>CM051240.1:241934121-242416621 GCA_027917425.1 Gastrophryne carolinensis
TCATAACATGCAGTAGATGCAGGTAGGATGATTTTTAATGTGGGCAATCTGTATGTACAGGGTGTGGGAAACATATAAGATAGGCTCTTATTCAGAGTGAAGGTTAACCTGTAGAATAGCCACAGAAGATTTTTACAGCATCAGCGGGTTTGAAAATTGATTAGTTGCTTTTCTAGAAGAAAATAACATCAACTGTTACTTTTATCTGTAAATAATAGCAAAAATAACTTTCTTCTTCCCTGTCCCTAGGTGAACTTGTCTTTTTTCAACCATATTAACTGTATTATGTCTCACGTAGAGAACTAGGTATTCTCGAAAGTTCACCCTAAAACAGCGGTTCCCGCCAGGTGGTGCTGGTACCACTGGTGGTACTTGAGATCCTCTCAGGCAGGGGCGTAGCTAGGGGGAAGCAGGGGGGCACTTGCCCCGGGTGCAGCAGGTCAGGGGGGTGCTGAGAACAGGTGGGGGGGGGGGCATTTCGAATCTCTGCCCCGGGTGCTACTCCTCTGTTCTCAAGGCTGTAGACCGACCTGTACCCCAACCTGATCTGCTGCCATCTAGACTTCAAGCTAACTCTGGTCTGACCACCACCCCTGGGAAATTCCAGTTTGGGATATTCCACTGTATGAAACCCTGCCAGTCATTTGCACCATGGGTTCGTGGGATAGGTAAGAAAAGCGTGTGACTGGCAGGGATGCCACAGGATGATAGAGCAAAACCCAGGAGAGTGGAAATACTGGCTTTTGGTCCACTTGGCCCAGCAGAACAAAACCTGGGAATTTGACTTTTATCTCTATGTTAAGCCCCCTAGAAAACCCAAAAAACCTAACTCGTCTGTTTTTCAACAGCACATGTGCGGATACACAGGCAATGAGAGCCGTTTGCCATATTTACCTCTTTCTGCAAATGGCTCTTATTGACTTTAAAGTGGACCAACATCCAGGATTTTCACTATCCTGGGTCTTGGTCCACTTCCCCGGGGCACCCCGATCGGGGTTGCCCCGCTATGTGAAACCCCCCGATCGCTTGTAAAAACTCACCTCACCCCGCTCCTACGGTGCACAAGATGCGTCCCCGGCCCGCACATGCGCCGTTGGATCGGGATCAAGGTAAGGTTCCTGGGCGTCCTGGGGGTTTCACACAGCGGGGCATCCCGATTTTGGATCGGGATCAAGGGAAGGTTCCTGGGCATCCTGGGGGGTTTCACACAGGGGCACCCCCGATCGGGAGGAATCGGATCAACCCGGGAATCTTATAGATTCCCGGGCCGATCCGGGAGAGTGTTGGTCCACTTTAAAGGGTATCTGATTGGCTGGGACAGGAGCGCATCACAACGCCAGTGAGCACTCCCCATTTAAAACAATGAGAGCCACCTACCGAATGACATAGTCATGGTAGTCAGCTCACATTGGACATGAGCACGTGCATGCGCCATTGCAGCATGGAAAGGTGAGTTTTTACTGGCGGCCTAGGGAGTTTCACACAGCGAGGCATCCCGATTTGGGGAAAAGCCAGTAGCCAGCCCTGGAAATTTTTCTATTCCAGGCCAGCCGCTGAGGGGTTTTGTTCTGCTTTAAAGTGGACCAAAACCCAGGATTTTGATTATCCTGGGTTTTGGTCCTTGCCCCCGGGCAACCCAATGAGGGGTGCCTCACTGTGTGAAACCCCCCAGGTCGCCCAATTTAGCTTATCCTTTTTCTGGTCATAGGTCCTCTTGTCCAATCAGCATGCTTGGATCCGCTCCAGCCCCTTCGCCCAGGATCTTATCTAATGTGAGCAGATCCGAGCACACTGGCGGCCGAATCCCCCGCTACCCTTTAAAGTGGATCAAGATTCCTGGGCTGATCGATTCCCTCCCCCCGAGGCATCCAATATCGGGATGCCCTGCTGTGTGAAACCCCTCATGTTGCCCCATACACTTACCTTGCTTCCTGGTCCAACGGCGCATGTGCAAGCCGCGGCCGCATCCCCGCTATCCCTCTAACAGGGTGCGTGCCCGCACCAGGCATTTGCGAATGGCCGGCGCAGGCATGCTCCCTGTCAGAGGAAGCAGGGGATGCGGCTGCCAGCGCGCTCAAAGACGTCGTGATGTCAGTGGCTCCGAGCGCGCTGATTGGACGAGCGGCCGCACATGCGCTGTAGGACCAGGAAAAGGTGAGTTGAACTTGGCGATCTGGTGGGTTTCACACAGTGGGTTTTGGTCCACTTTAACAGGGAGCGTGCCCGCACTAGCCATCCACAAATGCCTGGTGCGGCCACGCACCCTGCTAAAGGGATGCCGGTGATGCGGCCGCTGTTCCCGCATGCGACTTAGGACCGGAAACGAAGGTGATTTTTTGGGCCACCTGGGGGGGTTGACACAGCGGGACATCCCGAATCTGGATGCCCTTGGGGGAGTGAGTATACCTGCCCTAGAGTCTTTTGGTCCACTTTAAATGGCTGTTTTGTGTGACTGAAAATGCTCACACACCACCCAGGTGGTCCTTCATATAAATCAGAAAATGAAAGTGGTACATAATGAAGAAAGGTTGGGAACCCCTGCCCTATAATATACTCAGCCTACAGAAGGCATCACCTTATTTCTTCATTTCTCTGAGGCTAACGCGAATAAAAACGTTTTGCTCCTTTAAGAAAACTTTTTAATATTCAAAGTTGGTATCTCAGTTATTCTTCAATTGAATAAAATAATCCCATTACAAGTGTTGACTCTATTTGAAAGCGGATCTGCTCCGGTATCTGCGGCTACGTCTTCGCTGCCCATTCATGCGCAACCCTTTAATAAGCTTTACCCGTGCCGCCGTGTTCAGGACAATAACAAGCATATTCTCAAGGACTGTAACAAGCTCCCTAATCATTCTCAAAAAACATGGAAGAAATCCCAACGAATTCAATTAGAGCATTGATTTCTATCAATACAGAAAGCTCGTTATTCACTTCAAAAACTCAAGCTGGGTAAAAGGTATTTCTTCCATGTTAAATAGACCTTCTCTTGATTGTTTTGTGGTTGTTGGCATTTATATATAAAGCTGGGCATACACTGGGGTATTACAAATTGGAGACAATTAGTCTCATAGATAATGTACCCTTTAAATCAGACTTTTACCCTAAATAAGAGCCTATCCTTTATGTTCCCCCGCCCTGTACATACAGATTGCCCACATTAAAAATCATCCTACCTGCATCTACTGCATTTTCTGAGCCTTTAAACATCGAAGATGGTGGAGCCTCAGGCAGCCTGCAGACAGGAAGTGTCTTCTGACTGTGCCGCTCTGCATTCTGGGATTGCTGTCTTTTTCCTGACCCCAGCTCTGCTCTGTCTGAGCAAAGCACAGCTATAACCCGCCCCCTGAAGTTTTCCCCCCTCTCCCCTCCTCTCCTCAGTATGTGATTCTTTTAAGGCAAGATGGCCTCATACAGCCCCATGGGCTGCAACTCTGTTCAGGACTCTAGGACAGGGGTACTCAACTACTTTCAGCGGAGGTCCACATACCAGGGTCTGCCGTGGGATGAAGGTCCGGGGGGGGGGTGTAAGTAAGAGTGCCAGCCCGGACAGGACGAGCGCGCCCAGGCTCATCAAGCGCTGGAAGCGGCGGCTATATAGAACAAACCATGGCGGCGCACGCTTTTCATACACATATTGGCGGGGAATTACCTCAGGCTCGACCCAGGAGCTCCGGAACATGGCTCACACCAGGGCGCAAACCGAAACAGCCACCGAACGGCGCGCCGCGCTCTCCCCGTGCGCAGTATCCAGCCAGCCCGACTATTGAGTCCAGGGCAGCCGCGGGAGGAGGAGACAGCGCGTCATAAAGCGGCGCCCGAACAGGGGACCACAGGCGGGGGCCATCGCCACAGTCCGGCTTAGTGGAGGTGAACGCGAGAATGCCCTTATCGCTGCCTGTTTGGTGGGATGTGACGGTAGCGGGCGTGCTCGCTCACTGTTTGCCTGAATGTTACACTCCAGAAACGGCGCGCCTGAGCTGGCAGCTCGCCCTGTTACCTGACGCCTGGCACGTCCGCCCTCCAGGCTGGGCAGCGGTCCGGACAAATGGCGTCTGCGGTCCGGATTCGGACCGCGGTCCGCCATTTGAGTACCCCTGCTCTAGGATATTGGCGCCGCCATCTTGCTTTAGAAGCATCACATACTAAGGAGAGGAGAGGGGGGGGTGGGTTATAGCTGTGCTTTGCTCAGACAGAGCAGAGCTGGGGTCAGAAAAAGGTCAGCAATCCCAGAATGCAGAGCGGCACAGTCAGAAGACACTTCCTGTTGGCATGCAGCCTTAGACTTTATGGCCTGCCATCTTGGATGTTTAAAGGCTCATAAAATACAGTAGATGCAGGTGGGATGATTTTTAACGCGGGCAATCTGTATGTACAGGGTGTGGGAAACATAAGATAGGCTCTGATTCAGGGCAAAGGTCCGGTTTAACTTTCGAGAACAGAATGTGGGCTAGAGCCGACTGGGAACATCACAGACTTCGTGGAGTACGTAAGATTCTTACACTTACTAACAGCAGGAAAAAATAATGTGAAATGCAGCAAAAAGGCTGAAGCCAAAACATTAAACATAAAGTCCAACAAGGAATCCAAAAAGGCCAATGACCAAACCACAAGACTGAAAATGGTGAATAACAGTGAATGCACTAAATAGAAAGATGGTTGGGTTAGACATGTGCTTATCCAACCTCTAAAAGTGGGAGCAAAACCCAAAAGGAGGTAAAAATGACAAAAAAAACACACGAAAACTAGCTATAGACACAAAAACAGGTGGTGCAACAGATAAGTCATCAAAGAAGGATAGGACATCGCCATTTGGAACAGTAGCAATCCTTACATCTATTCAGAATTGCAAACCATTTAACTTCTACATTTCTATTGTAATTGAAACCATGACAACTTCACCATAGGGGTTCATAAGCTGCTCTGCGAGAAAAAAGCCCAAACTCGCAACAGCTTTACGTCTTTTTGTCCCATGTTAGTGGTATTGTTCGCCAGCACTTCTGATTGATCGGCATAACCCATAGCACTATGTTTTGGAGCAGATCATTTGGTGAGCTATACACTGAGTTCAATACTGACCATTTCAAAAAGCCATAAAGGTTACTGGATGAAAAATACATGTTTTATTTGACATTTTTATGCTACATATATTATTAACAGTAGGGATGAGCGAATCGATCCGGACGAACCCGAATTCGTTCCGAATTTCAGGAAAAATTCAATTCTGAACGAATCCGAATTTCCCCGCTTTTCGATCGATCGAAGTTTTCCTTTAAACTCCATTTATTTCAATTACAGCCATTGTAAAATGGTGGATGGACATGTCCGAACATGTCCCCTGGGGCAAGTTATCATGGGAAGGTCACATGCAGCCTATCAGCAGCCAGCAGCCTGGCCACTGTGCATCCCATCTTGCCAGTGGCATATTTAACCCTATCTGTTACACACAAGCATTTCTTATAACTCGATTAGTTTTCATTTTTTTTGTATGCTGTAAAAACCCCAGCCCACATGGGCATACTATTTCAGCACATTTGACCCTATCTGTTATACTAAATCAGCTTCTAAAGGCTCTGTTTTATTAATATATTGCATTTTGAATTGGTTTTGTGCATCCTGTAAAAACACCAGGCCACATGGGCATCCCAAACCAGCACATTTCACCCTATCTGTTATGCTAAATCAGCTTCTAAAGGCTCTGTTTTATTAATATATTGCATTTTGAATTGGTTTTGTGCGTCCTGTAAAAACACCAGGCCACATGGGCATTCAAAACCGGCACATTTCACCCTATCTGTTATACTAAATCAGCTTCTAAAGGCTCTGTTTTATTAATATATTGCATTTTGAATTGGTTTTGTGCATCCTGTAAAAACACCAGGCTGCATGGTAATCCCAAACCAGCACATTTCACCCTATCTGTTATACTAAATCAGCTTCTAAAGGCTCTGTTTTATTAACATATTGCATTTTGAATTGGTTTTGTGCATTCTTTAAAAACACCAGGCCGCAGGGTATCCCAAACCGGCACATTTCACCCTATCTGTTATACTAAAGCAGCTTCTACAGGCTCTGTTTTATTAATATATTGCATTTTGAATTTTTTTTTGCGTCCTGTAAAAACACCAGGCCGCAGGGTATCCCAAACCGGCACATTTCACCCTATCTGTTATACTAAATCAGCTTCTACAGGCTCTGTTTTATTAATATATTGCATCTTGAATTGGTTTTTTGTGTCTTGTAAAAACACCAGCCCGCAGGGTATCCCATATTGCCAATTTTCATAGTAACTGGTGCAGAGAAGCAGTATCTCACTTTATTTAGCTTCTGCTTTTTAAAGTAAACACATATTTTTAAGTGCCTATTGCGCATTTCAAATACATAAAAATGTCAGGCAGACAAGTGCCAGGATGTTCAAAGAGGAGTGGCAGAGGCCAAGATTCAGCAGGCAGAGGTCACAGCAGACTAGGGGCGAGTGGCAGCAGGAGTCGCGGTGAGAGACCTGATCTGCCAGTATCTGTTAGCGGTCGTGTCTCCACCAGTAACGCATCTGCTGTGGTAGATTGGTTAACGCGGTCATCCACATCATCACAAGTTACATCTGACACCCCCAGTCTAGGGTCGGTAGGTTCCTCTGACACAACCCTGAGTTGGCATGCCCCGAGAGCAGTCCCTGTCCTCCCATTGCCTCTGTCCTACGCCGTTCCCTCCCCCAGCGATGTATCCTATGCTTTGGGTTCAGCTCCACTCTTTAGTGAGGAGGACGATCAGATAGAGGACAGTCAGCAGCTACTGCCCAGTCAAGAAATGGAGGTGGCTTCCTTCGCTAGGCAGACAAATAGTGATGTGGAGAGTGGCGTGGTTGTTGTTGCGAGCGTTCCAGCTCCTGCGCCAGACATTGTTGAGGAAACCGAGAACATCAGTGACGTGCAGCCACACCTCGGTGATGATGATGATGAAGCCGATCACACTTGGGAGCCGGGTGCAGAAGGGGCTTCAGCCTCATCATCAGGAGAAGAGAGGCGCAGGTTGCCCCGGAGTCAGCAGCTGAGGCAGCAAGGTGTTAGCAGCATGGTTGGCAGTCAGCATGGGGGCAGAATTGTAAAGCCTGGAGCCAAACGGGGCCGGGGCCGGGGTAGAGCACCCGCTGCGTGGCAGGCTACCTTATCGGGAGGTAGTGGAGCAGGGGTTCCTGGAGTTGGCGACAGTAGCAGTGAATCAGTCCGGGCTGTTGGTGGGAAAAGTAGCTACTCGGCAGTGTGGCAGTTTTTCCTCAAGCATCCACAGGAGGGTAACATGGCCACATGCAAGATATGTAGGCAGAAGGTGAAGCAAGGCCAGGGCCCAAATGTTGGCACCACGGCCCTGCGTCAACATATGATGCGTCACCATAAAGCGGCCTGGGAGAACCAAGGCTCCGAAGAGGTGGTCCAGGCTGCTTCCTAACCAAGTGGCACGCCGCTCCCAATTTCTGCCAGCCAAGGCTCCAGCACCTCAGCCGAAGGCAGCTGTGCGTCATACCCATCCTCTGTCGCTCCAGATGCTCCTGCTCCTCCTCCAAGTCATGCATCCCACCAGCAATCCATCAGTGAAGCCATGTCCAAGAGGCAGCAGTATGCGCCCACTCATCCTACGGCGCAGAAGCTGAATGTGCTCCTGTCCAAGTTGCTGGTGCTGCAGTCGCTCCCTTTTCAGATGGTGAACTCTGCACCTTTCAGAGAACTGATGGCTTGTGCCGAGCCGAGGTGGAGAGTCCCAAGCCGTCATTTCTTTGCCAAGAAGGAAGTACCAGCGCTGCACACTTTTGTTGAACAGAAGGTGGGCCAGTCCTTGAGCCTGTCAGTGTGTAGCAAAGTGCATGGCAGCACCGACGTCTGGAGCTGTAACTACGGTCAGGGACAGTACATGTCGTTTACGGCCCACTGGGTGAATGTGGTCCCTTTGCAGCAGCAGCAGAAACTTGGACAGGTCACGCCGCTTCGGCCTCCGCGCTCCCTGGCCGTTGTGCCTGTGACACCGTGCGACTCGGCCTCCTCATCCTCGGCTATCTCCTCACCATCCACTGTAGGCTCAAGTCTCAGTGCCCCTCCAGCCTACCATGTGTGCAGGGCACGGAGGTGTCATGCAGTGCTTCACATGGTTTGTCTTGGCGAACGGAGTCACACAGGGGAGGAACTGCTTAAATGTATTCATCAAGAAATCCAAACATGGCTTACTCCAAGAAAACTGAAAATGGGAACCATGATTACGGGATGAACGACGTGATTCCACTGCTTCATGTACTACAGCACATGTTGGAAACCATGGCTGGTCAGGGCACTGGAAACATGGTGTCTACATCTTACGGCCACATGAACCCCGTTGGAGCTGAACTGGAGGAGGAGGAGTGGCACAGTGCACAGTTTAGGCTTGGTGAAATGGCTGGTTTATCTAGTAAGCGGACAGGAGAGGAGGAGCAGCCAGAGGAGCTAGAGGGTTGTGAGGAAGGCGAGACAGAGGACCCAGACACACCGTGGCAGTATGCAGTGGAGATGGAGACAGGTAGTCCCTCCGAGTCACTTGCGCAAATGGCAGGAAGCATGCTCACGTGCTTGCGCAGTGACCCCAGAATTGTTTCCATTTGTCAGCGGGATGACTTCTGGCTCTCCACCTTAATGGAACCTTGCTTCCGGCACAAAATGGGGGCATTTTTTAAACCCGCCAAGAGGGAGGACAAACTGACCTACTACAAAGACATTCTACGTAGTCAGTTGGCCGATGCCTATCTGTGCCATGGTCCATACTCTCGCAGGTCTGACTCGGGGGGACCTCTGCGCTCACCTTCCACTGCCATGGCTGCTGGGGGGGTTGGCAGGAGCAGCAGCTCCATCAGCAGCAGCCTCAGTCTTCAGTCGCTAATGAGTAGCTTTCTACACCCGCATAGTGATTCTACTCATGAGCAGCAGGAAGACCTGGAGCAGGACCTGAACCAGCAGGTCATGTCATACCTTGACATGACCATGCCAACACACCTTTAGGATCCGCTGGACTTCTGGGCAGCCAAACTTGACTTGTGGCCGCAGCTAGCTGAGTTTGCCCCGGAAAAGCTGTCCTGCCCGGCAAGTAGTGTGCCATCTGAGCGGGTGTTTAGTGCGGCGGGGGACATAGTTACGGCGAGGAGAACTCGTCTGTCAACTAAAAATGTGGAGAGACTCACCTTTGTCAAAATGAATCAGGGATGGATCAGCCAGGATTTCCACCCACCAATGGCTGATGCATGCGACTAGATTCAGCATGGCGCCACGTTTTACACTTTCCAAATGGTGCAAAACATATTTATGTCTTTAGGCCAATTTTTGGGCTCCTGCTGATGCCAACTTAAGGGTGTGCCTTTCAGCCAAATTTTGGCCTACTGCTGCTGCTGCTGCTAATTGCAGTGTGTCTTTAGGCCAATTTTTGGGTTCCTGCTGCCAACTCCAGTGTCTCTTTCAAGCTATGTTTGGGCTCCTGCTGCTGCTGCTTGCAACTCCAGGGTGTCATTCAGACAGTTTTTGGGCTCCTGCTGCCAACTCCAGTGTGTCTTTCAAGCTATGTTTGGGCTGCTGCTGCTTGCAACTCCAGGGTGTCATTCAGCCAATTTATGGGCTCCTGCTGCCAACTCCAGTGTCTCTTTCAAGCTATGTTTGGGCTCCTGCTGCTTCTGCTTGCAACTCCAGGGTTTCATTCAGCCAATTTTTGGGCTCCTGCTGCCAACTCCAGTGTCTCTTTCAAGCTATGTTTGGGCTGCTGCTGCTTCCAACTCCAAGGTGTCCTACAGCCAATTTTTGGGCTCCTGCTGCCAACTCCAGTGTCTCTTTCAAGCTATGTTTGGGCTGCTGCTGCTGCTTCTTGCGACTCCAGGGTGTCATTCAGCCAATTTTTGGGCTCCTGCTGCCAACTCCAGTGTGTCTTTCAAGCTATGTTTGGGCTGCTGCTTCTGCTGCTGCTGCTGCTTGCAACTCCAGGGTGTCATTCAGACAATTTTTGGGCTCCTGCTGCCAACTCCAGTGTCTCTTTCAAGCTATGTTTGGGCTCCTGCTGCTTGTAACTCCAGGGTGCCATTCAGCCAATTTTTGGGCTCCTGCTGCCAACTCCAGTGTCTCTTTCAAGCTATGTTTGGGCTCCTGCTGCTGCTGCTTGCAACTCCAGGGTGTCATTCGGACAATTTTTGGGCACCTGCTGCCAACTCCAGTGTCTCTTTCAAGCTATGTTCGGATTCCTGCTGCTGCTGCTTGCAACTCCAGGGTGCCATTCATCCAATTTTTGGGCTCCTGCTGCCAACTCCAGTGTGTCTTTCAAGCTATGTTTGGGCTGCTGCTTCTGCTGCTGCTGCTTGCAACTCCAGGGTGTCATTCAGACAATTTTTGGGCTCCTGCTGCCAACTCCAGTGTCTCTTTCAAGCTATGTTTGGGCTCCTGCTGCTTGTAACTCCAGGGTGTCATTCAGCCAATTTTTGGGCCCCTGCTGCCAACTCCAGTGTCTCTTTCAAGCTATGTTTGGGCTCCCACTGCTGCTGCTTGCAACTCCAGGGTGTCATTCAGCCAATTTTTGGGCTCCTGCTGCCAACTCCAGTGTCTCTTTCAAGCTATGCGTGGGCTGATGCTGCTGCTGCTGCTTCCAACTCCAGGGTGTCATTCAGCAAATGTTTGGGCTCCTGCTGCCAACTCCAGTGTCTCTTTCAAGCTATGTTTGGGCTGCTGCTGCTGCTGCTGCTGCTGCTTGCGACTCCAGGGTGTCATTCAGCCAATTGTTGGGCTCCTGCTGCCAACTCCAGTGTGTCTTTCAAGCTATGTTTGGGCTGCTGCTGCTGCTGCTGCTGCTTGCAACTCCAAGGTGTCATTCAGCCAATTTTTGGGCTCCTGCTGCCAACTCCAGTGTCTATTTCAAGCTATGTTTGGGCTCCTGCTGCTGCTTGCAACTCCAGAGTGTCATGCAGACAATTTTTGGGCACCTGCTGCTGCTGCTTGCAACTCCAGGGTGTCATTCAGCCACTTTTTGGGCTCCTGCTGCCAACTCCAGTGTCTCTTTCAAGCTATGTTTGGGCAGCTGCTGCTGCTTACGACTCCAGGGTGTCATTCAGCCAATTTTTGGGCTCCTGCTGCCAACTCCAGTGTGTCTTTCAAGCTATGTTTGGGCTGCTGCTTCTGCTGCTGCTTGCAGCTCCAGCGTGTCATTCAGCCAGTTTTGGGGCTCCTGCTGCCAACTCCATTGTCTCTTTCAAGCTGTGTTTGGGCTCCTGCTGCTTGCAACTCCAGGGTGTCATTCAGACAATCTTAGGGCTCCTGCTGCCAACTCCAGTGTGTCTTTTAAGCTAGGTTTGGGCTCCTGCTGCAGCTTGCAACTCCAGGGTGTCATTCAGCCAATTTTGGGCTCCTGCTGCCAACTCCAGTGTGTCTTTCAAGCTAGGTTTGGGCTCCTGCTGCTGCTTGCAACTCCAGGGTGTCATTCAGAAAATTTTTGGGCTCCTGCTGCCAACTCCAGTGTCTCTTTCAAGCTATGTTTGGGCTCCTGCTGCTGCTGCTGCTTGCAACTCCAGGGTGTCATTCAGCCAATTTTTGGGCTCCTGCTGCCAACTTCAGTGTCTCTTTCAAGCTATGTTTGGGCCCCTGCTGCTGCTTGCAACTCCAGGGTGTCATTCAGCCAATTTTTGGGCTCCTGCTGCCAACTCCAGTGTCTCTTTCAAGCTATGTTTGGCCTCCTGCTGCTGCTGCTTGCAACTCCAGGGTGTCATTCAGCCAGTTTTTGGGCTCCTGCTGTCAACTCCAGTGTCTCTTTCAAGCTTTGTTTGGGCTGCTGCTGATTGCAACTCCAGGGTGTCATTCAGCCAATTTTTGGGCTCCTGCTGCCAACTCCAGTGTCTCTTTCAGCTCCTGCTGCTGCTGCTTGCAACTCCAGGGTATCATTCAGACAATTTTTGGCTCCTGCTGCCAAATCCAGTGTCTCTTTCAAGCTATGTTTGGGCTCCTGCTGCTGCTGCTTGCAACTCCAGGGTGTCATTCAGACAATTTTTGGGCTCCTGCTGCCAACTCAAGTGTCTCTTTCAGCCAATGTTTGGGCTCCTGCTGCTGCTGCTTGCAACTCCAGGGTGTCATTCAGACAATTTTTGAGCTCCTGCTTACAACTCCAGTACCTCTTTCAAGCTATGTTTGGGCTCCTGCTGCTTGCAACTCCAGGGTGTCATTCAGCCAATTTTTGGGCTCCTGCTGCCAACTCCAGTGTCTCTTGCAGCTCCTGCTGCTGCTGCTGCTTGCAACTCCAGGGTGTCATTCAGCCAAATTTTTGGGCTCCTGCTGCCAAATCCAGTGTCTCTTTCAAGCTATGTTTGGGCTCCTGCTGCTGCTGCTTGCAACTCCAGGGTGTCATTCAGACAATTTTTGGGCTCCTGCTGCCAACTCAAGTGTCTCTTTCAGCCAATGTTTGGGCTCCTGCTGCTGCTGCTGCTGCTTGCAACTCCAGGGTGTCATTCAGACAATTTTTGAGCTCCTGCTTACAACTCCAGTACCTCTTTCAAGCTATGTTTGGGCTCCTGCTGCTTGCAACTCCAGAGTGTCATTCAGCCAATTTTTGGGCTCCTGCTGCCAACTCCAGTGTTTCTTTCAAGCTATGTTTGGGCTCCTGCTGCTGCTTCCAACTCCAGGGTGTCATTCAGCCAGTTTTTGGGCTCCTGCTGCCAACTCCAGTGTCTCTTTCAAGCTATGTTTGGGCTCCTGCTGCTTGCAACTCCAGGGTGTCATTCAGCCAATTTTTGGGCTCCTGCTGCCAACTCCAGTGTGTCTTTCAAGCTAGGTTTGGGCTCCTGCTGCTGCTTGCAACTCCAGGGTGTCATTCAGCCAATTTTGGGCTCCTGCTGCCAACTCCAGTGTGTCTTTCAAGCTAGGTTTGGGCTCCTGCTGCTGCTTCCAACTCCAGGGTGTCATTCAGACAATTTTTCAGCTCCTGCTTACAACTCCAGTACCTCTTTCAAGCTATGTTTGGGCTCCTGCTGCTTGCAACTCCAGGGTGTCATTCAGACAATTTTTGGGCTCCTGCTGCCAACTCCAGTGTGTCTTTTAAGCTAGTTTTGGGCTCCTGCTGCTGCTTGCAACTCCAGGGTGTCATTCAGCCAATTTTGGGCTCCTGCGTCCAACTCCAGTGTGTCTTTCAAGCTAGGTTTGGGCTCCTGCTGCTGCTTGCAACTCCAGGGTGTCATTCAGACAATTTTTGGGCTCCTGCTGCCAACTCCAGTGTCTCTTTCAAGCTATGTTTGGGCTCCTGTTGCTGCTGCTTGCAACTCCAGGGTGTCATTCAGCCAATTTTTGGGCTCCTGCTGCCAACTCCAGTGTCTCTTTCAAGCTATGTTTGGTCTCCTGCTGCTACTGCTTGCAACTCCAGGGTGTCATTCAGCCAGTTTTTGGGCTCCTGCTGCCAACTCCAGTGTCTCTTTCAAGCTTTGTTTGGGCTGCTGCTGATTGCAACTCCAGGGTGTCATTCAGCCAATTTTTGGGCTCCTGCTGCCAACTCCAGTGTCTCTTTCAGCTCCTGCTGCTGCTGCTTGCAACTCCAGGGTGCCATTCAGACAATTTTTGGGCTCCTGCTGCCAAATCCAGTGTCTCTTTCAAGCTATGTTTGGGCTCCTGCTGCTGCTGCTTGCAACTCCAGGGTGTCATTCAGACAATTTTTGGGCTCCCGCTGCCAACTCCAGTGTCTCTTTCAAGCTATGTTTGGGCTCCTGCTGCTGCTGCTTGCAACTCCAGGGTGTCATTCAGACAATTTTTGGGCTCCTGCTGCCAACTCCAGTGTCTCTTTCAAGCTATGTTTGGGCTCTTGCTGCTTGTAACTCCAGGGTGTCATTCAGCCAATTTTTGGGCCCCTGCTGCCAACTCCAGTGTCTCTTTCAAGCTATGTTTGGGCTCCCACTGCTGCTGCTTGCAACTCCAGGGTGTCATTCAGCCAATTTTTGGGCTCCTGCTGCCAACTCCAGTGTCTCTTTCAAGCTATGCGTGGGCTGATGCTGCTGCTGCTGCTTCCAACTCCAGGGTGTCATTCAGCAAATGTTTGGGCTCCTGCTGCCAACTCCAGTGTCTCTTTCAAGCTATGTTTGGGCTGCTGCTGCTGCTGCTGCTGCTTGCGACTCCAGGGTGTCATTCAGCCAATTTTTGGGCTCCTGCTGCCAACTCCAGTGTGTCTTTCAAGCTATGTTTGGGCTGCTGCTGCTGCTGCTGCTGCTTGCAACTCCAAGGTGTCATTCAGCCAATTTTTGGGCTCCTGCTGCCAACTCCAGTGTCTATTTCAAGCTATGTTTGGGCTCCTGCTGCTGCTTGCAACTCCAGAGTGTCATGCAGACAATTTTTGGGCACCTGCTGCTGCTGCTTGCAACTCCAGGGTGTCATTCAGCCACTTTTTGGGCTCCTGCTGCCAACTCCAGTGTCTCTTTCAAGCTATGTTTGGGCAGCTGCTGCTGCTTGCGACTCCAGGGTGTCATTCAGCCAATTTTTGGGCTCCTGCTGCCAACTCCAGTGTGTCTTTCAAGCTATGTTTGGGCTGCTGCTTCTGCTGCTGCTTGCAGCTCCAGCGTGTCATTCAGCCAGTTTTGGGGCTCCTGCTGCCAACTCCAGTGTCTCTTTCAAGCTGTGTTTGGGCTCCTGCTGCTTGCAACTCCAGGGTGTCATTCAGCCAATCTTAGGGCTCCTGCTGCCAACTCCAGTGTGTCTTTTAAGCTAGGTTTGGGCTCCTGCTGCAGCTTGCAACTCCAGGGTGTCATTCAGCCAATTTTGGGCTCCTGCTGCCAACTCCAGTGTGTCTTTCAAGCTAGGTTTGGGCTCCTGCTGCTGCTTGCAACTCCAGGGTGTCATTCAGAAAATTTTTGGGCTCCTGCTGCCAACTCCAGTGTCTCTTTCAAGCTATGTTTGGGCTCCTGCTGCTGCTGCTGCTTGCAACTCCAGGGTGTCATTCAGCCAATTTTTGGGCTCCTGCTGCCAACTTCAGTGTCTCTTTCAAGCTATGTTTGGGCTCCTGCTGCTGCTTGCAACTCCAGGGTGTCATTCAGCCAATTTTTGGGCTCCTGCTGCCAACTCCAGTGTCTCTTTCAAGCTATGTTCGGCCTCCTGCTGCTGCTGCTTGCAACTCCAGGGTGTCATTCAGCCAGTTTTTGGGCTCCTGCTGCCAACTCCAGTGTCTCTTTCAAGCTTTGTTTGGGCTGCTGCTGATTGCAACTCCAGGGTGTCATTCAGCCAATTTTTGGGCTCCTGCTGCCAACTCCAGTGTCTCTTTCAGCTCCTGCTGCTGCTGCTTGCAACTCCAGGGTGTCATTCAGACAATTTTTGGCTCCTGCTGCCAAATCCAGTGTCTCTTTCAAGCTATGTTTGGGCTCCTGCTGCTGCTGCTTGCAACTCCAGGGTGTCATTCAGACAATTTTTGGGCTCCTGCTGCCAACTCAAGTGTCTCTTTCAGCCAATGTTTGGGCTCCTGCTGCTGCTGCTGCTTGCAACTCCAGGGTGTCATTCAGACAATTTTTGAGCTCCTGCTTACAACTCCAGTACCTCTTTCAAGCTATGTTTGGGCTCCTGCTGCTTGCAACTCCAGGGTGTCATTCAGCCAATTTTTGGGCTCCTGCTGCCAACTCCAGTGTCTCTTGCAGCTCCTGCTGCTGCTGCTGCTTGCAACTCCAGGGTGTCATTCAGCCAAATTTTTGGGCTCCTGCTGCCAAATCCAGTGTCTCTTTCAAGCTATGTTTGGGCTCCTGCTGCTGCTGCTTGCAACTCCAGGGTGTCATTCAGACAATTTTTGGGCTCCTGCTGCCAACTCAAGTGTCTCTTTCAGCCAATGTTTGGGCTCCTGCTGCTGCTGCTGCTTGCAACTCCAGGGTGTCATTCAGACAATTTTTGAGCTCCTGCTTACAACTCCAGTACCTCTTTCAAGCTATGTTTGGGCTCCTGCTGCTTGCAACTCCAGAGTGTCATTCAGCCAATTTTTGGGCTCCTGCTGCCAACTCCAGTGTTTCTTTCAAGCTATGTTTGGGCTCCTGCTGCTGCTTCCAACTCCAGGGTGTCATTCAGCCAGTTTTTGGGCTCCTGCTGCCAACTCCAGTGTCTCTTTCAAGCTATGTTTGGGCTCCTGCTGCTTGCAACTCCAGGGTGTCATTCAGCCAATTTTTGGGCTCCTGCTGCCAACTCCAGTGTGTCTTTCAAGCTAGGTTTGGGCTCCTGCTGCTGCTTGCAACTCCAGGGTGTCATTCAGCCAATTTTGGGCTCCTGCTGCCAACTCCAGTGTGTCTTTCAAGCTAGGTTTGGGCTCCTGCTGCTGCTTCCAACTCCAGGGTGTCATTCAGACAATTTTTCAGCTCCTGCTTACAACTCCAGTACCTCTTTCAAGCTATGTTTGGGCTCCTGCTGCTTGCAACTCCAGGGTGTCATTCAGACAATTTTTGGGCTCCTGCTGCCAACTCCAGTGTGTCTTTTAAGCTAGGTTTGGGCTCCTGCTGCTGCTTGCAACTCCAGGGTGTCATTCAGCCAATTTTGGGCTCCTGCTGCCAACTCCAGTGTGTCTTTCAAGCTAGGTTTGGGCTCCTGCTGCTGCTTCCAACTCCAGGGTGTCATTCAGACAATTTTTCAGCTCCTGCTTACAACTCCAGTACCTCTTTCAAGCTATGTTTGGGCTCCTGCTGCTTGCAACTCCAGGGTGTCATTCAGACAATTTTTGGGCTCCTGCTGCCAACTCCAGTGTGTCTTTTAAGCTAGGTTTGGGCTCCTGCTGCTGCTTGCAACTCCAGGGTGTCATTCAGCCAATTTTGGGCTCCTGCTGCCAACTCCAGTGTGTCTTTCAAGCTAGGTTTGGGCTCCTGCTGCTGCTTGCAACTCCAGGGTGTCATTCAGACAATTTTTGGGCTCCTGCTGCCAACTCCAGTGTCTCTTTCAAGCTATGTTTGGGCTCCTGTTGCTGCTGCTTGCAACTCCAGGGTGTCATTCAGCCAATTTTTGGGCTCCTGCTGCCAACTCCAGTGTCTCTTTCAAGCTATGTTTGGTCTCCTGCTGCTACTGCTTGCAACTCCAGGGTGTCATTCAGCCAGTTTTTGGGCTCCTGCTGCCAACTCCAGTGTCTCTTTCAAGCTTTGTTTGGGCTGCTGCTGATTGCAACTCCAGGGTGTCATTCAGCCAATTTTTGGGCTCCTGCTGCCAACTCCAGTGTCTCTTTCAGCTCCTGCTGCTGCTGCTTGCAACTCCAGGGTGCCATTCAGACAATTTTTGGGCTCCTGCTGCCAAATCCAGTGTCTCTTTCAAGCTATGTTTGGGCTCCTGCTGCTGCTGCTTGCAACTCCAGGGTGTCATTCAGACAATTTTTGGGCTCCCGCTGCCAACTCCAGTGTCTCTTTCAAGCTATGTTTGGGCTCCTGCTGCTGCTGCTTGCAACTCCAGGGTGTCATTCAGACAATTTTTGAGCTCCTGCTGACAACTCCAGTACCTCGTTCAAGCTATGTTTGGGCTCCTGCTGCTTGCAACTCCAGGGTGTCATTCAGACAATTTTTGGGCTCCTGCTGCCAACTCCAGTGTTTCTTTCAAGCTATGTTTGGGCTCCTGCTGCTGCTGCTGCTGCTTCCAACTCCAGGGTGTCATTCAGCCAATTTTTGGGCTCCTGCTGCCAACTCCAGTGTCTCTTTTAAGCTATGTTTGGGCTGCTGCGGCTTGCAACTCCAGGGTGTCATTCAGCCAATTTTTGGGCTCCTGCTGCCAACTCCAGGATGTCTTTCAGCCAATATTTGGGCTCCTGCTGCTGCCAGCTCCAGGGTGTGTTTTTCAGGCAATATAGGGGCCCCTCATAGCGATGCCACCTCAACTCTCTGCAATTGTGCCGCTCTGCGATTCTAATAGCGATGCCTCTGATCTGCATGTGATAATTATTTACAGTATTATTTCACTAACCCAGCACGCATCCTATGCGTGTTACAGCAAGGCAGAATGGTTTACAACCCTATTGAGGCTCTAGGAGGCTCAGAAATAGCCGTTTTTAAATAGCGATTCATCGCGAATAAATTCGGACCAAAACTAATTGTGTCGGAAAATTCGGCGAATTAGCCGAATCGAATTTTTCAAAAGTTCGCTCATCTCTAATTAACAGCATCCCGCTGCGGTAATGTCGGTTGAAGGTAAAGTGACACGTCTAATATTAAAGGTTCCTTTACATTTCTCCCAATGATAAAGATTGATTGTTTTCTATAAGACAATGGTTAAGTACATTTAAAAGTTGGAAAATAGATGCTGAAATGGTGCCCCAGCTGGGATAAGTGGTTTTTTTGGATATATCCATTTATCACGTGATGTTTTTTGCTTACCATAAAAATTTGACTATCTATACTGCTCTGACGGGCACAGCTTAAAGCGGAGCTTCAACCTGAATAAGAGCCTATCTTATATGTTTCCCACACCCTGTACATACAGATTGCTCACATTAAAAATCATCCTACCTGCATCTACTGCATGTTATGAGCCTTTAAACATCCAAGATGGCGGCTCATGGGGCTTCAGGCAGCCTGCAAACAGGAAGTGTCCTCTGCATTCTGGGACTGGTTTACTTTCCCTGACCCCAGCTCTTCTCTGTCTGTGCAAAGCACAGCTATAACCCTGCCCCCTGCACTTTATCCTGCTCTCCTCTCCTCAGTATGTTTGATGCTTCTGAGTCAAGATGGCGGCGTCCATATCCTAGAGTCCTGAACAGATTTGCAGCCAGGTGGGGGAAAGAATAATAAGTAAGTGACTAAAAACTTAAAATATATTAATTTTAGATGCTGGGGAATAATTTTTTAAAGATTTGGGCTTTTCATGAAATCACGGTGAAGGTCCGGTTTAAGTCTTAAGTTAGCTTTTAGAAGTGGGAGCTTTGTGTAACGATTTAGCTTCGAATCTTGTTGTTCCCTTTGGAGGTTATTTAAAAGTACAGTCCAGGCAATGCCAATAATAAGGCATCAAGGAGCTTACCTGATGCCTGCCATGTGTGTCACGTACGTGTCCTTCTTTCTGTTCCATTCCTCCATGTTCTAAAGTGGCTGCACAGCCACCTGTCCCTTGGCACTCCCAGTATGAACAAGCATGGCAAGCCACAGTGGTCATACAGCTGGCTGTGACCACAGCAGGACTCATAAAGCTGTGTGTAGCACACAGGAAATCCAAGGTTAAGGTAATACCATTTATTGGCTAACTCATTTAGATTGAAAATGCAAGCTTTCGAAGCTGTTCAAGCTTCTTCTTCAGGCATAATACAGATCTGTAACTTAGACACTCATTTATACAAAAAACTACAAAGGAGTGACAATTGTTTTTACACTGACACACATGAAAAATAGCTAAGTCGTAAAATCGTATACTGTGAGATAAGGATCAGGGGGATTATAACAATTAATGGTGGGCTGATAAGAATGAGAGGGGGAGAGAAAGTGTGTGGAATTTTTATTGCTCTCACACCAGGCCAGACAGTCGGTTTAATATCAGACCTTGTGATGAGTCTCGTCTATTCAATCCATGTCATAATGGCACATAAAATTATTGTCCCTGTTTAGCCCACAGTCCATGGATTTAAAGATTTGGATGCATTTGCACTCCCATTCCAATCTCTCCTTTTGTGAGCGGAAACCCCCCTTGAGCACTGTGAGTTTGAGGTCACATAGGCCATGGCCTGCAGACCCTGAATAAGAGTCTATCTGATATGTTTCCCACCCTGAACATACAGATTGCTCATATTAATCCGGACCTTCACCCTGAATAAGAGTCTATCTTATATGTTTCCCAACCTGTACATACAGATTGCCCACATTAATCTGGACCTTCACCCTGAATAAGAGCCTATCTTATATGTTTCCCCCCTGTACATACAGATTGATCACATTAAAAATCATCCTACCTGCATCTACTGCATTTTCTGAGCTTTAAACATTCAAGACGGCAGGCCATGGAGTCTTAGGCTGCCTGCAAACAGGAAGTGTCTTCTGACTGTGCTGCTCTGCATTCAGAGATTGCTGTCCTTTTCCTGACCCCAGCTCTGCTTTGCCTGTGCAAAGCACAGCTATAACCCACCCCCTGCACTTTTGACTCTTCTCTTCAGAATGTGATGCTACTGAGCTAAGATGGCGGCACCTTAATCCTTGAGTGCTGAACAGAGTTGCAGGCCAGTGGGGAAAAGAATAAAAAGTAAGTGATTAAAAATGTTAAATATAATAAGTTTAGATGCTGGGGAAGCATTTTTTAGGGGTTTGGGCTTTTCATTAAATGACGCTGAAGGTCCGCTTTAAGGGGTTAATGCTTAGGCAAGTGGGAGGATTGGGATCTGGTTCCTTGGGCTTTGAGGGCCTCGTGGGTCGCAATGTGGGGTTGGTTGGGATACTGACAGTCTTTGAGACACTGGCAGGGCAGACAAGGAGCTTAAACAAGGAGCTACTCACTTTATTAAGCAGCTCAGAGGATTTATCACTTCGGCAGTCATAATTAATAATTAAAACCGGTCACTCTACAGTTAATATCCAACTTGTAATCCAAAGTACATAGATCTGGTCCCCCTTTAGTAAGAAAGGTAACTGCAGCCGTTTCCTGTCCCTTAATTGTCCCTTGTGCCTTAAAGCAGACCAAAACCTCCAATTACAACTCTATTTTGCTCCTGCACCCCAGGTACATTGCCGTTTGGATGTTTTCTGACCTCAGTGCTGCTTGAGGAGTTGATACGTGTTTTTTTATTTAATTTAACCTTACATAGGATGTGGATGGTCCACTTTAAGCTTCCTCCACAAGCGCCAGATTGAAAGGCTTACTACTCATCCCAATGTTATCAGAATCACTGTATTCCTCTCTCCTCTGCAGCTATCTCCCTCCTGTACCAGATATCTGTCCACTCTAACTACTACATTTAGAATGAGCTAAGCCTACTCTATCTAGGTGTTTTTATAAACTTCACCAATTTCATGAGAGGAATAGCGACAGGTAGCGACTGGTGAGCGGCTGGTAATGACGGGCCCCGCCACGAGAACGCCGGCTCCCCACCACAATCACACATTTATCAAGCCGATCCTGCTTAGCGACTGAGATAGCGCCATATAGCCACTCATTCATCATTATTCCAGCCTCAGCCCACAGCGCCAGCGTCCGACCTTGAACAGCGACAGGTATGACCTCTCGCTACCTGGCGCGCTCCAATGCATTTCAATGGAACAATCTTTAAATATTAATAATTAATTGTTATTAATTTGTTTTTTTTTTTAAATGTGAAAAATTCTGTGACCACTTCTGCCATTTTAGATAATTTTTTTAAGGGAAAAAAAAAATTGTACAGAATTGATATTACAGGTCTGATATTAATGTATTCATATTACTAAATTATTTTAAAAACTTGTTTTTTTTTGGTTTCCAAAAATATGGTGGTTTGAGGGTTAAAAAACTACCTTTAACCCATCGCCGCCAGTACTCTGGGGTTTAAACATGCATTTCACAGCGCGAGAATTTTTTGAGCGTGATTTTTTAATGAATATGGTGGGAGCCGGTCGCTAGGGCCAGTCGCTATCATGCGCTCCCATACAGCGCGTAACCTGTCAAATAGCGACTCCTCACCCAATATTCAACATTACGGCAAACTGACTGAGTCGCTATCAACTACTGAACAACGGCCAAGCACAGCGACTACTAGCGGGCGCTCTGAAAATGCCGCTACAGTCGCTCAACTGTCGCTACCTGCCGCTATTAATGAATCGGCCTCCCTGTGTTCCCTTATAAACTTTGCTGTAACCATTTCCCACATGCTGGGCCATGTGGGAGGATGCCAGCACCTGAGCTCCTAATTTTACATAGTTAATACGGTTGAAATAAGACATATGTCCAACAAGTTCAACCAAGGGTGTTGGGGTAGGGGAAGTTGTGTTTTATTATATTTTATTTTATTTTTTTACTGATAACCGCAAATAGTAACTGTTAATTTTATTTTCTTCGAAATAAGCATCAAATTTATAGAAGCTGTCAGCGGTTGATGCTGTAACAAGCTTCTGGGGGAGGCTATTCCACAGATTTATAGCTCATATGGTAAAGAATGATTGTCGCCTCCAGAGACTGACTTTCTTTTTTTCCAGTAGAAGGCAGTGCCCTCTTTAGAGAGGATTTTACCCGAAATAGTGTTTCCCCATATTTTTTGTATTGGCCATTTATATATTTATACAAGTTAATCATGTCCCCCCCTCAGTCGTCTCCTCTCGAGATTAAACAGATTTAATTCTCGTAATCTTTCCTCAAAACTAAGATCTTTCATTCCTCTGGTGGCTCTCCTCTGCAACCTTTCTATATTCAGAGCGTCCTTTCTATGACCTGGTGCCCAGAACTAGACGGCATATTCCAGGTGAGCGTGCTCCAGTGCCTTGTAAAGAAGCAATATTACATCCCTATCCCATGATTTCAGGCATCTTTTAATGCATGATAATATCTTGGTGGCCTTGGAAGCAGCTGCTTGACATTGCATGCTGTTATTTATGTCCCCAATAAGCGTCTCTGGGGGACAGTGGCAAATGCTTTTGTAAAATACAGAAAAACTATATCCACAGCCGCCGCTCTGTCCAGGCTTCTACTCACCTCCTCATAGAAGCCAATCAAGTTAGTCTGGCAGCTTCTGTCCTTAGTAAAACCGTGTTGGTTTTCACTTATAATATTATGGATAGTTACATATTCGTGTATATAGTCCCTTAACAGCCCCTCAAGCAATTTCCCCACAATTGATGTTAAGGTCTGTAACTGCCCGGAGAAGACCTAGAGCCCTTTTCAAAAATGGGCACCACATTTGCCTTGCACCAATCTCTTGATCTCTTGGCACTATACCAGTTGTTAGTGAGTCTTTAAAGATCAACAACAGGGCTGATGAGATAACTGAGCTGAGTTCTTTGAGAACCCTTGGGTTAAGTCCATCTGGTCCTCCAGTCTTATTCACATTTAAATTACTTATTCTTTCTTGGATGATATCAATGTTTAGCTTGTTAATTATTATTCTTGGGCTATTGCTATCAGTGGCATCTCCTGTGTTGGCTCCTTGCTCCTCTCTTGTGTACACAGAGCTAAAGAATCCATTTAACAGCTCCGCCTTATCTTCATCCCCAGTGACCATTTCCTCGTTATCATCAATTAGGGCACCTACCTGTTCTGATTTAGTTTTCTTTGAGTTTATGTTTAAAAAAAAACATTTAGGGTTTGTTTTGCTTTCTTTGGCCACATTTCTTTCATTTTGTGCTTTTGCCAACCTTTTTTTTTTTCTTACATACTTTATTTACTAATTTATACTTTTCAAGAGTTACAGCTGAGAGTTCAGCCTTGTAATGTTTAAATGCCCATTTCTTGTTCTTTATTCCCCTTTTAACAGAAGGTGTCAGCCATGAGGGGTTTAATTTTAGCAGCTTATATTTGTTACCCGTAGGAAAACATTTTGCAACGTTGCTACTCACAATTGATTTAAAGCTAATTTGGCATGTATCCTTATTCCTAAACAGATGCTCCCAGTTTATGTCCTGGAGTGCAGCTCTGAACCTGGGGAAGTTGGCCTTCCTAAAATTCTGGGTTTTTGCCCTCCAGACAGAAAATCTTTCTTACAGTTTATGTTAAATACAACTCTATTGTGGTCACCAAGATTTTCACTGACTGTTACTGTCCCTATCAGGTCATCATTATTTGATATTACCAGATCTCAAAGAGCATCACCCCTAGTAGGTGCCTCCACAAACTGATTCATATAATTATCTTGTAGCAAGCTGAGAAATGCTCTCCCCCTTGTAGTGAAAGCAGAACTGTGTCTCCAGTCGATTCCTGGGTAGTTGAAGTCCCCCATCACCACCACCAGCCTGTGACGCCTGCTCTATCTGTTTATGCAGGTGACCCTCTATTTCCTCAGTTATTTTTGGGGGCCTATAGATTACACCAAATAGTATTTTAACATTGTTTACATCGCCCTGCACTTCTACCCATAAGGATTCTACATCCTCACAGTCGGCTAGTATCCCCTCATTAATATATGCTTTGAATTCTTGCTTTACATAAAGACACACGCCGCCCCCTTTCCTTTCGGCTTTGTCTTTCCTAAAGAGAGCAAAACCTCACAGTCCAGTCATGTGTGGAATTCAGCCATGTCTCAGCCACACCAATAACATCAATATTTTCTTCCAGTACCAGAGCCTCAAACTCCCACACTTTACTAGCCAGACTTCAGGCATTTGTGAACATACACTTTAAGTTCCCATCATGTTTGGCACATTGAGCTATAGTATTAGCTTCTGCAGTAATGCATCCGCCTAATTTTTCACTGCTGGTTTGCAACACATGGATCTCCTTATCCAAAGTCATCCCAGTGCTCTAGGAACCCAAATCCTTCTGCCCTGCACCAGGACTTGAGCCATGCGTTTAACTCTCTAAGCTCCCACTGTCGTTCATGTGTAGTGCATGGCACTGGCAGTATTCCAGAGAATACAACCTTGGAGGTCCTTCTCTTACAACCCATGCTCTTCCTCTGAGTTCACACTGAACTACAGCTATGACTCGGGGTGCCTATGTTAACTCTTTCTGCTATATTAGAGTATCTGGCCTATCTTGCTAACTATCTATAGAGAGCTAAAGAAGATCTCTGATCCCAGTGTGTAAAAAAGCTTACCTAAGCTCATGTGAGTTATGTACCCATACATGGTCACACACATCACATGCGCCATGACATGCCCACCCTAGCTCAGCCATGCCCACAGATTTTGAGATGCCTTAAATGGCTAATTTTACACAGTTTCCATGGGGATAAGCAGACTTAAAAGAGCACTATCGCAAAAAATGGTCCAATAAGAAAAAATCCATAGAAATATGCTGACTGGCGAGAGGAGAGTTTACTTATACACCCTGCATCAAAAAATATTCAGCCAGATTTGTTTGTTTTATTTTAATGGAACGAAGGGGGACTCAGGGGTGACAGGTTCTGTTACCTCTGATAGACTAAACCTGTCACCCCTGGATTTTATTCCTACCATGAGAGGAAACAGCCTGGCTTTTTAATAAGTGCTAAGAAGCCCAAAATTAGGCTTTACTAAACCTTTTAGGATCGTTACCACACATGTATCAGCAGCCCCCTGTTCGTGTCCAGGAGAACCTCCAAACTAAAAAAAAACACCCATTTACATTTGTGACATGAGTACAAACAACTGTTTCCTCTTTTATATACGTAATCTCCGATGGACACTTTCCCTGTCATAGATATGATTCCATAATACACATGGTTTAATATCTCTTAAAGTGGACTATGAGACTCCAGGGAAGGCATATGCGCTCTACCCGGGGCATCCAGATTCGGGATGCCCCACTGTGTTACACCCCCCAGGCCGCCTGAAAACTCACCTTCGTTCATAGTCCAATGGTGCATATGCGAGCACCGGCCCCATCCTCACTATTCCTTTAGCAGGGCGCATGCCTGCTTCAGGCATTTTTGAACGGCCGGTGGGGGCACGCTCCCTGTTAAAAGAGATGGGGCACAGATCCACTCACCTTAGACGAGCGAGCTGACTGGACGAGAGGCTGCGCATGTGCCGTAGGCCAGAGGAAGGGTGAGTGAGAATGGGCGACCTGGGGGGCTTCACACAGTAGGGCATCCCCAATCAGGGTGCCTAGGGGGCAAAGAACAAAACCCAGCATAGTCAAAATCCTGGGTTTTGGTCCGCTTGAAAAGTTCTCCCCTAACCATTACTAACCATCCCCCCCAGATCTTGAACTTACTATAAATGTACAGATTGCAACAAAAAAATGTAAAAGCCTCTGTAATATGCTTGAATTCAAAATCACACTTCTAAAACCACCGCACTTCCCACACATGCATTCCTATAATGCTCTGTAAAGCATACAAAAGAGAAGCATAGGCAATGTTTGAAACAGAAGAAAGCTGTATTGTAATAAAACATTTATTAATTAACAATTAACAGCATTAACAAAATGCAATGCAACAAAGGTGCTGTGGAGGGCTTTATGTCGAATGTATCATAAAGGAACTTTTCAGCCTTTCACAGCTGCTAAGTCTTGCACAGAAAGGTCCTCTCAATACTCAAGAGCAGGGCCGGATTATGCAAGGGGTGCGCATCCTGGGGCCTCCACCACTTGCCCTGCAAAAGGGGCCTCCACCAACCTTTGGGTTATGGTCTGGTCCAGAAGGCTTTTCAGTCTTTGGTCTTATTGTCCGTGGGGCCAGCAATAAAGATATCGGCGGCATTGGGGGCCCCCCACGCCGGGGCAAGTCTTCTTTTGTTTTTAAAAACCTGCAGCCAAAGCCACCAGAGGGCAGGATTGAGTCTAGATCAGCAAAGCCACCATTAGCAACGCTACAGTGATGGGTGCGTGCAGAGCTGTCAACTGGCAGCCGCTCACTGCACATAAGTCGCCAAGCACAGCCGCTGGCAGCTCAATGCAGGGAACTGTTTTCTGTTGGACCAGCTGGGCGACTACATCCCCCGCCCAGAATGGCAAAGCAGAAGTTTTCGAGTATCACGCACCCTCACAAGGGTGGCACAAGGGACTCGATCTGACGTTCCAGTAAGTAGGCGGGTGCCAGACAACCACCAATCAGTTACTTGGCTGGACTATTATTTTAAAAGAAAAAAAAATACTGTATCTGGGGCCTCCACCAGATTTTGTGCCCAGGGGCCTCCACCACACTTGATCTGGCCCTGCTCAGCAAAGGCACAGAGCATTCAACCGTGGATCTGTCATGGAATAATAGATCTAATTTGCATACTGCACCATAGCACACTAGACTATACAACACCACAACAGATCACAGTAGACCACTCCAGACAAACCAAACAACACCAGATCATGTGACACCAATCCAGATTTTACCACTCCATTCAGACCAAACTGGACCTCAACATACTACAGACATAGAACATTCAATCATTGATATGTCATAAAACAACAAATCTTATTTTGCACACTGCATACTACAAGATAGAACAACAGACCACACTAGACCACATCAGACTATACAACATCATTCCATATCTCACCACACCAGACCATACTAGACCAGAACAAACTACACCAGACCAAAAAAACTCCAGATCTCAATACAACACATTGATCAAACTAGACCACACAACACCAGACCATACTAGATCAGAAGAAACTACACCAGACCATACAAAAAAAAAAAAAACTCCAGGTCTAAATACAACACTTTGATCAAACTAGACCACACAACACCAGGCCAAACTAGACAATACCACATCACTCCAGACCTCAACACACTGACCAAACTAGACTACAGCAGACTACACCACATAAGTCCAAACCGCACCAGATTAGCCATGCACATAGCTCCTTTCATATCAAAAATGACTGCTGGATAGTAATGAGGATGTGCAGTATGTGGACTCTTGCACATCCATATGCTCATTTGTTTTGCCCCCCTACTCTCTCACTCCCAGTGTGACCTCAGGCTGAACAAGCACTGCTTATATCTCATGACAGCCTGCTGATCTCTCTGTTACCCGGGCATCAGAGCATACAATACCATTGGATAAAAGCCACTATGCTGCCACTATGCTCAACTCCAAGAAAGCGGTTACACCCTCTAGCCAGGAGTTACCGTATATAAAAAGTAGATGACAGAAATAGTTTTCATAGCTTTAAAGCAATTGTTTTAAAAAATGTAAATGCTAGTAATCTTAGGAACGTTGGGGCTACATGAAATCATAGTTTTCACCACATGGATCTGTTCAAAACTATCAGTGTATTATCCACCACCTGATGTTCAAAAAACGTACCAGATACCGGTGTTAATTAGGCTTTGTAAAATTCCAATCCCAATTCCTTATTATTCGATTTTCATATAACCCATTAGGATCACAATTCCTTATTTATCAGTTTCCCTAGGTCTCACTGGGGTTGCCATTTTTTATATAAAACTTCCTTTAATTAATAGCTGGCCAGTATGTAGTTTAAAAGAGGTACTCCTCGTTTATTCATTAACCATGTAAAAAAGAATCAAATTGCCACACATAGAGTAGTTCTGAATAACTATCTGTGCGCAAGATTAAAAAGGTTCTTACCAAATAAAAGACTTAATCAGACGTATTCTTACAACACTTAGACTGTGAGGTGGAAGCTTCCGTTCCCTCCGAGTCCCTCTACCTGTCTCGTGTCTCTCTCAGCTGTCTACGTTTACCTCCGAGGCGCCTATGATTAAGTCCTATGACGAAACGCGTTGGGCGGAGCCTATTGCCGATCACGTGACCTCGAAGAAAGCCGACGGCTGCCGAGCTCAGAGGCCTGGGGCTCGGAGGTAAACGTAGACAGCTGAGAGAGACACGAGACGGGTAGAGGGACTCGGAGGGAAGGGAAGCTTCCGCCTCACAGTCTAAGGCCCTTATTTAACAAGGGATAGCGACAGGTAGCGACTGGTGAGCGCCCGGTAATGACAGGCCCCGCCAAGAGAACGCCGGCTCCCCACCACAATCACACATTTATCAAGCCAATCCTGCTTAGCGACTGAGATAGCGCCAGATAGCCACTCATTCATCATTATTCCAGCCTCAGCCCACAGCGCCAGCGTCCGACCTTGAACAGCGACAGATATGACCTCTCGCTACCTGGCGCTCTCCAATGCATTTCAATGGAACAATCTTTAAATATTCATAATTAATTGTTATTGTTTTTTTGGTTTTTTTTTAAATGTGAAAAATTCTGTGACCACTTCTGCCTTTTTTTAAGGTAAAAAAAAAAAATGTACAGAATTGATATTACAGGTCTGATATTAATGTATTCATATTACTAAATTATTTAAAAAACTTGTTTTTTTTTGGTTTCCAAAAATATGGTTGTTTGGGGGTTAAAAAACTACTTTTAACCCATCGCCGCCAGCGCTCTGGGGTTTAAACATGCATTTTACAGCGCAAGAATTTTTTGAGCGTGATTTTTTAATGAATATGGTGGGAGCCGGTCGCTATGGCCAGTCGCTATCATGCGCTCCCATACAGTGCGGAACCTGTCAAATAGCGACTCCTCACCCAATATTCAACATTACTGCACACCGACTGAGTCGCTATCAACTACCGAACAACGGCCAAGCACAGCGACTACTAGCGCGCGCTCTGAAAATGCCGCTACAGTCGCTCATCTGTCGCTACCTGCCGCTATTAATGAATCGGCCTCTTAGCTTTTCTTCCATTCCTGGTTTTGTCCAAACACTGGTTTATCCCAATATAAAGCCACAGGGCTCGGTTTTCAATACGAAGCTGTGAACCAAGGTCTCTCCTTAGCATGCTCCTTTATTATCAGCGTAGCTTGATTTAATCATGAAACACAACTTATTTGCTCTTTCCCCCATCTTACACAATGATTTAGAAATCTTTCTTGTCTTCATTTCGGCATGAGCTGTAATAGTCTATACGAGTTCAGTAGTCTCATCAGTGCAGCCTGTAATTATAATAATGTGATTACTGTAATACAAAATTAGAGCTGCTGCTGAAATGTAATGCCATTACCCTCATGCTGCATGCACTGTTACACCCATTACCTGGCTCTGATCAGCTTAGAAGCAGCCGTCCATGCCACTCATTAAAGGTTTTACAGATCACGTCTCACTGGGAGCCTTATTCACGTTTTTGGCCTCAGTAGCACTCGCCGTGGAATTTAAGAAGAAAAAAACAGCAGCACCGATGCGTCCGCCGGCTAGCGTCTTATTTAACACTCCAAAAACACAACAGGGGAGGCACTCCAACTCAAAATCAAAAATTAATATCAAACTTTATTAAATGTTTACAACCACAACCTATACAATGGACATATTAAAAACACATTAAAAGACTTAAGACAATACCACACAGGACATACAAACATACAGGATGTGTAAGCAGTGGGGAGAAAATTGATGCCTCATCAAAATACAGCAAGCATGAAATCCATATACTAAATGAATTTAATAACTATTAATATTATAATCTACTATTATAATAAAAGTGGCAAAAAGCGCAAGGTGCAAGATAGAGTGCAAAAATGTGCAAGAATAATATAATGGATATTTATTTAAAGTGCAATAGTGCCAATACTATATACCAGCTCTCATATAGCCGGTCTCAAATCAGAAACCACAACAGCACAAAGGCTGTCTGTCCCTAAAACAGAAACTGCAGCATCAAAGCACTATCGTCCAATCAAATCACTATATGAATTAACATGCCAACTGATGAATGCAAATAAAATCAATATCCATAATAACAAAATATCAAACCAATAGGGTCTCCCCACCGCCTGCCAACATCCAAAACCACGCGTTCCGAGGGCAGAAAATCCCACTTCGTCTTATTTAACACTAGCGCTGAAAATGATGCAGCGCTGGATGCTTTGGATGAAGCAGCGCCAGATGAAACCTGGCGCTGTAGCTCAAGATCCCGAGAGCACAATGGGCAGAACTGGATTGTAGTGTTTAATGCTTATAATTAATATTAAACACATTTACATTGTGACTTGAAACACATGGCCTAGATGGGCCAAAATGTTTTTTTGTGTGGTGGGGTATTAAAATTGATTTTATTCTTTTGGTTAAAGTGGAACCAACACCCTCCCGATCCCTCCCCACGGGCCATCCAAAATCGGGATGCCCTGCTTTAAAGTGGAGCAAAACCCAGGATTTTGATTATCCCGGGTTTTGGTCCTTGCCCCCAGGGCACCATGATGCACTGCTCGTGCAGGAGCCATTGGACCAGGAAAGGAGGTGAGTTTACCGGGGCGACTGAGGGGTTTCACACAGTGATTTTGGATGCCCCAGAGGGAAGGACTCTTGTGGTCCTGGAATCTTACAGTTTCGAGGGCCGATGGTCGTGGGTTATGGTCCACTTTAACAATGTGTAATTAGGACACCAACAACTACAACGCAACCAAAACGCACTGTAAAGTTTGTCCCCAGCAGTTATATCTTGTAACTGTAATGAAAAAATGCTGACCAGTGCCGGAAAAATACAGCAGCAAAGATTTCAAGGAGGAAAAAAAAACATAAATATGTGAGACCTTGAGGCAATAGAGTGTCAGTGAGTCCTGGGCTTTGTGTCATGGAACAGTAAAAAACATGCGAGAATGAAGTATATTGCCAAAGTTTTCACCTACTTACTAACTAATATCCATCCTACCCCTGACTGCCCCGGCACTCTGCCCTATGCTATTTGTTACAGATAGATAGATAGATAGATAGATAGATAGATAGATAGATAGATAGATAGAGTGGACGGAAACATAGAGGCTGATTCATCATTAGCGGCAGGTAGCGACAGATGAGCAGCATTTTCAGAGCACCCACTAGTAGTGGGTCGCTACTTTATAGCGACTCAGTCGCTGTTCAGTAATGTTGAATACATTGTGAGGAGTCGCTATTTGACTAGTACAGCGCTGTATGGGAGCGCATGTTAGCGACTGCTCATAGCAACCGACTCACACCATATTCAGGAAAAAAACAGCCTCCCAAATCTCTGGCGCTGAAAAATACTTGTTTGTAACCCATAGCGCAGGAGGCTGTGTGTTTAAAGTGTGTTTTCCAGCATCTATCAACTAGTCAACAAAGCAAAAACATATGGAATTACATTGTAGCAACATTGTAACATGAACACTTTAATGGCAGACCTGTAATGTCATTTCTGAACAAATATTTAAAAAATGTAAAAAATTTGAAAAAACAGCTTTTTCAATGCCAGAAGAGGTCACAGAATTATTTGTGATTTTTGGGGGAAAAAAAACCCCGTTTAAAGAGAAGAAAAGGTTCGTCCATTGAAATGTATGGGTGAGCGACAGGTAGCGAGAGGTCATACCTGGCGCTGTGCAAGGCTGAACGCTGGCGCTGTTCACTGAGGCTGTGAAAATTATGAATCAGACGCTACATGCCGCTATCCCAGTCGCTAAACAGATTCTGCTTGATAAATGTGGAATTGCGTGCCGTGTCCGGCGTTGACCAGTCGCTATCTGTTGCTACCTCTCATTAACCAGGCGCTATCTGACGCTATCCTTTCTTAAATAACCCCCATAATCGATAGATAGATCCATAGGGAAGAAAAGGAAGACAGGAGAAAAAGAAACAAATCAATCCATCTAGACAATGATTTAGGGCCTTATTTATGAAGTGCACCATTTAGCATCTCTCTGGTGGCTATATTGCTGGCTTTGGAGCATCGGAAACGCTTTCTTTTTTGGGGCTGCTATTTTGACTACAATGGTGCTAGAAATCACAGCGCCTGATGCTATCGGGGAGGCCGATTCATTAATAGCGCCAGGTAGCGACAGATGAGCGACAGTAGCGGCATTTTCAGAGCGCCCGATAGTATTCGCTGTGCTTGGCCGTTGTTCTGTAGTTGATAGCGACTCAGTCGGTGTGCAGTAGTGTTGAATATTGGGTGAGGAGTCGCTGTTTGACAGGTTCCGCGCTGTATGGGAGCGCATGACAGCGAATGGCCATAGCGAACGGCTCCCAGCATATTCATTAACAAATCACGCTCCAAAAATTCTCGCGCAGTGAAATGCTTGTTTAAACCCCAGAGCGCTGCCGGCGATGGGTTAAAAGTAGTTTTTTAACCCCCAAACAACCATATTTTTGGGAGAAAAAAAAAACAAGTTTTTCAAAACATTTTGTAATATGAATACATTAATATCAGACCTGTAATATCAATTCTGTACAATTTTTTTTTTTTTTACCTTAAAAAAAATATCTAACATTGCAGAAGTGGTCACAGAATTTTTGACATTTAAAAAAAAAAAAAAAAAACACTAATAGCAATTAATTAAGAATATTTAAAGATTGCTCCATTGAAATGCATTGGAGAGCGCCAGGTAGCGAGAGGTCATACCTGTCGCTGTTCAAGGTCGCTCGCTGGCGCTGTGGGGTGAGGCTGGAATAATGATGAATGTTTCGCTATCTGGCGCTCTGTCAGTCGCTAAGCAGGATCGGCTTGATAAATGTGTGATTGCGGAGGGGAGCCGGCATTCTCGTGGCGGTCACCGTCATTACCGTTCGCTCACCATTCGCTACCTGGCGCTATCCCTTGTTAAATAAGGGCCTAATTAGCTTTGATTGTTGCATTAGACCGGCCAGTGTCAGCGCCTATTGGACCCAACTGCTTATCTATTTGTAACTGCTTAATATAAGGATGCCAGTGAGCGCCACTTTGTATTTTCGTAGCTGCACATCGTATTTATTCATTTTTGCCACCCTGAAAGACTGTATTTTACCAGCACTAGTCGGCCTTTCATCATTACAGTTACAAGATATCACTGCTGGGGGGACAAAGGCGACAAAGGCGACAAAGTGCATTTAGGCGTGTTCCACTTCAGATGTGCATGCCCATGCCGGCCATTCAGATGCAACCCAGAGGTATGCTGCCTAAACCCACTGGATCTGTAAGTATACTGGGCGGACCAGGGGGTTTCATAGAGCGCAGCGTTTCCAAATCTAGATGCCCAAGGATAGGGAATCGACCAGCCTTTTAGCCAGCTAAAGCGGCTTTTGGTCCACTTTAAATTTAGCACAATAACAGAATGGTGGAAAAAACATTGTATCAAGCAGGTCAAACAGGTTAAATAGAGTTCACAGCTTACCCGCTTGGCTGTCTGAGGTTGGAGGGGGCCCCAACAAGCTCAGCTCCCAACACATGTAATTATATATGATGCCAACACCACTACCAAATAATAAAAAATAACATTTATCCCTAGCGACCAGAGGAGTGTGGAAAAGCATGGCATGGGCCCCGTGTTCTTGCAGGGGTGCCCACATCATCCCTGGAGGAGCAACAGACATGTGCCAAAGGGCATAAGGGCTGGTAAATTGCCAGAGCTGGGGGCCAGCCTCTCAGACTCCAGGTTCTGGGTTATCAGATTATATGCCTTGCACACTAAGGATAGCGCCAGGTAGCGCCTCGTAGCGGCAGGTAGCGTCTGGTGAACGCCGGGCGCTGTACGCAAAACCACATTTAAGAAAGAGAATCTGGTGAGCGCCTCTAACAGCGCCATGTAGCGTCACATGTATTATTACAGGCGGCTCAGCGCTGGCACTCTAGGCTCAGGAGCACCATGTAGTACCTGTTGCTCAGTGTCGCTCTCCCATACATTTCAATGGGTTTTCATTAGTTGGGTATAAATAGCGTGTTTGCCAAATATATATTTTTTTCTGGCTCAAATCAGTGTGTGACCTCTCCTGACTGCAAACAAACACTTTTATACATTGTTTGGACTTTTTATATTTTTATGCAGAATTGTCATTAGAGGTTTGGCACTAAAGTGTCATTGTCACAGTGTTATAACAATGTCATTCCATGTGTTTTCGCTTTGTTACTGGTGGATATGTATTCAAAAACAGACTTTAATCTCATAGCGTCTGGAGCTCTATGCTAGAGTGCCCAGCTTTAGAGCGCCGACGATGTGTGTGTGTGTGTGTGTGTGTGTGTGTGTGTGTGTGTAGTTTTTTCTTGAATATGGTGTGGAGCACCGAGTGCCGAACGCACTGAATTGGCGCTAACTCTCGCTCACTGCAGCGCTGTACCGTTGTTAGAGTGCCCAACAAACATCACATTCATCAATGCTGACCAGGTTACTACAGAAACCGAGACGCTAGTTTACAGGGCCTGATACCCGCTTACAGCGTCTACTAGCTGTCGCTCTAAGCGCCGCTATACACACGCTCATTTGGCAATACCTGGCGCTAGTAGTAAATCAGCCTCTAAGCTAATAGCCGCGGAGGAAGGATTGTGCTTTATTTCTTTAAAAAAATGGGCCAACCAAGTCGGATCCCAACCCCCCCCCCCCCCCCATATACTTTAATGTGCTCATCTTAAGGTTTTTTTCTAAAAAGCCAAATAGCCTGACACAGTTGTGCAAACTGCCTCCTAACTGAACCTAAATGACTTATCAGAAAATAAGGTCACATTTCCCCAACAGGGTCACAGATAACCGAATAAAGCCAAGATTACAATAAATCCTATTGTTAAAAATGTAAATAACAATTATCACTGGCGTTGGGCTTACTTCTGTAGTAAGCTTTGTTGATTGCTGTAAAGACAGAATGGCTGGAATATTACTTGGTTCTGTGAAGGTAAATGACATGTTTTTTGGTGATACATAACATAGGCCCTTATTTATGAAGGAATAGCGACAGGTAGCGACTGGTGAGCGGCCGGTAATGATGGGCCCCGCCACGAGAACGCCGGCTCCCCACCACAATCACACATTTATCAAGCCGATCCTGCTTAGTGACTAAGGGCCTTATTTATCAAGGGATAGCGCCAGGTAGTGTCTCACTAGAGCCAGGTAGCGCCAGCTATCGGCGGCTACCGACTCCAGAACGCCAGGCTTCAACACAATCACGCATTTATCACGCTAAATGAGGCTAGCGCCGGCGAGAGCGTCAGCTGGCACGGGATTCATCATGTTGCAGACCTGCTAATCCCATCACAGCGCCAGGTATGACCTCTCGCTACCTGGCGCTCTCCAATGCATTTCAATGGAGAAATCTTTAAATATTCATAATTAATTGATATTATTTTTATTTATTTTTTTTTAATGTCAAAAATTCTGTGACCACTTCTGCAATGTTAGATTTTTTTTTAAGGTAATAAAAAAAAAAAAAAATTGTGCAGAATTGATATTACAGGTCTGATATTAACCCTTTAAGTGCCAGCCTACCTTGAGTTTTTGTCACACTTTGTTGCCAGACCATTTTGCACTATTTTGCGCTCCCCATGTTCAAATGTGATTTTTGAAGGGATTTCCAGGGATTTCCCAGGAAAATTATATATTGTTTTTTTCAGCAGAGTCTGGGCTTTAACATGAAATGTCTTGTTTGTCATTGTTTAGGTGTATTCTCAATATTTTTGGGTGAAATATGTGCAAAAAAAATATATATATATATATATTTTACAATTTGAAGTTTTTTTTTGTAATAAAAAATGTAAGTTTGTCAATAAAATCTTATTGCGTGTGAAATCCCAATTTCTCCCGGTTACAGCGGTACCACATATGTATAGGTAGACACCCTTTCCTGCCCAGGAGACTCCCCCAAACTGAAACAGCGCTTTAGGAGATTTTCAGAAAAAATACAACTATGCTATGCAATATGCGCACCTTGCAGTTTTTCCAGAAAAACAACCCTTTACATTTGAATTACCCCCAACAAACTATATATTCTCTGGAAGTACACACCTCAAGCTTTCTAGTTGTACCAGGCTTGTTGATGTGGCCATAGTTTTCTGGAAGTAATCCCTCAATGGATTCTTTGGTTGCAAAGAGTTTCCCTAAAAAAAGGATAAAAAAGCAGAATCAAAGCCACATTTTCCTAAAAAAACTATATACAAACAAGAAAAAACAAGTTTAATCTGAAAACGCAATATCCCCCGAACAGAACAATACCCAACATGCATTGCTACTGTCAAGGGAAGAGTTGCCAAACACCCCAAAGTAAAGCATGTGCGTAACGGTAATTTTACTTGAAAATTTCAGCTCTGCAGACAAAGTGCGCACCTTGCGATTTTTCAACCAAAACAACCCTTTACATTTGGAATATCCCCCATAAACCATATATTCCCTGAAAGTACACACGTTAAGCTTTCTAAGCGTACCCAGCTTGTTCTAGTGGACTCATCTTTCTGGAATTATTACCTCAAAGAATTCTTTGTTTGCACTGGGTTTCCCTAAAAAATTAAAAAAATAGCTGAATAAAAAACACCTTTTCCTAAAATATAAATATGCAAACAAGAAAAAACAAGCTAAGTCTGAAAGCGCAAGGTCCGCCGAACAGAACAATACCCAATATGCAGAGGTACTATTAACCCTTTTAATTGCCAGCCTACTTGAGATTTTGTCACCCTCTGTTGACAGGCCATTTTTCCCCATTTTGCGCCATGTTTTGCGCCATTTTGCTGGAACTTTCAGGAAAATTATATATATTTTTTTTTGCAGCAGAGTTTAGCCTTTAACATGAAATATCTTGTTTGTAAATTTTTTTTTTTTTTTTACAATATTATTAAGTAAAATAAATAAATAAATAAATAAAATTTTTTTTTAGAAAATTGACTCCTTTATTTTAAATAAAAAATGTATTTTATTAAGGAAAAGCATATTGCATGTGAAAGCCCCATTTCTACAGATTAGAACGGTACCACATATTTATCGGTAGCCCCCCGTTCCTGCCCAGGAGACCCCCCTAACTGAAACAAGTATTTTATAACATTCACAAAAAAAATACAACTACCATCCACACTACAAAGGGTTAAATCGAGAAAATAAATGACATAGGGGAGGGGGACCCCATTTTTTTTTTGATTGGTTAAAAACCCTTAAAAATCCAAAAAAAAATTGACGTGGGGTCCCCCTTACCCAAAGTAACCAGCCCGGGACCAGCTATGCAGGGCTTGTAGGAACAGGGCGCAGGGGCCAGCTTTTGTGGCCCCTGGCCCTGCAGGCTACAAGCCCGCATAGCCCGTGGGCCCGGGCTCTTCTGCCCCCCCCTGGCCTTTGGGGAGGCAGGTAATGGGGGTGCCGGGGGTTAATGGCAAGTCACCCGCTAGCGCAGGTGACTTGCCATCCCCCCAGCCTTGTGAACTGGTATAGGGGTCATGGACCCCTTACCAGTTCACAAGGGGTTAAAAGTAAATAATCACACAGACACAAGCAGAGAAAAAAATATTTTATTAATTTTTATTTTTTTTTTTACACTGTACTCACCTCCCATCCATCCTGGAGCACTCTGTCCCTCGGCGATCACTGGCTTCTGCTCACTTGCTAGAAGCCTTTTATAGCTGCTGGATGACAGAACACAAAGGGTTAATCAAAAAAAAAAATGACATAGGGTCCCCCCTCCCAGGGGGGGGGCGGACCCCATTTTTTTTTATTTTTAAGGGTTAAAAACCCTTAAAAATCAAAAATAAAATTGACGTGGGGTCCCCCTTACCCACAGTAACCAGCCCGGGACCAGCTATGGGGGCTTGTAGGCACAGAGTGGGGGGGCCAGCTTTTGTGGCCCCCCCACCCTGCAGCCTACGAGCCCACATAGCTTATGTGGGCCCGGGCTCTTCTGCCCCCCCCTGGCCTTTGGGGAGGCAGGTAATGTGGGTGCCAGGGGTTAATGGCAAGCCACCCGCTAGCGCAGGTGGCTTGCCATCCCCCCAGCCTTGTGAACTGGTATAGGGGTCATGGACCCCTTACCAGTTCACAAGGGGTTAAAAGTAAAAAATGACACTGACACAGAGAAAAAAAAATCTTTATTTTTTTTTTTTTACACTGTACTCACCTCCGATCCGACGTCCCTCGCCGCTGTCCCGCGCCAATCATCTCACTGACAGATGCCGGTGGTGATCGGCGCAGGGCGGGTGACAGGCGAGGGGGCTCCGATCGGAGCCTCCTCACCTGACATCCGCCCTGCTCCGATCACCACCGGCATCTGATAGATGCCGGAGCTCGGAGGGGGTATAGGAGGAGCGGGATGACGTCATCCCGCTCCTCCCACAATGGGCGGAGCTAAGCGGCGGCGGCCATCGCCGCCATTACAAGAGGTGAGGACCCGGAAGAGGGTCCTCACCTGAAGACTGCGCAGCCCAGGGGGGGGATCGGACCCCTCCCTGGTGAAGAGGAGACCCGGACAGAAGGCTCGGGCGCGGAGGTGAGTAAATGACTTTATTTATTTATTTTTTTTTTTACAACGGCGAGTCAGCGCTGGAAACGGGGGGGGGGGGGGCGGCTGGTTTCGCCCCCCCCCCCCCCCTGAAGACGGAGGACGACGGGGGGGCGATCGGATGCCCCCCCCCAGGAAGAGGGGACCCCAAGCTTCACAGGGATACCGGAGGTAAGTGGTTTTTTTTTCTATCTTTTAACTGTTTGGGGGAAATGCCAGGCACGTAGTTTCTACGTGCTTGGCACTTAACGGTAGGAGAAGCAACCACGTAGAAACTACGTGCCTGGCATTTAAAGGGTTAATGTATTCATATTACAAAATGTTTATAAAAACATATTTTTTTTTTAAACAAAAATTTGGTTGTTTGGGGGTTAAAAAACTACTTTTAACCCATCGCCGCCAGCGCTCTGGGGTTTAAACATGCATTTCACAGCGCGAGAATTTTTGGAGCGTGATTTGTTAATGAATATGCTGGGAGCCGTTCGCTATGGCCGTTCGCTGTCATGCGCTCCCATACAGCGCGGAACCAGTCAAACAGCGACTCCTAACCCCATATTCAACATTACCGCACACCGACTGAGTCGCTGTCAACAGCCGAACAACGGCCAAGCACAGCGAATACTAGCGGGCGCTGTGAAAATCACGCTACTGTCGCTCATCTGTCGCTACCTGGCGCTATTAATTAATCGGCCTCCCCGATAGCGCCATATAGTGACTCATTCATCATAATTCCAGCCTCAGCCCACAGCGCCAGCGTCCGACCTTGAACAGCGATAGGTATGACCTCTCGCTACCTGGCGCGCTCCAATGCATTTCAATGGAACAATCTTTAAATATTAATAATTAATTGTTATTAATTTTTTTTTTTTTTTTTAAATGTGAAAAATTCTGTGACCACTTCTGCCATTTTAGATAATTTTTTTAAGAAAAAAAAATTACCGTAAAAAAAATAAATTGTACAGAATTGATATTACAGATCTGATATTAATGTATTCATATTACTAAATTAATTAAAATCCTTTTTTTTTTTTGGTTTCCAAAAATATGGTGGTTTAGGGGTTAAAAAACTACTTTTAACACATCGCCTCCAGCGCTCTGGGGTTTATTGAATTTTTTGAGCGTGATTTTTTGATGAATATGGTGGAAGCCGGTTGCTCTGACCAGTCGCTATCATGCGCACCCATACATCGCGGAAACTGTCAAATAGCGACTCGTAACCGTGTATTGAACATTTAGCCACACCGACTGAGTCGCTGTCAACAACCAAACAATGGCCAAGCACAGCGACTACTAGCGGGCGCTGTGAAAATACAGCTAAAGTCGCTCAACTGTCGCTATTAATAAATCAGCCTCATAGCTTACCCGCTTGGCTGTCTGAGGTTGGAGGGGGCCCCAACAAGCTCAGCTCCCAACACGTGTAATTATATAAGTGTGTGTGTTTTGTGTTTGTGTGTTATTCGGATAGATCAGTCAAGTGAGCATTCAATAGCCTGTGTTAATGGGAGCTAAAAATAAAAAGCCATCTGCTCACCTTTCAAAGCTTTTATTTTTTAAGACGACAAATATGTGGTATACGGAAAGCAAATGTAATGATGTATTCTCCACATCTAACGGAAAAAGCCCCCAAACCTTGTGAAGCTTTGTTAAGTGACAACACGTGCATTTCTCGTCTGGAAAAACTTGATTGCTCCACTAGTGTTCTTGCTTTAAACATTCTCTACTTAATGAGGGTTCAAAGACGGAATAAAAGCCCCTTGTGGAACTCAGAAAAGATGGGCACTCCAATTTGTATTTACTAGCCACAAATTACAATGGGATCTTAAAAAACACTGACACATGAATAAAAACAACCACTCCCTTCCCTGGAGATTGTAAATACATTCAATAATAAAATTAAATACATGATTAATTATGCAGTTGGTTAATTAATCAAATGGGCGGTAATCTGGCAATTAGCAAAATAATATGTGCAGAAAATCAAAATATTTAATATGCCAAAACTATAATATCCCTTTAAATCCCCAAATGGGTTTTAACACCTGTTATACAACAGACTAACAATCTTAACTACCTAATAAAGTGCAACCAATATAAAGAGGCCGATTCATTAACAGCGGCAGGTAGCGACAGTTGAGCAACTGTAGCGGCATTTTCAGAGTGCCCGCTAGTAGTCGCTGTGCTTGGCCGTTGTTCGGTAGTTGATAGCGACTCAGTTGGTTTGCCGTAATGTTGAATATTGGGTGAGGAGTCGCTATTTGACAGGTTCCGCGATGTATGGGAGCGCATGATAGCGACTGGTCAGAGCGACCGGCTCCCACCATATTCATTAACAAATCCCGCTGAAAAAAATTCTCGCGCTGTAAAATGCATGTTTAAACCCCAGAGCGCTGGCGGCGATGGGTTAAAAGTAGTTTTTTAACCCCCAAACAACCATATTTTTGGAAACCCAAAAAAACAAGTTTTAAAATAATTTTGTAATATGAATACATTAATATCAGACCTGTAATATCAATTCTGTACTTTTTGTTTTTTTTTATTTTTTTTACCTTAATAAAATTATTAAAAATGGCAGAAGTGGTCACAGAATTTTTCACATTTAAAAAATAAAAAAATTAAAAAAAATTAATAACAATTAATTATGAATATTTAAAGATTGTTCCATTGAAATGCATTGGAGAGCGCCAGGTAGCGAGAGCGCTGTTCAAGGTCGGACGCTGGCGCTGTGGGCTGAGGCTGGAATATTGATGAATGAGTGGCTATCTGGCGCTATCTCAGTCGCTAAGCAGGATTGGCTTGATAAATGTGTGATTGTGGTGGGGAGCCGGCGTTCTCGTGGCGGGGCCCGTCATTACCGGCCGCTCACCAGTCGCTACCTGTCGCTATCCCTTGTTAACTAAGGGCCAAAGTGTGAGAAGTGCTATCAAACCCACTACTCCTCAATTATAAAGTGCAAATGTGCAAGATCAATCGAAAATGTGAACCTTATAACCATCAACCCAACCCAATATTAGTAAAAATGTCCCCAATGTGAACAGGCACTTGCAAAACTATAAAATCAATAATGCCAAGCAATCATAACGTTACCACCATATACAATGAAACACCGACCTGGAGTATAATTGAGGAGTGGGAGTTCGGAGTTCGATAGCACTGCCGACACTTTATATTGGTTGCACTTTATTAGGTAGTTAAGATTGTTAGTCTGTTGTATAACAGGTGTTAAATGTATTTACAATCTCCAGGGAAGGGAGTGGCTGTTTTTAACGTTTGTCTTGTATATTCATGTGTTGGTGTTTTTTAAGGTCCCATTGTGGCTAGTAAATAAAATTCTATTATTTTTATACATCATCAGCTTGGTTGGAGTTTTTTTTTCTGTCTTTTGAACTATGTTTAATTTGGAAATCTGGAACTTGGGGAGCATCCCCATGGGGCATATTGATCGTTTTGTTTTTTATTATATATCATTAGTGGTGCCCTCTGACCTTTACTTAAAGAGGAACATCATAAAACCTCCCCCAAACCTCACCGATCTGCTGCGCCCTCCTCCGGTTTTACCTTTGGGGGATGTTTACTCATCCCCACGGGCGGATCTATCTTCTGGGTCCCTTGGATTCTGGACCACCTTCCGACGGGTGGCGCCATTTTGCATCCCATAAGGCACTGCGTGCGACCCCTGATCTGCATGTGCCAATGAACGGGATGCAATGGAGCCGCCCGAAATCCTGCAAGACTGAGCAGCGCAGGACTTTGAAGAGTCTCATTTACAGACGACTAAGCCAGCTTAGGATAGATGTATGCTTATCCCAGGCATGTTTAAATTCAGTGACTGCTTCTGATGGAAGTTTGTTCCAAGCATCTGCTACTCTTTCTGTAAAATAATATTTTCTAACATTGCTCCTGATCTTCCCCCCGACTAGCTTCAGGTTGGGCCCCTTGTTCTATCATTAAGTTTCTTCTTAGAAACACTTCCCTCCTGAACTTTATTCAATCCTTTCACATTTTTAAAGGTCTCAGTCGTGTCCCCTCTCTCTTCTCTCTTCTTTCCTCCAGACTGTACAAGTTAAGTTCTTTAAGTCTCTCCTGATATGTTTTAAGTTTAAGTCCTTCCACCATTTTTGTTGCCAGCCTTTGGACCCGTTCTATTTGAATAATGTCTTTTTGCATGGGGAGGTCTCCAGAACTGCACACAGTATTCTAGCTGTGGCCTCACCAGGGCTCTATACAGCGGCATCCCAACCTCCCTCTTCCTACTGGTGATGCCTCGAGCTATGCAGCCGAGCATCCTGCTTGCTTTTCCCACTGCCTGGCTACACTGTCCACTCATGTTGCAGCTATCAGTAATCAGTACCCCTAAATCTCTCTCCTCCTAGGTCCTGGCTAACACAGTGCTGCCCATACGGTGCTCAGAGCAGGGATTCCTTCTACCCAAGTGCAGGATTTTACATTTAGAGACATCGGCCCCTTTTATTTTGGGTCCGATTTTCCTCTTTAAAGTGGTCCTACATTCACTGAACAAGAATACCGCCTTTCCTTTCTCTGCCCCGCTAACCTTGATTTCCATACTGACACCAAAAATATACTTACCCAGAAGATGCCTGCAGTGCTTTCTTTAATTAGAAACCATTTCCTGCCTTTTTGCAGCCCAGAGGTGTATCAAACAATAAAAGGGTTCGAAAAAATTGTGAGATAAACTGAGACATACTTCAGAAGGTTTAGTGAAACAAGAACGACATTGTAAAGATTTCTGCAACAGCCATACCCACTGACTTACATTGATTGACATATAAGGGTTGATTCAACATGCGGATTACATTTGAATGCATATATACGATTCAGCACTGCATTCGAATCCGTTCCGTGCACAGAGTGCACATGTTTGCTCGCAGCGCTGGAGAAGAAGCAGCAGCGGCAGTAGCAGGGGCAGCGTGGATCGTGGATGGGGGGACATCGAGCTGCCTGCCGCTCCTCCATCTTTTGGCCTCCGGTGGGCCGGCCAGCAGCACGGGTGTGATGTCTATGTGAGTTTACTTTTTTTTGGTTTTTTTGTTCATGAGGAGGGGGGGAAGCCACACTACCTATGGGAATGGGGGGGGGGGGGGGGGATACCACACTGACTATGGGAATGGGAGAGGGAATACCACACTGCCTATGGGAATGAAAGGGGGGAATGCCACACTGCCTATGGGAATGGGTGGGTGGAATGCCACACGGCCTATGGGAATGGGTGGGTAACATGCCCCACTGCTTATGGGCATGAGAGGGCAGGATGCCACACTGCCTATGGGGAATGGGGATGCTACATTGCCAATGGGGAATGGGATGGGGGATGCCACACTGCCTATGGGGAATGGGAGGGGGATGCCACACTGCCTATGGAGAATGAGGGGGAGGGAATGCCACTCTGTCTGTAAGTGGGGGATTCTGCACCTTGCCAATTATTTGGTTCTTGTGGGGGGGGGGGGGTGTTTCAGTACAACATTTGGTTCAGAATTTTTTTTTCTCCGTCAACTCCTAGGTGCGTCTTATGGGCATATATATAGTTCTGTTACCGAATTTTTTGCCTTATAAGACCCCGTCTTATAAGGCAAAAAATACGGTAACAGAACTATATACACACAGATGTTCATTTGCATGTTTTCATGTGTTTGGGTAAATTTTAGGGTTGATTCAGAGCCCCTTTCTCGCTTTTTTTGTGCGAATATTTCCATTCTCGTGCATTTTTTCCCCTCGTCTGATTCAGCAAAACTTTTTCTGCGAGAACTTTAGTGTGAAATGTTTTCATTTTTGCATGATTTTTTTCGTTTGGTAGCAAGACCTCCATAAAAATGATGAGAAAGGGGCTCCGAATCAATCCTATTATCTTTCCTCGCAATGTGTGCCTGGCCATTACAGTACATTCGGATGTCGTTTTGAAGGTTTTTGCTCCGTAGCTACTTACCTATTAGTGAATTTTAGAGTGGTAGCACATCGTATTTGAGGCAAAGGTGTGTTTTGCACGAGAAAATGCCACTTGCCAGAGAAATGGTGACAAGCAATTTCCGCATCCCACGTCAGCTTTTTTTTGTATGGGAAAGGTCAGGTCACGTAACTGCAGACTCTCGCAATAAACAGTGCAAAATTCGAATGGTGTTAAATCGTCCCTATACTTAAATTCATCCCCTCCAGCAGCTGTTGAATCAGCATGTGTGTGTGTGTAACATGACAGACATGCTAATCCCTTTTCTGAGGTAAATCTCGCTGTTTGGTGTGATCTGCTTATGGCAAAATCCTAAGCTCCATCCTGCCCTGTGGGTGGTGACAATATCACACAAACACACTGCAGCCATGCTGATCATCAATGCAGCCAGCATTATCTTCCTCTAACATTCTATGTGGAAACAGATAAAATCTCTCTCTGGCTGGTTGGGCTGATCTTAAAGTGGACCAAAACCCACCCTGGAGTCTATGAGACTCTAGGGCAGGCTTATGCTCTCCCCCTGCGGCATCTTGAACTGGGATGCCCTGCTGCGTGAAACCCCCCAGAGTGCCCAGTAAACTCACCTTGCCCCAACGCGAACTGCACCTGCGTGAACAGCGCTAGCATCACTCGCATTTGGGGGAAGATCAGGAGCAATGTTAGAAAATATTATTTTACAGAAAGAGTAGTAGATGCTTGGAACAAACTTCAGAGGTAGTTGAAAAATCAACAGTCACTGAATTGAAACATGCCTGGGATAAGCACACATCTATCCTAAGATAAAGAGAACATACAGTATACACATAAGGGCAGACTAGATGGACCGTATGGTCTCCTTCTGCCGTCACCCTTCTATGTTTTCTATGTTTCTATGTTTTCTGAATGGCTATGCGGGCTGCGCACAGCTGAAGGGAACCGAGTGATGCCGGCACCACTCGCAAGTGTGCCTAGGAATCGAACCAAGCTGCTCTAGCTGCAGCATGGGCCCGAGGACAGTTAAGTGGACTTGGCAACCTGGGGGGTTTAATACAGCGGAGCACCCCAAACCAGGGTGCCCCAGGGGGACAGACCAAAACTGGTCAAATTTAAGGAAGCTCACGGCTAAACTGCAGTGTGTCTGTGTGCTAGCAAATACTCTCCCCATGCCCACATTCATGCATATGTGTTAGCAAATCAATAAACGTTATTTTCTTGATTAGAGGTCCGCCTTAATGAACCATCAGTGAGAGCGTTCAGTGCTTACCCTTGAGTGGTGAGTTCCAGTATAAACACCAATCAGTTACTTGGCTGGACTATTATTTTAAAGGAAAAAAAATACTGTCTGGGGCCTCCACCAGATTTTGTGCCCAGGGGCCTCCACCACTCTTAATCTGGCCCTGATGTATGTAAAAACTCTATATTTTTTCCTGATTAACAGTTTGTAAACAGTTTGTAAACTTTTAATGGGTCCAAGGCACCTCTATACCAGTTCACAGGGTAGTGATAGCCGGCATGCTACCTGCCAGTATCAGCGTGTGGCATGCCGGATAATTTGACCCGGATCTTGCTGGTATCTGGGATGGGGATCGGCACAATCCAGGTGGAATCTAGCTTCGACTTGGGTCTGAAGCTCTTCTCTAACCATGAGGTCACAAATAATATATCTACGGAATCTTTGCACTGTCAGGTGTGGAGTTCCTCCACAGCCTAAAGTCCGCTGCATTATTCTGCTCCACCAGCAGATGGCTCGGTTCTGCTGGTGTGTGTTGATCAGCTAGCACCTGGTGGACTTCCCGGCCTATAAAAGCTGGTCAGCACATGGCCTTGGAGGATCAGCATTGTTACTGTCTTCTAATACCTGAACTCTGTACCCAGAGCCTTTGAACCTGAACCCTGGAACTCTGTACCCTGGACTTCTGCCTTAGCCTGTCATAGCCATTTTTGGACTCCTAGCATGTATGTTTTCTCACTTCACAGCAATCTGAGTGTGTTTCTTGATTCCTGGTTTTTCTTTGTGTATATATGTATATAGCAGCTTGGTTGATGTGTACTCACTGTTTGTTGTTATTAAACACGGTTTGCTGCATATCCGCCTGTGTCTCTCAGTCTAATCCTGGTCAATACTACTATTGGGATTTCTGAGATGAGAAATCCATGACATGCACACTGACAAAGTGGAAAAAAGAAACTTCGGAATGAGCTACTTCTACAATCGCCTTCGCAGTCTTCGCTGCAGCAACAAAAATTGCCAGGTAAAGATTTCCTGCCATTCCTTTGCAGTCTACAAAGTATTTTTGGGAAAGTTGCTACGGCAACCAGCCTAGGTGAAGAGAGTCATCTGCTGAGCTGAGGTGTTGTGGGAGAAGCGCCGATAACGGCGTCGGGAGATGCAGCCCGGCGCAGATCCAGCCATGCGGGCTAATTTGTGCGACATCTGAAGCGGATACGACGGCCTTGTTTATATCTGGCTGCGGCGCAAACATCTTGTTGAGCATGAAATTGGAATTTTGCCTTTTGACTCTGAGCACAGCGATGCTATTCACAAATGACATGTTTTTGTATCCAACTTTTTTTTTTTTTTCATGTGAATAAAGCGGAAAAAGGAAATGTAAATAAGGGGAAGTAACACTGATCCGCTCACCCATATCGACGACTCATTAATTGACATTGTGGGAGGAACTCCTCATATAATGGCCGACCAGTCAGCGGTGAATTTAAAGTCCAATTTCATGGATTGGCACAACTTTAAAGTAGACCTAACCTCTTCTTTGCAAATCTGTGCCAGGGTGTTTTCTGGTCCACAGGGAAGCTAATGATGATACAAAGGTTAGTAATAAGGTGGATATTCCTGGATGTGGTTGCAACATGGAAAATGATTTAGCTTTACTTGATAATTAGTCAAACTAGAGTTTAATGTCTCTGTGGAGGGCATGTGCCTGGCCGGGGGCACGTGCTCTGGGGTTTCTTGGACCTAGGGTAGGGCATCCCAGGGTGGTGTGGCATGTGTGGGTGGAGGTGCACTTTCAGTCTCATTCAGTTGATGCTGGTCTCCATTGATGACACCCCTTGGTGCAAACAACAGGGTCTTTATTTGAAAGCTTCCATCCATGATAAACAGCATAGTCCAGTTACAGGCAATATCCATTGGTTACAGCAAACAGTATGTCAGGTCCCGTGGGACACCCACCTTCCAATAAATCAGCAACCCCCAATCTCCGCTGCTTTCTTCGCCTATAGTAAGCCCCCGTTTGCCGGGACGCTAGACACGCCTCACCGGACACGGTTGCCCCCAGGTCTTGTTAGCACAAAGGATGCTGACTTATGCAGGGGAAGGCAGATGAACCAGGAACTAGACTGAGTAGCAATAAACGGACAGGGGTCATACACGGGTGGTCAATCCGAGGAGGCACGGTACAGTAGGGTTTAGACGGAAGAGTAGTCAGGGCAAGCCAAGGGTCACAACGGGAGGTCAGAAGTTCGCGGTACAGAGGAGCAGGCAGAATCGTGGTCAAAGAACAGGCAAGGTCGGTCCAGGCGGCAATCAGGGATGGTCGAAACACAGCAAGATTCACAGGGAAAAAGGTATCCAAAATCGCACCCAGTAGCACGCTATAACGGGCAAGGATTGACCGCAGGGGGAATACTTTTATAGGGGCAATGGGATCAAAGAAGGGATGTGATTGGTGCAAACATAGCCTAAGGGGATTGCCCCATTCAAATCAAAGCACTAGGGCTCATTGGCCCAGAACAAATTACCTCCGGCGGCTGCTCTGAGCATAGCGCCGCCGGAGGGCATAAACAGGAGCCAGACGTGCGCGCACGCGTACACGAGGCAGCGCGCCGGGAGCGCACCGAGTAGTGAGCGACGCGGCCGCCGCCGCCGAAGAGGAAGCCGCCCGAGCAGCCGCTCGCGACGGACAGAGCCGAGCGGCTGCTCGCGGCGGAAACAGCCGAGCGGCGGCCGGGAGGAGCAGACGCCGGCCCGCCGCCCGTCGCAGAGGACGCCCAACTTGTGTTCCAGACGAAGGAGAGCCGTCGTGGGACCGGAGGACAGGTAAGGAAGTACCCGTGACAGTAGTTCCCGTGACACAGTACAATCCATAGGTTTCTTCCATGGCTGTCTCTCAGCTCCTCCACTACATTAACACTTCCCCTCATGAGCTTAGCTCCAAACTTAAGAACACTCTAGAAGGGTTGGGTTCTCCCTTATATAACCTCTGTATTGTTGCCTTAACAAACTAAGTTGTGAGCCTCAACCAATGGCAGGACAGGTAATGTTGCCAATGCCACCTAGCTAAGTCCCTATTTATCTAAATTAAGAAGAACACTAGACCATTTATTATTAGTCAGGTCTATTCCTTAGGCAACACTGCCATCATGTAGATCATGATGCAATGATCCTCAAGTAATGCATCAAGTAATGCATCTAACTGGTTTAGCTAGGATTATTTAGGTTTCTAACACTATCAGGGACCTAATCCACTGACAGGGCTCTAATGTTTCCTATTTGCAGTGTTGCCCATGGTTTCCACCCGTCACATCTTCCCCTGCTTTTAATTAAAGCATCCACGCTTTACGGCGTACTCACCTTGCTCCCACGGTGTGAGTTGGTCCAACTGTGAACACTACTACTAGTATAGGAGGTGAGTATCAGACAAGCACCTGGTATATGCAATGCTTGTCACTTAAGGCTTTACCTTGCACTGAAACCCTGAGACAGGTAAGTCTCTTGCCCCATAGCTTGTAGTGTCAGGGTTACCTACCTACAAGGTGTGTAAGGGATTTTGAGGTGGAACACCCTTGTACGGGGATGGTTACTATGTACAAGGATGTGTGTAATGGTGCAATGTTACATTACAAACTACTTTACCTTAGGAGTTCCACATCTTCCCTTGAAGAGCTAGGCAGTATGAACCAAGTGCCTGTAGCATCTGGATGCACGATAGGCCTTACCCTGCGCATCATACCTGAGAAGGTTTCTTCTCTTACATACTCCCGCAGGTTATTGCTTCTTATTTTATTGGCGAACTGAAACATGACCATCAGCACACAGCAGGGCAGTATGAGTGGAGCACCTCTGTCAGGTTTTACCTCACTACACACACTCGAGAGTAAGTGATCTCTTAACCCTTTTGTGGTGAGATGTCATATTTAACACATGTACAATATTTACAATTTGTGAGGGCTTTCCGGTTGTTACTCGAGGATACACCTCTGTGTGGTCTATGGGATGAAGCTAGGGCTTAACAGTGCCAATCCTCACACCATAGGTGGGCTTTTTGTAAAGAACCTCCTTTTGGTCTGTCAGACCTGTAACTCCTCCAGCTGAATGTGACCATGAAAAGAGTGTCCTGCAGTGACAACTTTTCATATCAACATTCCCTTCATTTTTGGTTTCTTCTTGTGCACTTAGTACTCTAACAGCTGTGTTACGACATCTATTCTCTCGCGCGGAACACTTGTCTCTCAGGCATGGACCTATGAAACCCGCAGATCACTCAAGTCCTCTGGGCCATTAGTAGTACCACCCTTCAGACGCTCAAGCCGGCACTTACTTCCTCGGAGAGACAAACCAGTCTTACACTACTTGCGCTGGCTCTTCCCCTTCTCGCAACCCTGCAGAGTTAGTGAGGACCCAGACTGACAGCACAGTGATTCGGTCTCATGCTCCTCCACATTTTCACCTTAATTCCAGTAATGACAGGGTTCTGCTTACCGCAGCAATGACTGCATTACAAATTAAGGGGGCCAGGCATCTGACTTACTATCCTTCTGCCAGGCATATGACTTACTATCCTTCAGCCAGCCATCTGACTTACTATCATTCAGTCAGGCATCTGACTTCAACAAATATAAAAAATACTGCGCAACACTCAGATTAGTGCTTGCATAGAAGCATAGAAGCTCAACGTGTTCTGCGGCAGAAGCCGTTTTGACGGCAAAACGCGTTGGATACACTTGCCTCATCTTACTCCTTCATCTGGACTTGTGATTTTCCTTTGATGTGAGACGAGACCCCTGGTGGTGAGGATTGCTGGAGTTCCTTGTATTGCATTTTAAAGCGCTTTTATCATTACTGTTTGTGAGTGTGTTTTCATACATTAAATTGTTTTGATTTTAAAGACATACTGTACTAGTATTCTATTCTTCTCTTCTTACATGGCTGTCTGAAATTTTATGGTGATTTTTACTTGAGTGATATGAGGATTAAAACCTTGGAGCCATTCATACTACTATTGTTATTGAGTTTCGGGACAGACTTAATGTATTCATTATAAGCAAGCTCTGTGTTTCTGTATTATTTTAAACAGGAATCTGGCTTACTCTCCTTCAGCCAGGCATCTGATTTACTATCCTTCAGCCAGGCAAAACATCTTCAGACCTGTGATGATAAGTTCAGCTCTTAGGTAAGTAGCTTCCCTCCCCACCACACTTCAGGGTTCCACTTCAATGCAAACTCCAAACTCTTTGGAAACACTTCTGAACCACCTTTGCTGCAGCATTAACGCAAGTGCTTTTACATGTAAACATTGACTCTTCCTCAAGGACCACTTGCTACTTCTAGGAGGGAAAGGGTTCGTACTGGCTGGGTTCCTTTAAGAGTTTCTCCCTTGACCAGACTGATGCCTGTCAGCATGTAGTTGATCAGGCTACGTGCTAAGGGCAGTACCTTAAATTACACACACAATGACATAAGACGTTTCTAATAAAGTGCCATCATTATTAACTACTAAATTAATAAAGATTTAAAGCGGTCCTTCACTCTGAATTACAGTCTATATGTTTCCCACATCCTGTACATACAGATTGCTCACATTAAAAATCATCCTACCTGCATCTACTGCATGTTATGAGCCTTTAAACATTCAAGATGGTGGCTCATGGAACATCAGTGCCTTCTGACTGTGCTGCTCTGCATTCTGGGTTTGATGACCTTTTCCTGACCCCAGCTCTGCCCTGTCTGTGCAAAGCACAGCTATAACCCTGTCCCCCTGTACTTTATCCCACTCTTCTCTCAGCCCAGTGGGGGAAAGAATAATAAGTAAGTGACTAAATATTAACTTTAGATGCTGGGGAATCTTTTTTTAAGGGTTTGGGCTTTTCAATAAATCATAGTGAAGGTCCGGTTTTAAGGACCATGGTTGCTGTAAAACTCTTTTATTTCTTCTGCCAAGCAGGATTTAAACTAAAACTTAACTACCAAGTGGGTATGGCGGCCACCCTCCCCTGCTTTTACGAGGGTGCATGGCGCCTTAATACCTGAACATAATTTTGCTATAAAAATAAAACTTTTAAACAGTGCTCTACTATTTCTATGTGAAATCAGCAGCACTGAAAAAAACACAGCACTTTAGCATTATGCTCTTTGCTCAGATTAAGGGGCATAGTAAGCTGGGTCAGGCAGGTAAATTAACTTCTCTTTCCTCCAACGACTCACGCTGTGGAGTCTAAGTCAACCACTAGGGCTGATCACGGCTACCCGATCACAATAAATGTTGAGGCCATGATGCGGTTGATGGTAGATGTCCTGAAATTTGTCCCAATCCTCTTGGTTTAACTCATTGAGTGACACCCCCTCTGGCAGGTACAACTTCATCCTAATCTTCTACTTCTACTCGATCCAGGATTTCCACATGTCCTCAACAAACTGCATTCCTCCCTCATCAAGGTAGGGGTACTCCAACCCAAGTTTTAGGGCACACTGTACATGGACCCACCTCTGCGCTTCAGATAAGCTAGAAAGTCGGGCAGGATCTCCCATCCCTGGCAACCCATAAGGTTCCTCAGCTCGCACAGTAAAATGTTTGTACTGGGGCCCTGGGCATATTGGGAGAGGGCAAACTGTGGTCTCCTCCTTCCGCAAGCTCGTGACAGACAAGTGGCGGCTTCCCGGGATAGGGCTGGGGCAATGGTCCCCCCCGAGCAAGGGTTAACAGTACCTTCAGGTTGCATCACTGAAGTGGCGGCGGCAGCAGATCTCCTTGCTGCTTCGGCCCACTCCTGGATTCTCGCATCTCGCCTCTCCTCTGCGGTGCGGCTGTCTGGCCCGACAACCTTGGACGATGGCGGCGACGGTCGGCTCCGATCCATCCTCCAACAACTCCTCGAACAACTCCTTGTTGAGGATCACAGCTGGTTTGGTGGCTTTCTCCGCTTGGGCTGTCTTCTCCTCCTCTGAGATGGCAGGCGTCACCTGCTTTGCGGCCTCCTTCTCGGCGGCAGGCTCAGCGGCTTCTCGCTCCACGGCTGGCTCAGCAACTTCCGACTCCACCGCGTGCACAGCAGCTTCTTCCGACTCTTGCGGCGGCGGCGGGGACTTCCTCCATGGCAACATGTAATGGGCTCGCATCCCCTTCTCACCTCTGACCATCGTCACCAGGTGGGCTGTCCCTCTGTGGGCTCCCGGCAGGGTAACAGCAGTCCGGGCGGCTGACAAAGCATTTTCAGCAGGCTGCACTGGGGCCTTCCACAACAGTCAGGTAACTGGGTTGCAGTGGTACTGCACGGGGCTTGCTCCCTGCTCGGTCAAGTCCCAAAAGCTGTGGTGGCAAAAGGGGCACTGGCGCTCTTCTTCTTCCTGCTAGCCGCAAGGCAGAGGGCAAACTTTGGCATCAAGTGGAACCGCCTCCCAGTGTCCGTTATGAGGGTTGCGCAATCCATCGCTGCTGGGGTTCAGGCGGCTTTCCACCGACACGGGGCTTGGGGTTTCCATCTCAAACGACAAACACTCGCTGGTGGGGACTGTAGAATGGCTCTACAGGTCGCTGCTCTCTCTTGTTTCTCCAGTGCGCATCTCCTCCACAGGACGGCCTTGTGCCAAGCTTTAATGTAACTCCGCCCCTTCGCCTCCCAGGCTGCACTGCTTCCGCCTCAGCGCTAGAAAGTTCACGTTAGCTAGAAAGGGCACGAAACGCTGAGGTAGAATAGCAGGAAAACACTGGCGGCGCACTTAATCCCTTCAGCACTGGGTCTGAACTGCAATGTCATTTTGCGCTGATTTCAAAGGGTCATAACTTCAGTATACACAGTCCCATCATGCTCCAACACGGGAATCCAACAGGGCAGGGGTCCTAGACACTTCTCCCCGATTTTCAGCCAAAAATCATTTTTCTTAAAGCGACAGTTTCCAAAAACAATTTTCAAGCTGGATCAAATTAAACAGTCTCTGGGGTCTTCTGGCACCTCGGGACACCACCCACACACAGTGAAAACAGTTCATTTACTTCAAACAGCAAAAGTTCTCGGATTTGCTTCAAACTTGGCACAGTGGTCCAATGGGGTCTCAATACCTCCGTGACCCATTTTAACCCTTTAGGTCCCCGTACAGACCACCAAATGTAGCAGGCAAGTGCTTGGCCGTGGGCACGTGCTCTGGGGAGCGAGGGGGGTTCTTGGACCTAGGGTAGGGCATCCCATGTTGGTGGGGCATGTGTGGGTGGAGGTGCACTTACTGGCTTCAGTCGATGCTGGTCTCCATTGATGACAGTCCTTGGTGCAAACAACAGGGTCTTTATTGAAAGGTTCCATCCAATGATAAAAAGCAAAGTCCAGTTACAGGCAATATCCATTGGCTACAGCAAACAGTTATAATCCATGCGCTTCCATGGCTGTTACTCAGCTCTTTTACTATATTAACACTTCCCCTCATGACATAGCTCCAAGCTTAAGAACACTCTAGAAGGGTTGGTTTCTCCCTTATATAACCTCTGCATTGTTGCCTTCACAAACTAAGGCCCTAATTTATGAAAGAATAGCGACAGGTAGCGACTGGTGAGCGGCTGGTAATGACGGGCCCCGCCACGAGACGCTGGCTCCCCACCACAATCACACATTTATCAAGCCAATCCTGCTTAGCGACTGAGATAGCGCCATATAGCCACTCATTCATCATTATTCCAGCCTCAGCCCACAGTGCCAGCGTCCGACCTTGAACAGCGACAGGTATGACCTCTCGCTACCTGGCGCTCTCCAATGCATTTCAATGGAACAATCTTTAAATATTAATAATTAATTGTTTTTATTTTTATTTTTTTAAATGTGAAAAATTCTGTGACCACTTCTGCCATTTTAGATAATTTTTTTAAGGGAAAAAAAAAAATTGTACAGAATTGATATTACAGGTCTGATATTAATGTATTCATATTACTAAATTATTTAAAAAACTTGTTTTTTTTGGTTTCCAAAAATATGGTGGTTTGGGGGTTAAAAAACTACTTTTAACCCATCGCCGCCAGCGCTCTGGGGTTTAAACATGCATTTCACAGCGCGAGAATTTTTTGAGCGTGATTTTTTAATGAATATGGTGGGAGCCGGTCGCTAGGGCCAGTCGCTATCATGCGCGGAACCTGTCAAATAGCGACTCCTCACCCAATATTCAACATTACGGCAAACCGACTGAGTCGCTATCAACTACCGAACAACGGCCAAGCACAGCGACTACTAGTGGGCGCTCTGAAAATGCCGCTACAGTCGCTCAACTGTCGCTACCTGCCGCTATTAATGAATCGGCCTCTAAGTTGCGAGCCTCAACCAATGGCAGGGCAGGTAATGTTGCCAATGCCACCCGGCTAAGTCTCTATTTATCTAAATTAAAAGGAACACTGGGCCATTTTAGGTTATTTAGGTCCATTTCTTAGGCAACACTGCCATCATGTGGCTTCATGATGTAATGATCCCCCAAGCAATGCATCTAACAGGGTTTAACTAGGATTATTAAGGTTTCTAACACTATCAGGGACCTATTCCACAGACAGGGCTCTAATGTTTCCTATTTGTAGTGTTGTCCATGGTTTCCACCCATCACACAGGGGTACCTAAACTCAGGGGCGGACTGGCCATAGGGAGACCCGCGACAATGCCTGGTGGGCCGCAGTGCTTTAGGGCCTTTTGGGCCGCTGCTTTTAACACCCACATTCAATCCCTGCTCCCCTAGTCTCCCTCTCAGCCCCCTATACCCACAAGCCAAGGAACTCCAGTCCCCAATGCTATAGCAAGGGCTGGATTAAGAGTGATGGAGGCTCCTGGGCACAAGATCTGGTGGAGGCCCCAGATACAGTATTTTTTTTTCCTTTAAAATAATAGTCCAGCCAAGAAACTGATTGGTGGTTGTCTGGCACCCGCCTACTTACTGGAACATCAGATGGAGTCCCTTGTGCGGGTGCGTGCTGCTCGGGAACTCCTGCTTTGCCATTCTGGGTGGGGGGTAGTGTAGTCGCCCGGCTGGTTCCCTGCATTGAGCTGCCAGCGGCTGTGCTTGGTGGCTTATGTGCAGTGACAGCTCTGCACCCATCACTGTAGCGTTGCTGGCGGCGGCTTTGCTTCTCTAGACTCTGCTTCCTGCCCTGTGGTGGCTTTGGCTGCAGGTTTGCAAAAACAAAAAGAGGCTTGTCCAGGCGCAGGGGGGCACCACTGCCGCTGATAGCTTTGTTGCTGGCCCTGCAGCCGTCAGACCAAAGACTGAAAAGCCTCCTGGACCAGACCATAACCCAAAGGTTGGTGGAGGCCCCTTTTTCAGGGCAAGTGGTGGAGGCCCCGGGGTGCATTATGCCCCCTCATAATCCGGCCCTGGCTATAGCCCTGCATCATAGTTGGGGGGCCTCTGCAGGGATATCATAGGCCGGCCAGGGGCTGGTAAAATCCAGGGCTGATTTTTGGCCCCATTCCGCCACTGCTTAAACTTGTAACACTCCATATCCTCAGCAGTTTACAAAAATGCCCCATCATTTTTTTATTTTCTAAGGCGAAATCAGACAAGATCTTGTCATTTTAAAACAGACCTCCATTCCAGAACCACTGTTGCCAAATGTGGCTCCTCTGTTTATCTGTTGCCCCTCTCCTTGTGGTCTATAGCTGAGTGACCTCCACACTTTATTTTACTACCCATTCATTTTGCTGTTCCCCCCATAGTGGCTGCATATGTATTGAAATGAAAGCTCTCATTAAAGTGGACCAAAACCCAGCGATAAGATTCCCGGGACGATTGATTCCTTCCCCCGGGGCATCCAAAACTGGGATGCCCCACTGTGTGAAACCCCCCCAGGTCCTCCCGTTCACTTACCTTGCTTCCCGGGCCAATGACGCATTCCCACTATCCCTCTAGCAGGGCTCGTGTCCGTGCCAGGCATTTGTGAGTGGCCGGCACAGGCACACTCCCTGTTAGAGAGGGGGGAAAGGACCAAAACCCAGGAAAGTACCCAGGACCTTTCTAGCAGATTCCACAGAGTATGGATGTTCACTACCATCCCATCTTGGAAATCAGGCCAAGGACTCCAAGGCAGTGTCTGGGATGCCCCATCTGTTCACAGGGAGCCGGAGCTATGGTATGTTTGTCTTTGGAGATGGGAGACCCATCCAATCTGTCACAGAGCGCTCCTCTGATATTTTCCCAGAATGAAAGGTCAATTTTTCCCTCCAATGAACTGTATTAACCTATTGTAACCATTTACCCCAAAGCGTACATCTCAAACCAGTGAACACAACAGATGCTGAAGCCCTCAGTCATTGGCCTTGAAGCTTTGTAATGCTGCAGCTGTTTCAGTGTCGCCTGACTATCATTGAAAGATCATCCCCTTGTTATAGCGCAAATGGTCCATTAGACTGTAAATGCTTCTAGCTCCAAACTAATTGAACTTTGTGCGGCGTATTAGAATGTTACAAAAGAATGTACTTTTGATTGGTATGAAATAAATGTGTTTTGTTTAAATAGAGAACTATAAGCACTATCACAAATTATAGATAGTTCACATAACAAATGAGACATTTAATGTTAGGCTTAAAGAGGAACAACACACTCTGTCCTTCTTTATTCATCAGTAAGGAGGGGATTGCTGGATGCACACAAAGCGCCTAGAGAAGCCTGATTCTTAAAGCCAGGATACTTACCTCTACCAGGGCCCAGAGATGCCAAGTCACCCTGTTTTCCAGGGAGTCACCCGGTTTTGACCACCTCTCACCCTGAACTTTAAAATCACCTTGCAAAACGTGAATTTCTTCCTCCTCTCCAGCTGTTTGACTAACTGTCATCTTCAACCCATGTGCTATTGGCGAGCAGATCCCACTAAATGATTGGCTGGCCATCCGGACCCTCTCTATTGGCTGCCTGTGACTTCTTCTAAGTGTCTAGTTGGCTAGATTTGCAAGAAACGGGTATGATTGGATGAGATTGGCAAGAACCAAAACCCAGCATAGTCAAAATCCTGGGTTTTGGTCCACTTTAATAAATAGATGAACAGGAGGTAATTGGTCCATTTTAGCAACAGACATTCAGTGCACGCTAACTGGAGGATAAGAGCAACAAGTATAAGAGATGCGGCTGCATCAAGGTTGAATAAATGCATAGTTTGCACATTAGGCTCGATTCAGAGAGACACAAAAAAACTTCCGATTTCGTGCCGATCTGTTTTTTTTGTGAAATGTTTCCGTTCTCGTATGAGCGTACGAGCGATTCTATGCATGCATTGAAAACCTTGTGTAAAGTTTCCATCCGTTCGTACAGCAGATTTCGAATTATGAGGATGTAATTTTCCATCCAGACTTTTCCGTTTCATTTCCACATGTTACAACGTAGGCTTTCGTTTTTGCCCTTTTCCCATCGTATCCTCCAACGAATCCTTTACGTTTCCCATTCGATTCTGTTTCCCTTTTTCAATAAATAATCGTCCAGACGGAATCCTTATGATCTTGCGCCTGCGCACTACAAACTTAACTCATTAAAGTGCTCGCCTACATATTTGCCACCCTCACTTTTACTACAATGTTTAGCTAAATCACTTAGCACTATCCTCCATCTTCCCTTTTGGAACCTTAAAGCTCACCCAAATCACTTCTCGGTCATGTGAATATTCATCTTTAAATATTTCTGGGCCCATTAGTTTTGTGTTAATGTATTTTGTAAATGAAATGACACTGTTCCTTTTTTGGGGGGGATTCCATCATAAAATTAAAAATTTATAAAAATTTTAAAAAGTTAAAATTTTTACAACTATAAAAAACAAAATACATAGCAATGGCAGGCCACAGAACATTATTATTCATCTGTGGTCCCCAACGAGTTGCGCAGCTCCTGCATCTCGCCCACCAACTGAAGGACCCTGACACTCCATTGTGCCACTCTGGCACGTGTGGTCCCTGTTAAAAAACGTAAATTAAAATTTTGGTATAACCTTGTTGGGGTCATACTGCAGTGCCCCCCCCCCCCCCTGTATGGTACACAAACACCTAAATCTGGACTTCAAAAGCCAGAGGGCCCTCGCCATCACGGCCTGGGTTTTGCATAGTGCCCGATTAGAGAACCCCTGGCCCGCATTCTGCAGGCAAAGAACGGGCATCAGGAGCAAGGGCGAGTGGCACATCTTGCAGTTCCTGCAACCAAATATAAAATAATTACACAAAGCAAAGGTAACCAACTAAAACAATAACTCCTACAACAAATTAAGATTCAAGTTCAACAATCCAAATATAATTCACAAAGGACATAAGTCTAAAAAAATATAGCAATTATATGGATGTGTGGGAAAATAAATGTTTACATGCTAAGGACTAATTTAGGTCAGCATTAAAATGCATCTATACATGAAATGTATTGATTTAGGTATGCATTGCTATACAATTTATGGCCTCGGACATGCTGATACATGCAATGCCTTGGTGCTAAAGGCGCGCAGACTCCTCCACATAGCCGCAAAACATGTTCAACAATAGCAATCCGAGCCCTCAAAGGTCTCGTAAGTGGATCGGAAATGAAACGGATTTATAGGGTGGAGATCCGTCGGAAATCAGCTCTCTGAATCAGACAGAAACCCATCCCAACAACGGAAGTTTTCTGAACAAACGGAAAATTTCCGATTTTGCTTGGAAAATGATCCGAACTAACGGAAATGTTCCAATTTGCTTCCGTTCATCGAAAGCGCATTCCCGAACTTTCGTACGAATGAAAAAAAGCAAAAAAATTACAAACACCCACCAAAACGTTCACAGACAGCTACAGAAGCCTGGACAAATGTGTCTCTGAATCAACCCTATTGTTGTATCTGATTCAGCACCATAGACAGCAGCTCAGAGCCATTAGCAGTAGTGATTCAGTACCAGGCACAGCATTTACAGGAAAACTCCCCCTTTTTGTCAGGTTTTTGGTGTTCTGCCTTATTGTTTTCTTCTTCTGGAATGTAAAATAAACCCGTGTGTTAGGATTGTGCCCCCAGACCTGGGATTTATTTATCAGCATGTTTCCATGTTTCTTATATTCCTATATAGTCTTGGTAAAACAGGAGTGGCTTTCTTGCGCTATACGGGCAGGCTGATTCACTAGTAGCGACAGCTATCAGCAGATGAGCGTCTGTACAACCGTCTATGCTAAGATCTACCACTAGTATAAGCTGTGATCGGCTATTGGGCGCTGTAACAGAACGCCTCAGTCGCTGTAGTAACCTGGCCGGCATTGATGAATGTGATGTATGTTGGGCGTTCTAACACCGGTATAGCGCTGCAGCGCGCGAAAGGTAGCGCCAGCTCAGTGCGACCGGCTCTCAGCAACTCGACACACACGGCGTAGGCGCTCTGGATCTTGTCGCTATAGCATAGAGCGCCAGACGCTGTGTGATTAAAGTCTGTTTTTGAACGCATTTCCACCAGTAACAAAGCGAAAACACATAGAATGACATTGTTGTAACATTGTGACATTAACACTTTAATAAAAATATAAAAAAATCAAAAAAGTTTTCAAAAATGACTCTTTCTAAGCCAGGAGAGGTCACACAATGATTTGAGAGAAAAAAAAAAAAAACTATTAAACACAAAAAAACCCGTTTAAACAGAAGAAAAGGAACATCCATTGAAATGTATGGTAGAGCGACAGGTAGCGACAGGTAATACCTGACTCTCTGGAAACTAGAACGCCGGCGCTATACCATGAACCGCCTGTAATAATACATTGGACGCTACATGGCGCTGTTAGAGTCGCTCACCAGAATCACCTTCATAAATGTGGTATTGCGTACAGCGCCCGGCGTTCACCAGACGCTGCCTGCCGCTACGAGGCGCTACCCCTTGATGAATAAACCCCTGAAGCTCTCAGAATACTTTCCGACTACAGCTCCCACAATCCTTCCACTGTAACAGGTGAACTAATTAGAAGCTTTGGCTAAATCACACAGCAGCAATCATCTCTCTAGCTGAGAATTCTCCCAGTAACCTTTTAGCTACAGAAACACAGGTTTCCCTCCCAGATGAAGAGGTTGAATTAGAGCAGAAGGGGTTAATACTCTTGTCACTGCCTCAGCCAATCAGATGATAAGCAAGCTAAAGTCAGGAAGTGTCTGATTTGTACTTTTACTTTGATGTACATTGCTAAGGGAAACACATTGTTGCCAGGGAGAACGTTTTTCTTTTATATTATAATATATATATATATATATATATTTGCAAACAAATAGGAAACAAAAATATTAACCCACTAAGCTTTAGCAATGTCACGATATTGTGTAAACTTAAAAATCCTTATAAACACATTGGCTAATGAGAGGAGGGGTCATTTATACACCTGAATTGAATAAAACCCATGTCAGTGTTTCCTTATTCTTCCATTAAAATACATTTTCCTTTATTTCTTGATGCCGGGTGTATAAGTGACCTCTCCACTCACCATCCACCGTATTTATATGGATTTTTATCATTGAGCCATTTTTTGCAATTGTGCTCCTTTTAAAGGGTATTTTCACTTTTTAAAGTATTTTTTTTAAATTTCCATTATTATGTGGCAATATGATGTCCTCAAGGTGCTGAGCGTATATCTGTTATTTTTTTTATTTGTTTGCAGCTGTGTTTTCAAAGAAACAGTTTCCTTTAGCATCAATGTTTTTACGTCGGCAACTGCACACAGAGCGGTGTGGTTGGTGTACCTGGCGGAGACTTCCTGACTCTTGATAGATTCTCTTGTCTGATTGGCTGAGTGATCACCGAAGACAACTCAACTCTTTCTGGTCCTATGGTGCATGCGCGGGCACTCGTCTGATCAGCGCGCTCAGATTTGCTGACGTCACGTCGTCTAAGGCCAGCAGCTTCGAGCGTGCCGCCGGTCACATCCCCCCGCTACCCTCTAGTGTGCCCCGCCATTCACAGATGCCTGCTAGAGGGATAGCGGGGATGTCGTTCGTGCAAGTGCCGTTGGACCGGGAGAGAAGGTAAGTGTATGGCCGACCTGGGGGGGTTTCACACAGTGGGGCATCTAGATTTTGGATACTCCGGGGGGGGGGGGGGGGGAAAGAATTGATTGCCCTGGAGAAGCCGTAGCGGATCGGCGGAACGCGTGGGGTCTCCTGCCTTCAATCCACTGCCTGATGATTAGTCACGTTTGACCACAAGGACAGTATGATCTCTTTGTCTTTCCAGTGATTGCTTACTACCTCAGCTCCCTTAAACAGCCCTCTGCACTATCAGCACTTTTGTGTATTGGGTTTACACAGTGGCGTAGCGACCCGGGGGCGGGGGGGGCGGACCGCCCCGGGTGACACCAGACCTAGAGGGTGACACCGCACACCCAGGGCCGGCCCTACCATGGGACCTGGTGGGCAGTGTTCCCGCTAAGCTGCGCGGCCGCGCACCCGTGCCCGCCTCCCCGCGCAGCTGCGCTCGTCTCCACTCACCCAAAGCCATAGCCTAAGCCTCTGCTGCTGCACACCGATGTGACCATGCTTCCGTCCCGTGCCGATGACGTCATGAGCAGGGAGGAGAAAGCGTCGCGCCGCCATGCTGTTGCTGTAACCCGTTTGTTGCCGGGTGACATCTGCTCGCCTCAGTGACACATCTGTTAACAGGGGAACCCCTCAGCCCAGCGCCCCGCCTGGAGGGAGCCGCCATGAACGAGACGGGTGAGGTGTTTGGTGTGTGTAATATGGGGGGACTTGCTGAATATCAGGAAACATTATAACATGGCAAGTAGTTGAAATGAGGGTGATAGAGGGGAAGCCCGAGACCATGATGCACCGGGGTACACAGTGCTAAATAGGAGAAAGAAGACATGTCAGCTCACACTAACACAAGATGACTCCTATTATTACCACCCTCTTATTTCACCCTAATGTTCAGCTTCCTGGGTGTGCCTGGCTTCACTTGCCATAGGGCTCTAAAACACGTGACCCTTATTCTGCCCCCCCCCCCCCCCCCCAGCATCTGGCCCCTGCCAGCTTTTTCTTTGGGGGGTGACACCATTTCCTACCGCCCCGGGTGACACCAGCCCTAGCAACGCCACTGGGTTTACATTGGGGGTCTCATCCCCTGCTTTACTTGGTGAATATAGCCTCCTTATCTAGCATTTGCACTTTAGATTTGATTGATTGCACAGGTTTATGGTCTTGATGAATTATTTGTAGTGATTACCTTTTTATACTTGTATTTTTTGCACTAAGTGGAGTAATTGAACACTCACTTGAGTAATTAGAAATATATAAAATATATATATATATATATATATATATATATATATATATATATATTTTTTTTTTATTTGGGGCTATTTGTGGAGCTATTTTCTATTTGTACTTTTTGATACCTTGTGGTCTTCTATAACATGGATTGCTAAGAGGCCGATTCATTAATAGCGCCAGGTAGCGACAGTTGAGCGACAGTAGCGGTATTTTCACAGCGCCCGCTAGTAGTCGCTGTGCTTGACTCTTGTTCGGTTGTTGACAGCGACTCAGTCGGTGTGCGGTAATGTTGAATACGGGGTTAGGAGTCGCTGTTTGACAGGTTCCGTGCTGTATGGGAGCGCATGACAGCGAATGGCCATAGCGACCGGCTCCCAGCATATTCATTAACAAATCACCCTCAAAAAATTCTCGCGCTGTAAAATGCTTGTTTAAACCCCAGAGCGCTGGCGGCGATGGGTTAAAAGTAGTTTTTTAACCCCCAAACAACCATATTTTTGGGAAAAAAAAAAAGGTTATCAAAACATTTTGTAATATGAATACATTAGTATCAGACCTGTAATATCAATTCTGCACAAATTTTTTTATTTTTTTATTTTTTTTACCTTAAAAAAATATCTAACATTGCAGAAGTGGTCACAGAATTGTTGAAATTTAAAAAAATAAATAAATAAATACATATAGCAATTAATTATGAATATTTAAAGATTGTTCCATTGAAATGCATTGGAGAGCGCCAGGTAGCGAGAGGTCATACCTGTCGCTGTTCAAGGTCGTTCGCTGGCGCTGTGGGGTGAGGCTGGAATAATGATGAGTAATTCGCTATCTGGCGCTCTGTCAGTCGCTAAGCAGGATCGGCTTGATAAATGTGTGATTGCGGAGGGGAGCCGGCGTTCTCGTGGCGGTGACCGCCATTACCGTTCGCTCACCATTCGCTACCTGGCGCTATCCCTTGTTAAATAAGGGCCTAAGTATTTTAGCATCACAGGAATAGGTCTTTGTGTTGCATGTGTGTTTCTATTTTTGCTATAGTGTAACATTTAATAAAATATTATTTTATGGTATTTGTGGAGTTGTGCCCCTTTCTTATGACCCTTGTCAATTTGGTTTGGCCCCTGGAATCTTAGAGATCGCAGTGGGTGTTGGCCCACTTTAAAGGGTCACTGGCACTCGCCTGGGGAGAGTTGTTACTGCTGTCTGATTTTTAAAAGCTCTGTTATGTATGTGTGTGTGTGTGTGTGTGTGTGTGTGTGTGTGGGGGGGGGGCTCACCCTCGCCAGTTGAAGGATTATGGGATTTGTAGGCATTGCTGCTGACTGAGGCTCCTCTGTTCATCTGTTGCTCCTCTCCTTGTGGTCTATACCTGGGTGACCTCCACACTTTCCCCTTTTCTTATTTTCCTACATATTAAACCGGACCTTCACCATGATTTATTGAAAAGCCCAAGCCCTTAAAAAATGATTCCCCAGCATCTAAAATTAATATATTTTAATATATATTAATAAATAATTTTAAGTTTTTAGTCACTAACTTATTATTCTTTCCCCCACTGGGCTGCAACTCTGTTCAGGACTTTAGGATACGGGCGCCGCTATCTTGACTGAGAAGCATCACACTTAGGCCCTTATTTATGAAGGAATAGCGACAGGTAGCGACTGGTGAGCGGCCGGTAATGACGGGCACCGCCACGAGAACGCCGGCTCCCCACCACAATCACACATTTATCAAGCCGATCCTGCTTAGCGACTGAGATAGCGCCATATAGCGACTCATTCATCATTATTCCAGCCTCAGCCCACAGCGCCAGCGTCCGACCTTGAACAGCGACAGGTATGACCTCTCGCTACCTGGCGCTCTCCAATGCATTTCAATGGAACAATCTTTAAATATTCATAATTAATTGTTATTGTTTTTTTTTTTTTTTTTTTTTTTAAATGTGAAAAATCCTGTGACCACGTCTGCCATTTTAGATAATTTAGATTTAAGGTAAAAAAAATTGTACAGAATTGATATTACAGGTCTGATATTAATGTATTCATATTTCTAAATTATTAAAAAATTTTTTTTTTTGATTTTCAAAAATATGGTGGTTTGGGGGTTAAAAAACTACTTTTAACCCATCGCCGCCAGCGCTCTGGGGTTTAAACATGCATTTCACAGCGCGAGAATTTTTGGAGCGTGATTTTTTGATGAATATGGTGGGAGCCGGTCGCTCTGACCAGTCGCTATCATGCGCACCCATACATCGCGGAACCTGTCAAATAGCGACTCGTCACCTTGTATTCAACATTACTGCACACCGACTGAGTCGCTATCAACAACCGAACAACGGCCAAGCACAGCGACTACTAGCGGGCGCTGTGAAAATACTGCTACAGTCGCTCAACTGTCGCTACCTGGCGCTATTAATGAATCGGCCTCCCATTTGGGATTTCCCCCAGATCACCCCTCACACTTTCCTACTGACGCTCCCACTGCGCATGTGCGGACTTGTGTCCAGTCAGAGTCGTATATCCGGCATATGGAGCACAGAGAGGTCACATCCCTGAATGGCTGGGAGCAGGATCACGCCAGAGCTGCGCAGATGCCGGGGATGGGGGACTACGACCATGGTGTTTGACCCCTGGTGACAGGTGACTAAAAGAAAAAAAAGAGGAAAGAAAGAAGGAAAAAATGACAAATGCAAGAAAGGAAAGAAAGAAATGAAAGGTAAGGAATGAGGGAAAAAAAGGAGGGAAGGGAGAAAGAAAGAGAAGAAAAGTAAGAAAGAAAAATTTAAAAAATGAAGAAAGAAAGGAAGAAAGGAAAAAAGCAAAGAGATGCTGAAAGGGAGGAAAAAATGAGAAAAGGGCAGGCATGAAGGAAAGAAAGAGAAAGAAAGAAATGAAAAGTAAGGAATGAAGGAAGAAAAGGAGGGAACGGAAGAAAGAAATAGAGGAAAAGTAGGAAAGAAAAAAAGAAAAAAATGAAGAAAGAAGAAAGGAAGGAAGGAAAAAAGCAAAGGGATGTTGAAAGGAAGGAAAAAATGAGAAAAGGGCAGGCATGAAGGAAAGAAAGAGAAAGATAGAAATGAAAAGTAAAGAATGAAGGAAGAAAAGGAGGGAAGGGAGAAAGAAAGAGAGGAAACGTAGGAAAGAAAAAAAATGAAGAAAGAAAGAAGAAAGGAAGGAAGGAAAAAAAGCAAAGAGATGTTGAAAGGAAGGAAAGAATGAGAAAAGGGCAGGCATGAAGGAAAGAAAGAGAAAGAAATAAATGAAAAGTAAGAAACGAAGGAGGAAAAGGAGGGAACGGAAGAAAGAAAGAGAGGAAAAGTAGGAAAGAAAAAAAGAAAAAAATGAAGAAAGGAAGGAAGGAAAAAAGCAAAGAGATGCTGAAAGGAAGGAAAAAATGAGAAAAGGGCAGGCATGAAGGAAAGAAAGAGAAAGAAATAAAGAAATGAAAAGTAAGGAATGAGGGAAGAAAAGGAGGGAAGGGAGAAAGAAAGAGAGGAAACGTAGGAAAGAAAAAAATGGAGAAAGAAAGAAGAAAAGAAAGAAGGAAAAAAGCAAAGAGATGTTGAAAGGAAGGAAAAAATGAGAAAAGGGCAGGCATGAAGGAAAGAAAGAGAAAGAAAGAAATGAAAATTAAGGAATGAAGGAAGGAAGAAAAGGAAGGAAGAGAAAAAGAAAGACAGGAAAAGAAGGAAAGAAAAAAAGAAAAAAAAATTAGGAAGGTAAGAAAGAATGAAGGAATGAAAAAAAGCAATGCAAGGAATGTTGGAAGGAAAGAAAGAAAGAGAAAAAGGGAGAAATGAAGGAAAGTAAGAGAAAGAAAGGAAAAAAAATGGCAGGAAAATGATTGAAGAAAGAAAGGACCAAAAAATTAGGAAACAGGAAGTAAGGAAAGAAAGCAATAAAAAAAGAGGAAGAAGAAAGATAGATGAAATTATAATCAAAAAGGAAAGAAAGGAAAGGCCTGAAAGAGTGTGTGCTGGGGTTCCCAGAAGGGTTTATTCAGCAGGGCATCACAAATCCTAACAGACTCCAGGGGTGGCATTGGAAGTTGGTTTAACAATGACAGGGTTGTGGTGAGGTGGTGGCTAATATGGGGGGGGGGTATTTTTTTCTTGCCCTGACTTGTATGTTTATAAACCTGTCACCAGAGGCAGACTGGCCATAGGGAGACCCGGGACAATGTCCGGTGGGCTGCACTGCCCTGGGGCCAGTTGGGCTTCTGCTTTTACATCCACATTCAATCCCTGCCTCCTTAGGCCCTTATTTAACAAGGGATAGCGACAGGTAGCGACTGGTGAGCGGCCGGTAATGACGGGCCCCGCCACGAGAACGCCGGCTCCCCACCACAATCACACATTTATCAAGGCAATCCTGCTTAGCGACTAAGATAGCGCCATATAGCGACTCATTCATCATTATTCCAGCCTCAGCCCACAGCGCCAGCGTCCGACCTTGAACAGCGACAGGTATGACCTCTCGCTACCTGGCGCTCTCCAATGCATTTCAATGGAACAATCTTTAAATATTCATAATTAATTGTTATTAATAGTTTTTTTTTTTTTTTTAAGGGAAAAAAATGAAAAAAAAAATTGCACAGAATTGATATTACAGGTCTGATATTAATGTATTCATATTACTAAATTATTTTAAAAACTTTTTATTTTTGTTTTCCAAAAATATGGTTGTTTGGGGGTTAAAAAACTACTTTTAACACATCGCCGCCAGCGCTCTGGGGTTTAAACATGCATTTCACAGCGCAATAATTTTTTGAGTGTGATTTGTTAATGAATATGGTGGGAGCCGGTCGCTAGGGCCAGTCGCTATCATGCGCTCCCATACAGCGCGGAACCTGTCAAATAGCGAATCCTCACCCAATATTCAACATTACGGCAATGAGTCGCTATCACCTACCGAACAACGGCCAAGCACAGCGACTACTAGCGGGCGCTCTGAAAATGCCGCTACAGCCGCTCAACTGTCGCTATCTGCCGCTATTAATGAATCGGCCTCTTAGTCTCCCTTTTAGCCCCATGGACCCACAAGCCAAGGAACCGCAGCCCCCAATTCTATAGCGCCAGCATCATGGTTAAGCCCTCAGTAGGGATGTCTTGGGTCGGACAAGGTTCTGGTAAAATCCAGGGCTGATTTTTGGCCCCAGTCCGCCACTGCCTGTCACCCTTGATTTTTCTTTGGGGGTTATTTAAGAAGGGATAGCGCCAGGTAGCGCCTCGTAGTGGCTGGTGAACGCCGGGCACTGTACGCAAAACCGCATTTATGAAAGCGAATCTGGTGAGTGCCTCTAACAGCGCCATGTAGCGTCACATTAATAAATACAGGCGGCTCCGTGTATAGCACCGGCGCTCTAGCTTCCAGAGCGCCAGGTATTACCTTTTCCTCACTGTCGCTCTCACATACATTTCAATGGCCGTTCATTTGCTTGTGTGTAAACGGCGTGTTTGACTATTTTTTTTCCTCCAATCATTGTGTGACGTCTCCTGGCTGCAAACAAACACTTTTAGAAACTTTTTAGAATTTTTATATTTTTATGCAGAATTGTCATTACAGGTCTGGCACTAAAGTGTTATTGTTACAACAATGTCATTCCATATGTTTTTTTCGCTTTGTTACTGGTGGATATGTGTTCAAAAACAGACTTTAATCACACAGCGTCTGGCGCTCTATGCTACACCGCCCAGCTTTAGAGCGCCGACGCTGTGTGTGTATGGTGTGGATCGACGAGAGTCGGTTGCACTGAGCTGGCGCTACCTCTCGCTCCCTGCAGCGTTATACTGGTGTTAAAGCACCAAACATACATCACATTCATCAATGCCGGCCAGGTTACTACAGCGACTGAGGCGCTCTGTTACAGCGCCCGATGCCCGCTTACAGCGTCTACTAGCGGTCGCTATACAGACGCTCATGTGCCGATACCTGGCGTTAGTAATGAATCAGCCTCCACGTTCCTGTAAATGAAAATACACCAGCTTAGTGGCGATGCTTTGGTGGCAGCGTATCCTCTTCTCGCTATGTAGCTTATCTATGCAGATGTTTATTATTTTGCCATTTTTAGCTTTATATTTATAATGTAACATGAACCAGAAGAGCAAACTTTACATAAGAAACGTCCCTTCACCCAATGCTGCAATCTTTTGTCTTCCTTTAGCTTCAGCGCATCTCGTGATGGCGTTATCCCGGTAATGCTGCCTCCAGCTGAGATCGCGGGGTTTAGAGGATTACACTGTGCCAAGGCAGCCGAGAGAGATTAAACATCAGGAAGGAAAGATGTCACAGACGCTGTGATTCACCATAAAGAGAAATGCATTCACAAATCAGGGTTAGCTGGACCCGGACCCCCCCCCTCCCCCCATGGTACACTATCAGCCTATCCCGATACACATGGATCATGGACAGAAGGAGCACTATCATGAAATTGTGCTATAATATTAAAAATACATATAAACATGTCGGCTAATGAGAGGAGGGGTCACTTGTAAACCCGAACTGAAGGGGAGGCTGATTTATTAATAGCAGCAGGTAGCGACAGTTGAGCGACTGTAGCTGTATTTTCACAGCGCCCGCTAGTAGTCGCTGTGCTTGGCCGTTGTTCGGTTGTTGACAGCGACTCAGTCGGCGTGGCGTAATGTTGAATACAAGGTTCCGAGTCGCTATTTGACAGGTTCTGCGATGTATGGGTGCGCATGATAGCGACTGGTCAGAGCGACCGGCTTCCATCATATAGAAACATAGAAGGTTGACTGCAGAAGGAGACCATACGCTCCATCTAGTCTGCCCTTATGTGTATACTGTATGTTCTCTTTATCTTATGTGTATACTGTATGTTCTCTTTATCTTATGTGTATACTGTATGTTCTCTGTATCTTATGTATATACTGTATGTTCTCTGTATCTTATGTGTATACTGTATGTTCTCTGTATCTTATGTGTATACTGTATGTTCTCTGTATCTTATGTGTATACTGTATGTTCTCTGTATCTTATGTGTATACTGTATGTTCTCTGTATCTTATGTGTATACTGTATGTTCTCTTTATCTTATGTGTATACTGTATGTTCTCTTTATCTTATGTGTATACTGTATGTTCTCTGTATCTTATGTGTATACTGTATGTTCTCTGTATCTTATGTGTATACTGTATGTTCTCTGTATCTTATGTGTATACTGTATGTTCTCTTTATCTTATGTATATACTGTATGTTCTCTTTATCTTATGTGTATACTGTATGTTCTCTGTATCTTATGTGTATACTGTATGTTCTCTTTATCTTATGTATATACTGTATGTTCTCTTTATCTTATGTGTATACTGTATGTTCTCTTTATCTTATGTATATACTGTATGTTCTCTTTATCTTATGTGTATACTGTATGTTCTCTTTATCTTATGTATATACTGTATGTTATCTTTATCTTATGTGTATACTGTATGTTCTCTGTATCTTATGTGTATACTGTATGTTCTCTTTATCTTATGTATATACTGTATGTTCTCTGTATCTTAGGTGTATACTGTATGTTCTCTATATCTTATGTGTATACTGTATGTTCTCTGTATCTTATGTGTATACTGTATGTTCTCTGTATCTTATGTGTATACTGTATGTTCTCTATATCTTATGTATATACTGTATGTTCTCTGTATCTTATGTGTATACTGTATGTTCTCTGTATCTTATGTGTATACTGTATGTTCTGTGTATCTTATGTGTATACTGTATGTTCTCTGTATCTTATGTGTATACTGTATGTTCTGTGTATCTTAGGTGTATACTGTATGTTCTCTTTATCTTATGTGTATACTGTATGTTCTCTGTATCTTATGTGTATACTGTATGTTCTCTGTATCTTAGGTGTATACTGTATGTTCTCTGTATCTTATGTGTATACTGTATGTTCTCTATATCTTATGTGTATACTGTATGTTCTCTGTATCTTATGTGTATACTGTATGTTCTCTGTATCTTATGTGTATACTGTATGTTCTCTATATCTTATGTATATACTGTATGTTCTCTGTATCTTATGTGTATACTGTATGTTCTCTGTATCTTATGTGTATACTGTATGTTCTGTGTATCTTATGTGTATACTGTATGTTCTCTGTATCTTATGTGTATACTGTATGTTCTGTGTATCTTAGGTGTATACTGTATGTTCTCTTTATCTTATGTGTATACTGTATGTTCTCTGTATCTTATGTGTATACTGTATGTTCTCTTTATCTTATGTGTATACTGCATGTTCTCTGTATCTTATGTGTATACTGTATGTTCTCTGTATCTTATGTGTATACTGTATGTTCTCTGTATCTTATGTGTATACTGTATGTTCTCTATCTTATGTATATACTGTATGTTCTGTGTATCTTATGTGTATACTGTATGTTCTCTGTATCTGATGTGTATACTGTATGTTCTCTGTATCTTATGTGTATACTGTATGTTCTCTGTATCTGATGTGTATACTGTATGTTCTCTGTATCTTATGTGTATACTGTATGTTCTCTGTATCTTATGTGTATACTGTATGTTCTCTGTATCTTATGTGTATACTGTATGTTCTCTGTATCTTAGGTGTATACTGTATGTTCTCTGTATCTTATGTGTATACTGTATGTTCTCTATATCTTATGTGTATACTGTATGTTCTCTGTATCTTATGTGTATACTGTATGTTCTCTATATCTTATGTGTATACTGTATGTTCTCTGTATCTTATGTGTATACTGTATGTTCTCTGTATCTTATGTGTATACTGTATGTTCTCTGTATCTTATGTGTATACTGTATGTTCTCTGTATCTTATGTGTATACTGTGTGTTCTCTGTATCTTATGTATATACTGTATGTTCTCTGTATCTTATGTGTATACTGTATGTTCTCTGTATCTGATGTGTATACTGTATGTTCTCTGTATCTTAGGTGTATACTGTATGTTCTCTTTATCTTATGTGTATACTGTATGTTCTCTGTATCTTATGTGTATACTGTATGTTCTGTGTATCTTATGTGTATACTGTATGTTCTGTGTATCTTATGTGTATACTGTATGTTCTCTGTATCTGATGTGTATACTGTATGTTCTCTGTATCTTAGGTGTATACTGTATGTTCTCTTTATCTTATGTGTATACTGTATGTTCTCTGTATCTTATGTGTATACTGTATGTTCTGTGTATCTTATGTGTATACTGTATGTTCTGTGTATCTTATGTGTATACTGTATGTTCTCTGTATCTTATGTGTATACTGTATGTTCTCTGTATCTGATGTGTATACTGTATGTTCTCTATATCTTATGTGTATACTGTATGTTCTCTGTATCTTATGTGTATACTGTATGTTCTCTGTATCTTATGTGTATACTGTGTGTTCTCTGTATCTTATGTGTATACTGTATGTTCTCTTTATCTTATGTGTATACTGTATGTTCTCTCTATCTTATGTGTATACTGTATGTTCTCTGTATCTTATGTGTATACTGTATGTTCTCTGTATCTTATGTGTATACTGTATGTTCTCTTTATCTTATGTGTATACTGTATGTTCTCTGTATCTTATGTGTATACTGTATGTTCTCTGTATCTTATGTGTATACTGTATGTTCTCTGTATCTTAGGATAGATGTGTGCTTATCCCAAGCATGTTTACATTCAGTGATTGTTGATTCTTCAACTACCTCTGCTGGAAGTTTGTTCCCAGCATCTACTACTCTTTCTGTAAAATAATATTTTCTAACATTGCTCCTGATCTATTCATCAAAAAATCACGCTCAAAAAATTCTCGCGCTGTAAAATGCATGTTTAAACCCCAGAGCGCTGGAAGCGATGTGTTAAAAGTAGTTTTTTAACCCCTAAACTACCATATTTTTGGAAACCAAAAAAAAAAAAATATTTTAAATAATTTAGTAATATGAATACATTAATATCAGACCTGTAATATCAATTCTGTACATTTTTTTTTTATTTTTTTTACCTAAAAAAAATTATCTAAAATGGCAGAAGTGGTCACAGAATTTTTCACATTTAAAAAAAAAAAAAAAAAAAAAAAAATTAACAATTAATTATTAATATTTAAAGCTTGTTCCATTGAAATGCATTGGAGCACGCCAGGTAGCGAGAGGTCATACCTGTCGCTGTTCAAGGTCGGACGCTGGCGCTGTGGACTGAGGCTGGAATAATGATGAATGAGTCGCTATATGGCGCTATCTCAGTCGCTAAGCAGGATCGGCTTGATAAATGTGTGATTGTGGTGGGGAGCCGGCGTTCTCGTGGCGGGGCCCGTCATTACCGGCTGCTCACCAGTCGCTACCTGTCGCTATTCCTTCATAAATAAGGGCCTAAAACTCCTCGTGGTTTATTCTCTCATGATACGAATAAAATCCTGGGGTGACAGGTTTAGTCTATCAGGGCTGACAGAGCCCGTCACACCTGATTTCCATTTCCCTTCATTAAAGTGGACCAAAACCCAACGTGAAACGGGATGTCCCGCTGTGAGAAACCTTTAGCTAATGAGGGGAGGGGTCACTTATACACCTGAACTGAATAAAATTCCCGCCAAGCTTGTGGTTTTCTTCCCCTGGCAGGAATAAAATCCTGGGGTGACAGGCTTAGAGGCCGATTCATTAATAGCGCCAGGTAGCGCCAGATGAGCGACTGTAGCGTGATTTTTTCAGCGCCAGCCAGTATTCGCTGTGCTTGGCCGGCATTAGCTTGATGACAGCGACTCAGTCGGTGTGTGGTAATGTTGAATACGGGCTTAGGGGTCGCTGTTTCACAGGTTCAGCGTTGTATGTGAGCGCCTGACAACGAATGGCCAGAGCGAACGGCTAGCTTCATATTCATTAACAAATCACGCTCCGAATTTGCTGTCGCTGTCCATTCCTTGTTTAAACCCCAGAGCGCTGGCGGCGATGGGTGTTAACTAGTTTTTAACCCCTAAACAACCATATTTTTTGAATGTAACATTATACATGTTTTTAGAATCATTTTGTAATATGAATACATTAATATCAGACCTGTTAGATCAATTCTGCACAAATTTTTTTTTTAATTTTTTTTTACTTAAAAATAAATCCTAACATTGCAGAAGTGGTCTCCGAATTTTTGACATAAAAAAAAAAAAAAAAAAAATTAATACCAATTAATTATGATTAATTATAGATTGCTCCATTGAAATGCATTGGACATCGCCAGGGAGCGACAGCTCATACCTGGCGCTGTGAAGGAATTTGCAGCGGCGCTGTTTGGTCCAGGCGGCTTCATGATGAATGCCGCGCTAGCCGTCGCTAGCCTCATTTTGCTTGATAAATGCGTCATAGTGACCGCCGTCGGGCGTACTTGAGTCGGTAGCCGCCGATAGCTGGCGGTACCTGGCGCTCGTCAGACACTACCTGGCGCTAGCCCGTGATAAATAAGGCCCTTAGTCTATGAGGGGTGACAGAGTCTGTCACCCGAGATGTTCTTTTCCTTCTATTAAAATAAAAGAAACAAGCCTGGCTGGATATTTCTCGATACCGGATGTATAAGCGACCCCTCCTCCCTCCATCCAGCATATTTATATGGATTTTTATCATTTGGACATTTTTTCGCGATAGTGCTCCTTTAAGTAACAAAGAGTTAATGAAGGCAGAAAATAAGTAAAGAATAATGGTGAGAGGGGAGGAAGGGAGGTAAGAAAGAATGAAAAATAAAGGGAGAAAGAAAAAAGGGAGGAAGAAAAAAGGGAGGAAGGAAAGGTAGAAAAAAAGAAAGCAGGGAAATTGATAGAAGGAAGGAAACAGAGGGAAAGTGGGAATTAATGAACAAAAAGAAAGGAATCAAGGAAGGAAGGAAAGAAAGGCACAAATCAAAGCCGATGCTGACTCTGGAGTCTAAAGCACTCAAGGGCTGGCTGACTTGGTGCCCCTGGGGCATGCCGATTCAGCGTGCCCCACTATGTGAGCCCCCACAGATCGCCCACAAGCCCCCTTACCCTTTTCTGGTCTCTTGCTGCGATTGTGGACTGTCGCCACATCCCCAGCCATCCAGATAGGCCAGACGTGGCAAAACACTCATTCCACAGGGAAGCTGGGGATGCAGCGGCAGGTGCTTCTTATACCTACAAGCTGTTCAAAACAATGGCTTTTGTCTGTGCATTAGTATGCATGCCATGAAGCGCTGATTGTACAAGCGCCCGCGCAGGGCAGAGGTGAGTGGAGTGGGCGATCTAGGGGGTTTTACACGCGGGGAATTCGGGATAACCCAAGGGCAAGAACCTATCACCAGGATAGTCAGAATCCTGGTAATAGGTCCACTTTAAAGTGGACCAACAGCCAGGATTTTCACTATCGTGGGTGTTGGTCCACTTCCGCGGGGCACCCCGATCGGGGGTGCCCTGCTGTGTGAAAGCCCCAAAAACTCACCTGACCCCGCTCCCATGTGAGTCGCTCCACCAATCACCGCCGACGGACAAGGTGAGAGCGCCCGCCGCCGCCGCCTCTCGCACGTCCCACTTACAGGGTGCGCGCCCTGCAATCGGGATGCCCCGCAGGCAGGGAGCTGATCGGCCCGGGAATCTTATAGATTCCCGGGTCCAATCAGCGGTGGGTGTTGGTCCACTTTGAGGAATGAAAGTGGAAGGGAAGAAAAAGTGTTTTCAGTAGAGATGAGCGAACCTGGTCCGTGCCAAACTCGATGTGTTCGGTGGCGCAGGTTCACCATTTAGTAAATCTGGTTGATGGGCTGCTGACCTCAACCTTATCCTGCCTTGTTCTCCAGCATAGACATGGCACAAATGGTCAAGTGAATGGGCTGCGCACAGAGCAGGGGAAGCCACTCTGTCAGGCTGATTCATTACTAGCGCCAGGTATCAGCAGATGAGCGTCTGTATAGCGGCTCTTAGAGCGACCGCTAGTAGACGCCGGAAACGGGTATCAGCAGATGAGCGGCTCTTAGAGCGACCGCTAGTAGATGCCAGAAACGGTATCGGGCGCTGTAACAGAGCGTCTCGCCGCTGTAGTAACCTGACCGGCATTGATGACTATGATGTGTGTTGGGCGCTCTAACAGTACAGCGCTGCAGCCAGCGTCAGGTAGTGCCAGCTCAGTTCGTCCGGCACTCGGCACTCCACGCCATATTTAACAAAAAACTCACACACACAGCGTCGGCGCTCTAAATCTCTGTAGCTGTAGCATAGAGCGCCAGACGCTGTGTGATTAAAGTCTGTTTTTGAACACATATCCACCAGTAACAAAGCGAAAACACACGGAATGACATTGTTGTAGCACTGTGACATTAATACTTTAGTGCCAGACCTGTAATGACAATTCTAGTAACAATAAAAATATAAAAAAGTCCCAAAAATGTATAAAAATATTTGTTTGTAGCCAGGATAGGTCACACAAAAAAAAAATGACAAACACGCTGTTTAAACACAAGCAAATGAACGCCCATTGAAATGTATGGGAGAGCGACACTGAGGGAAAGGTAATACCTGGCGCTCTGGAAGCTAGAGCGCCGGCGCTAAACGCTGAGCTGCCTGTAATGATGAATCGGACGCTACATGACACTGTTACAGGCGCATGCCAGATTTGCTTTCATAAATGTGGTTTTGCGTACAGCGCCCGGCGTTCACCAGACGCTGCCTGACGCTACGAGGCGCTACCTGATGCTTAAATAACCCCCTGTGTTTTCTCTCCAAGGTGGTGCTTGATTTTCTTTTCATTCTGCCTCAGCACCAGCGGAGGATGGCCGGGTGCGTGTTACAGGAAAATGTACTTCTGCTATAGCTCCAATCATTTCAAAGGCTGAAGGTTGGGAAAAGCATGAATTATGGGAGCGGGGATTAAGGTCAGTTTATGGGGACACCAAGAGATCTGGGGTATCTAAAGCATACATCCCAAATGTCCCTGATCTGGAGGGACTGTCCCTATTTTGAGTCCATGTCCCCCTGTTCGTCATTGTTCTCATTTGTCCCTCTTTGAGGTATAACATGCAGATCTTCATCAATAAATGATTCATTTGCCTATTCAAAGTGTTTCTATTGTTGTAATTGATACAACCCTATCTCCTATCCATCCCTCAATGAGGGGGCGTGGCTTTATTTAACAATTGCTTTCCCACAATGAAAAGTTGGAAAGTATGAAGCTGATTCCTCTGATCACTACTAGCACCACATACTGCCAGATGAGCGTCTGTATAGCAGCGCTTAGAGCGAACGCTAGTAGAAGCTGTAAGCGGGTATCAGGCGCTGTAACCTAGCATCTCGGTCGCTGTAGTAACCTGGTCGGCATTGATAAATGTGATGTGTGTTGGGCGCTCTAACAACAGTACAGCGCTGCAGCGAGCGAGAGGTAGCGCCAGCTCAGTGCGTCCGTCACTCGGTGCTCCACACCACCAAGAAAAAACTGCACACACAGCGGCGGCACTCTAAAGCTGGGCGCTGTACCATAGAGCGCCACACGCTGTGTGATTAAAGTCTGTTTTTAAAGTCTGTTTTTAAACCCATATCCACCAGTAACAAAGCGAAAACACATGGAATGACATTGTTTTAACACTGGGACAATAACACTTTAGTGCCAGACCTGTAAATAAAATTCTGCATTAAAATATAAAAAGTCAAAAAAGTATAAAAGTGTTTGTTTGCAGCCAGGAGAGGTCACACAATGATTGGAGAAAAAAAAAATGTAATTGCCAAACACGCTGTTTATACACAAACCAATGAAGCCCATTGAAATGTATGGGAGAGCGACACTGCACCAATAGTAATACGTGGCGCTCTTGAACCTAGAGCGCCGGCGCTATACATTGAGCCGCCTGTATTAATACATGTGACGCAGGGCCAGCATCAGCACCCGGCAAGCCCGGTCAGCTGCTGAGGGCCCCACCCATCAGGGGGTCCCACTAAGAGCTGGCACAATGTGGTTAAAGAACTGCACACACTTCCTTTCTCTGTCTCTCTGCTCCATCCATCCCTGTCTCTTCAGCTTTGCCCCATTGGTTGCATGTCACCTCTGCCTCATCCATCTCTATCTCCTGAGCCCTGACCCATCCATCCCTATCCCCTGAGCTCTGACCCATTCATTCATATTCATCGAGCCCTGACCCATCTTTCCCTATCCACTCAGCCCTGCCCCATCCATCTCTATCCCCTGAGCCCTGACCCATTCATCCCTATCCCATGAGCCCTGACCCATTCACCCCTATCCCCTGAGCCCTGACCCATTCACCCCTATCCCCTGAGCCCTGACCCATCCACCCTATCCCCTGAGCCCTGACCCATCCATCCCTATACCCTGAGCCCTGACCCATTCACCCCTATCCCCTGAGCCCTGACCCATTCACCCCTATCCCCTGAGCCCTGACCCATTCACCCCTATCCCCTGAGCCCTGACCCATTCACCCCTATCCCCTGAGCCCTGACCCATTCACCCCTATCCCCTGAGCCCTGACCCATATTTCCCTATCCACTCAGCCTTGCCCCATCCATCCCTATCCCCTGAGCCCTGACCCATCCATCCCTATCCCCTGAGCCCTGACCCATTCACCCCTATCCCCTGAGCCCTGACCCATATTTCCCTATCCACTCAGCCTTGCACCATCCATCCCTATCCCCTCAGCCCTGACCCATATTTCCCTATCCACTCAGCCTTGCCCCATCCATCTTTATCCCCTGAGCCCTGCCCCATCCACCCCTATCCCCTGAGCCCTGACCCATATTTCCCTATCCACTCAGCCTTGCCCCATCCATCCCTATCCCCTGAGCCCTGACCCATTCACCCCTATCCCCTGAGCCCTGACCCATATTTCCCTATCCACTCAGCCTTGCACCATCCATCCCTATCCCCTCAGCCCTGACCCATATTTCCCTATCCACTCAGCCTTGCCCCATCCATCCCTATCCCCTGAGCCCTTCCCCATCCATCCCTATCCCCTGACCCATTCATCCCTATCCCCTGAGCCCTGACCCATATTTCCCTATGCAATCAGCCTTGCCCCATCCATCTCTATCCCCTGAGCCCTGACCTATCTATCCTTGTTCTCTTAGCTCTGTCCCATTCATCTATGTTCCCTCAACCTCCCTCTTCCTCAATACTTCCCCATTCATGTGGGGCCAAACTAAAAAATAGCTCCAATAGGGGGTCGGAGGGCAAGCAGCCCTTCTTAGTTTTGGCCATAGAGGCCAAGGTGCCCACTGAGACCATGCTGCCTTAGGGCCCACATAAACCTGGAGCCGGCCCTCATGTGACACTACATGGAGCTGTTAGAGGTGCTCACCAGATTCGCTTTCTTAAATGTGGTTTTGTGTACAGCGCCCGGCGTTCACCAGACGCTGCCTGCCCCTACGAAGCAGTACCTGGCGCTAGCCGTTCTTAAATAACTCCCTAAGACTCTCTTGCCCAAGGACCCCCACAAACCTAGAGCCGGCCCTGGTCTCAGGTCAGGGCAGGGGGCGTAGCCAGGTGGGAGAAGGGGGGGGGCACCAAAGGGGGGCCTGAGAACAGGTGGGGGGCGTCATTTGGAATCTTTGCCCCGGGTGCCAGAAAGCCTAGCTACTCCTTTGGGTCAGGGTGTCCATTAGGGCACACGTGGCCAGGGACCCCCTTTTCACTGCTCCCCTATAATAAAGTCTTTCCTCTCCTGCCCTGATGGCTGCCCTGCCTAAAATCCGGGGGACCTGCACCCATTGGCTGCCGAGCGCAGCCTCCCTGCATCAGCACCATCCTGCCCCTGCTGAAAACGCACATCAGACGGCTTCCCTGGTATCAGCAGCCGATTGATCTCTCTTATAGTGAGAATAATAAGATGAAGTATAAAACACGCTGAGCGCACAGATTCCCCCGATCGGCCAGACAGAGAGGCACGCGCAGCTATGGAGCCTCGTCATATAATATCTGTGAGGGCAAATGAAAGCAGCCTGTGACATAAGCTCCTTCCTGACAGCTCCGCTTTTTTAGCTAAGGCGCCTCCCTTTCATTGGCTCGATGCGATGGAGCGACGGAGCCCTCCCGTATAATAATCCGAGAGCCAGAAAGAAAAAAAAAAAAATCCTCCGGCAGTCAGTGATGGGAAGCGTCTTCTCCGCATGCTGCTAGAGACTTTTGTCTCTCCCCTCCCTTTCGTGCAACACAGAGGACTCCCACCTTCTGATAGCGAGCATTGATCGGGGTCTGTCTGCCCGGCGGCGATCTCGCCTTTTCCTTTGTGCGAGAGATTGGATGGCGATGGAGTGCTACTACATAGTGATCAGCTCGGCGCACCTGAGCAAGGGCCACTTCCGAAACATCAAAGGAGTTTTCCGAGGACCTCTCACGGCGAGCAAAAGTCTGGTGAGCATCATTATTATTCCTGCATCTTGCTTGGTTTGGTTTGTCTTGATCTGTCAACATTTCTTAGGGAATCCCAGTTTTCTGTCAACTCAATAGGACGGCACAAAAAAAGGAAATCCGAGAATCAGAAAAGCTCAGCGTTAGAGAGCATTTTAGCGACAGTATATTCTTTCTAGATCTGAACATAGTGTGACGGCAGGAGGAGAGCACATGGTCCATCTAGTCTGCCCTTATGTGTATGTTCTCTGTATCTTAGGATAGCTTATGCTTATTGTTAAAGGATATGAATGATTACAGATGTTCCCCAGATTAGAAACATAGAAGGGTGATGGCAGAAGGAGACCATACGCTGCATCTAGTCTGCCCTTATGTGTATACTGTATGTTCTCTTTATCTTAGGATAGATGTGTGCTTATCCCAGACATGTTTAAATTTACTGACTGACGATTTTTTATCTACCTCTACTGAAAGTTTGTTCCAAGCATCTACTACTCTTTCTGTAAAATAATATTTTTTAGCATTGCTCCTGATCTTCCCTCGGACTAGCTTCAGGTTGTGCCCCCTTGTTCTATCATTAAGTTTCTTCTTAAAAACACTTCCCTCCTGAACCTTATTCAATCCTGTCACATATATAAATGTCTCCATCATGTCCCCTCTCTCCCTTCTTTCCTCCAGACTGTACAAATTAAGTTCTTTAAAGTGGACCAACTATCCTGGGTGTTGGTCCACTTCTGCGGGGCACCCCGATCGGGGGTCCCACTGTGTGAAACCCCCCAGAAAGCCCCAAAAAACGTACCTCACCGCCGACGGACAAGCGAAGGGCCGCCGCCACCGCCTCTCGCGTGTCCGGAACGGGAGAAGGTAAGGTTTGTGGGCGTCCGGGGGGGGTTTCACACAGCGGGGCATCCCGATTTTGGGGGGAGTGAGCTGATCGGCCCGGAAATCTTATAGGATCAGCGGTGGGTGTCGGTCCACTTTAAGTCTCACCTGATAAGTTTTAAGTTTAAGTCCTTCCACCATTTTTGTTGCCGGCCTTTGAACACGTTCTATTTGAATAATGTCTTTTTGCAGGTAAGGTCTCCAGAACTGCACACAGTATTCTAGCTGTGGCCTCACCAGGGCTCTATACAGCGGCATCACAACCTCCTTCTTCTTACTGGTGATGCCTCCAGCTATGCAGCCGAGCATCCTGCTTGCTTTTCCCACTGCCTGGCTACACTGTCCACTCATCTTGCAGCTATCAGTAATCAGTACCCCTAAATCTCTCTCCTCCGAGGTCCTGGCTAACACTGTACTGCCCATACGGTGCTCAGAGCAGGGATTCCTTCTATCCAAGTGCAGGATTTTACATTTAGAGACATTAAACTCTAGTTTTCCTCTTAGCTCACATACTTTGGATGCTTATCCCAGGCATGTTTACATTCACTTACTGTTGATATTTCAACTACTTTGTATAGCGCTATGGAAGATGATGGCGCTATATAAATAAACAATAATAATAATAATAAAACTTCTTCTGGAAGTTTGTTTCCAGTATCGACTTTTCTTTCAGTAAAATAATATTTTAAAACATGAATCTTCCTTTTTGAAGGTGAGAATACTACACACAGTATTTTAGCTGTGGTCTCACCAGGGCTCTATACAGCGGCATCACAATCTCTCTCTTCCTACTGGTGATGCCTCGAGCTATGCAGCCGAGCATCCTGCTTGCTTTTCCCACTGCCTGGCTACACTGTCCAATCATCTTGCATCTTTTAGTAATCAATATTCCTAGAGGTGTAGTTTGGCTTTCTGGCACCTGGGGCAAAGATTTGAAATGGCGCCCCCACCACTGTGCTCTGGCTCCCCTTTGGCACCCCCTTGACTTGCTGCACCCGGGGGAACATGCCCACCGTGCCCCCCTCTAGCTACGCCCCTGAATATCCCTAAATCTCTCCTCCGAAGTCCTGGCTAACACAGTACTGCGCATACGGTACACAGAGCAGGGATTCTACCCAAATGCATTTTACATTACACTCCATTTTCCATTGTTTTCACAATTTATCCAGTAAAGCCAAATCATTTTTCACGCAGACACCTCCAGGAGTGTCCGCCCTATTACCAACCTTTGTATCATCATCATCAAACAGGCAAACTTTACCTACCAAGCCTTCTCCTATGTCACTTACAAACATATTAAAATGAATGGGGCCCAGGACAGAGCCTTGGGTCGTTTTTAGATCACTTATAGATCACTTTTCTGGTTTTCTTCAGATTGCACACCATTAACAACAACACTGATATTCCCACGCACTGATATCCATCCCTCAGATGACTCTATACCAGTGGTTCTCAATCTTTCTAATGCCGTGACCCCGCAATACAGCTCCTCATGTTGCGGTGACCCCAAACCAAAAAATAATTTTGGTGGCTACTTCAAAACTGTAATTTTGCTACAGTCATGATACGGAATGTAAATACCTGATATGCATTATGTATTCTCATTGCTACAAATCAAACATAATTTAAACACAGTGATTAATCACTTCTGTCCTCCGGCGCTTGCTGTGTCCGCCCATTGATGACGTCAGCAAGCGCCGGATACACGTAATGCGCTGCTATGGACTGTGGAGTGTTCCTCCCGCTTCCCCCGCTCCTTAGGCCCCGGACGGATGCTGCAATCACGTCTGCGCATGCGCGCAGGCATTCAGTTTGGAACGCGCATTCCATAACAGTGTGCATTCCAGCTGAATAGCGCTGCTGCAGACGGTAGCGCGACTTCTCAGTGGCTAAAGCCATCGGAAATATGTATTTTCCGATGGCTTTAGGCGACCCCTGTGTTATGGTCGTTCGACCCCCAGGTTGAGAACTGCTGCTCTATACCAAGGGTTCCCACTTCCCAACCTTTTTTATCAGGTACCACTTTCCATTGTCTAGTGATCTCAAGTGCCACCTGGGAGGTACGTGTAGGTTGTCAGTCACCTAAACGTGTGTTAAAAATGCACAAAACAACCATTTAAAATGCATAAAAATCGTTTTTTATCATCTTTTGGAGCAGTTTTGTACATACAGTAAGAGACTTGGGTAATGTATAGATGGCAGCAGACCAGGTTGAGGTACAGGACAGTGGGCAACTCTTTATAATATGTGTGCCACTGGTTGGAAACACCTGCTTTAATACAGTTGTAACAATGCTTAAATTAACAAGCGTGAAGGCTGATTCATTACTAACACCAGGTATCGGCAAATGAGCATCTGTATAGCGGCGCTTAGAGCGACCGCTAGTAGATGCTGTAAGCGGGTATCGGGCGCTGTAACAGAGCACCTCAGTCGCTGTAGTAATCTGGCCGGCATTGATGAATGAGATGTATGTTGGGCGCTCTAACACCAGAACAGCACTGCAGGGAGCGAAAGGTGGCGCCAGCTCAGTGTGACCAACTCTCGGCGCTCCACACCATACTTATCAATAAAGGACACACACACAGTGTCAGCATTCTAAAGCTGGGCGCTGTAGTATAGAGAACCAGACGCTGTGTGATTAAAACCTGTTTTTGAACACATATCCACCAGTAACAAAGCAAAAACACACGGAATGACATTGTTATAACACTGTGACAATAACACTTTAGTGCCAGACTTGTAATGACAATTCTGCATAAAAATATAAAAACTCAAAAAAGTTTCTAAAAGTGTTTGTTTGCAGCCAGGAGACGTCACACAATGATTGGAGCAAAAAAAAAAAAAAAAAATGGTCAAACAAGCTGTTTAAACACAAGCAAATGAATGGCCATTGAAATGTATGGGAGAGCGACAGTGAGAGAAAGGTAATACCCCTTATGGCCTTATTTATCAAGGGATAGCGCCAGGTAGTGTCTCACTAGCGCCAGGTAGCGCCAGCTATCGGCGGCTACCGACTCCAGAACGCCAGGTGGCGGACACAATCACGCATTTATCACGCTAAATGAGGCTAGCGCCGGTGAGAGCGTCAGCTAGCGCGTGATTCATCATGTAGCGGACTGCAACGAACAGCGCCGCTGCTAATCCCAGCCCAGCGCCAGGTATGACCTCTCGCTACCTGGCGCTCTCCAATGCATTTCAATGGAGCAATCTTTAAATATTCATAATTAATTGATATGACTGTTTTTTTTTTTAAACTGTCAAAAATTCTGTGACCACCACGGCAATGTTAGATATTTTTTTTAAGTTAAAAAAAAAAAAAAAAAACATTTGTGCAGAATTGATATTACAGGTCTGATATTAATGTATTCATATTACAAAATGTTTAGAAAAACTTGTATAATTTTTAATCAAAAAATATGGTTGTTTGGGGGTTAAAAAACTACTTTTAACCCATCGCCGCCAGCACTCTGGGGTTTAAACAAGCATTTCACAGCACGAGAATTTTTTGAGCATGATTTGTTAATGAATATGGTGGGAGCCGTTCGCTATGGCCATTCGCTATCATGCGCTCCCATACAGCGCGGAACCTGTGAAACAGCGACTCCTAACCCCGTATTCAACATTACCGCACACCGACTGAGTCGCTGTCAACAAGCGAACAACGGCCAAGCACAGCGAATACTAGCGGGCGCTGTGAAAATCACGCTACTGGCGCTCATCTGTCGCTACCTGGCGCTATTAATGAATTGGCCTCCCCGTGTCCAGTCCAAAACTGACTTTATCCCTGATGAAAGTTTTACAAACAATTGACACATTTTGCATAGTATATATGTATCTATGACTGCAATGAATGTGGAATGTTCTGTCCCCTTGCCAGTACTATTCACTGCTATTGAAAGTTTAATCCCCCAGCATTTAACTAACAGAGCCATGCTGCTGGGTGATTTCTCCCCCTTTCTCCTCTCCAAGCCCTAAAAGAGTTAAAGTGATTGGCAAGTCAAAAGTAAAAAAAACATTTACCAGTGGCTTATTTTTAATTGAGTGGTTGCAGCACTGTCTTACCTTTCATGTCTGCCTCCTTAGTGAGGAAAATCACTTCCCTATTCTGGTTTCCTTCCCCACCCCACCGATGTGATCTACCAAACAACCTTCAAGGGACTAAGAACAAAAACACCCTGCACACCCTGCCAGATGTCCTAATTGGCTGCCTCTCTGCAGCTCTGAAACCCTGCCCTCCTCTTTGGTCACACTATGTGCTGGCAGGCTGGAGACGCTCTTGGCCAGCAGCATCTCTTCCCCCCTATATCTGATCACACTATGTGCTGGCAATAATAACTAGAGGCACAACAATTCACTTATTTTTTTTACTATGATATAGAGCTGTCTCGTGGCACGAGTGTTAGAGACCGCCCGTTATGAATATGTAAAGCACACAGTGTGCTTACATCACATCACTGTAGCCACACCCACTGTTTCTCCTCAATGTTTCTCTGCATCTCCAGTGCTCTGATACTTTTACAAATAACTTAGGAACTACGGGGTCTTTTTGACAACGGATTAAAGTTTAGGACAGTGCAACGTGTAGCAGATAGACAATAGGACAACAATCGGGCGCTCGCCTTAAAACAGACCAACACCCATTTTTTCTTTAACGGGTGTTGGTCCCGCAGTCAGCTAATCAAAACAAGCTCGGGGGGTATCCAGAATGCTGGAGTCACCCCCACACACACAACCCCCAGAACATCCGTATTCCTCACCTTCACTACAAGCCAGCACCGGGAACGTCCAGCGATTGGGCACCGGCGCCCACGTGAGCCATGGTCGTGTCCTCCGGCCACCGGAACCACCTGTCCCCAGCCAATTTCGGGACTCCTTTCTTAGTGCTGGCTCGTAGTGAAGGTGAGGTATACCGGTGTTCTGGGGGGTTATGTGTCCCCTGAGCTTGTTTTGATTAGCTGACTGCGGGACCAACTCCTGTTAGAGAAAAAAAGGTGTTGGTCCGGTTTAAGTATAACTTTAAGGCCGGCGAGTGCTGGCACCCATGTGACCACTGCGGCCAATAACAGCGCTGAATTTCTCCGAGGAAATGAGAAGAAAGGTAAGATATCCCCTCTGCGGCTGTTTATGCACAGGGGGTAAATCTGCAATCCGGATGCCTCCCTGGGCCTGGAATTAAAAATTAGTTTTGTTCTAGTTTAAGTCAATTTTGATTGGACTATAACTACATGGGGTTTTGGTCCTCTTAACCCTTGGGAAATCTATTCCTTATGTATATGGCAATTCCACAGTGCATGCAAGCTCTCCTCCAATCATTAATTAACCATTAATTTTGAACTTAATTAATTGTTTATTAAGGTCATATATAATCATTAACTCTTTGTATACAAAAGATTCTTTGCTGCATTAACTGCATAAATTAATCAAATGTTATTGTAAAGTATGTGTATTATTTGTGTATATATATGAATTGTTTGTTCTCTTAAAAATATGAAATAAATGTGATCTTGAATTTTTAAACCAACCTAGTTTTGAGGTGTGGTGGGAATGCTAGGTCCTTATAAGACTTGGGGGTTGGACCTAACCCCAGCAATTAATTTTGCAGTAGTAAACTTCGTTAGGACCTGCAATTCCAAACCCCCTCTATATGAAGTGTCCTGTAAATTAACAAGAAAATATTCCAATACCGTATTCTTGTGGAGGGTCGCCAGCTCACCAGGACATACCATAATACATGGGTTTTGTCCAGGTATAGAATGTCTCCTCCAATCAGGCTGCCGGGTGGATTTGCTAGCCAATCAGATTAGATTGTGTCATCTTGTAATCTATGCCCTATGGGTAAGTAATCGGTTGGTGTTAGAGACTTTTAGACTCCAGGGCAGGCCTAAGAGTATTTTAGTCCTCTTTAAGAGGGGGCAGAGGTGCATTCATTCCAAACACAGTTCCTGTTAGCAAGTTGTTATTCGTCCAGGTTATCATGGTATCATCTGTAGTATTGTCAATATGACTATGTATTTTTCTATCATTAATCTAAATTTACTTCCTATACCAGTTGTTGCAGAGTGTGAGTGCAGAGGAGATAGACATTAGTGGTATAACAAGAACTGGCTTTACTGGAACATGAATGCAGTAAGAGAATGTTACCTTAAATGGTGGATAACATAGACAGGAAAAAGAAGTCCTAGAGATCACCTCCACGTACAGGAAACACAACATGCAGCAGGAGTAATGGCCATCTATGGAGAGACTGTAGGCTGTAGTGTATTGTGGTGTACTCCCCTGTAACGCTGTGGTGGGCCGCTTTCCAGGGGCAGGGCCCGGGCGCCATTTGTGGTACTGCCATGCCCAGGGCTGGCTCTAGGTTTATGGGGGCCCTTGGGCAAGAGAGTCTCAGTGGGCCCCTAAGTAGTGTGTCACATGATGTCACCTTTCAGCTCCACTGCCTCAAATGGGTCATCTTCTGCTGCTGATTTCCCTCCAGTCCTTATTGCCTTCCTTATAGCCACCAATCGTCCTCTAGTCCTTATTGCCTTCCCTATAGCCACCAATCGTCCTCCAGTCCTTATTGCCTTCCCTATAGCCACCAATCGTCCTCCAGTCCTTATTGCCTTCCCTATAGCCACCAATCGTCCTCTAGTCCTTGCTGCCTTCCCTATAGCCACCAATCGTCTTCTAGTCCTTATTGCCTTCCCTATAGCCACCAATCGTCTTCTAGTCCTTATTGCCCTACCTATAGCCACCAATTGCCCTCCAGTCCGTATTGCCTTCCCTATAGCCACCAAGCACCCTTCAGCCCTTGCTGCTTGCTCCGCTGCCACTAAAGACTCCATCAATGCAGTCAGTTGTCATCTGGTTCTCGCCACCTTCTGAGCTTCCATCAACTGCCCTCCATTCCAGGCCACCTTCTCCAGTGTTGCTGACCATCCCCTGTTGCTGAGGCCAGACATGAGTAGGTCTGCACACAACACCCGGGATTCTGTGGTTTGAGTCCACTGTAAAAAAATACCATGGCCAAGTGTGAGCCTGAGTGGGCCCCTGAAGATGCCAGGGGCCCTGGCAATTGCCCAGGTTTGCCCTGTGCTGGTGCCGGCCCTGGCCATGCCCATAGAGGCAGCTTGCATCATCTCCTGGCTGGCGTGCAGACCCCGCCCCCTGGCCACAATTGGTCCAATGGGTGGCCAGGGGGCATTTTCCATTTTATCTACTATGGAGCAACCACAGGTCTTGGTGATGTACAAAGTGGTTTTCCGCCGCAGCCTGGCCTGCTCGGATGCTGGAGGGGGGGACAGGGAAGCTTATCTAGGCAGCTATGTGGGTTTATTCCATTCTGTTCCATTGCCCTGCTTGATCCATGATTTTAATTTATACCCGCCTCTCAATTAAACACACAACAGGTGTATGCTTTTTAAATGTATGTTTAAAGTGGACCAAAACCCAGGATTTTGACTATCCTGGGTTTTGGTCCTTGCCCTCGGGGCACCCTGATGGGGGGTGTAGTAATGTCAATATGACTAGTCATGTATTTTTCTAGCATTAATCCAATTTTACTTCCTATACAAGTTGTTGCAGAGTGTGAGTGCTGGGTCCAGCGGAGTCAAATCCAGATAGACATTAGTGGTATAACAAGAACAGGCTTTACTGGAACATGAATGCAGTAAGAGAATGTCACCTTACATGGTGGCTAACACAGACAGGAAAATAAAGTTCTAGAGATCACCTTAATGTACAGGAAACACAACATGCAGCCTCCAGGTTGCGAACAAACTCACCCCTTCCTGGTCCTACAATGCATGCGCGAACACTCGTCCAATCGGCACGCTCGGATTCGCTCAAGCACCTGTGCCCAGGAAATTGTCTAATGAAAGTGGATCCGAGTGCACTGGCGGCTGCATCCCCCGCTACCCTCTAACAGGGAGAGTGCCAGCACCGGCCATTCACAAATGCCTGGCGCGGGCACGCACCTTGCTAGAGGGATAGCGGGGATGCGGCAGTGGCTCGCGCATGCGCCCTTGGACCGGAAAAAAGGTGAGTTAATGGTCAACCTGGGGGGTTTCACACAGCGGGGCATCCTGATTTTGGATACCCCGGGGGGAGGGAATCGTTCAGCGCAGGAAACGTATAGATTCCTGGGCCGATCTCCTTGCTTTTGGTCCACTTTAATGTTATGGTGCTATGCATGACTAAGGGGGTGTGCTCCAGAAACGCGTAGCAAGCGCCAATTTCACTTCCTGTACAAACCACCTGACCAAGCTTTAGATGCTTTTAACCCCCCTGGCGTTATGATAGAGGCAAATGTAATGGTAACGAAAGCGTTACCATTACATTTGTCTCTGACGCACGGCTCCGCCCCCATGAGCCTCTGCGGCTCACAGAGACGGAACCCGGAAGTGCGACGGACGCCGCAGCCGCGGCTCTCACCTGCGATCGCAGCGGGGACATCGCTGGATCGCAGGGAGAAGGTAAGGAGACTGCGCCGCCCTGCTCCTCGATCCCGAGCGTGACTCGGGGTTACCGCTACTTACAGCGCAAATTAACCCCGAGTCACGCTCGGGATCACCGCTAAGGAGGTTAATGGATGAAAATAAATCTGAAGTTTTACCGGTGATTGTTGGACAAATGACATGTTTTGTCTGTATAATGCCACCGACTGTCTGTATGTTTTGTGGTTCTGGCCAATATAGTAGTTCAGTTCTGGAACACAGAGGCCGATTCATTAATAGCGCCAGGTAGCGACAGATGAGCGCCAGTAGCGTGATTTTCACAGCGCCAGCTAGTATTCGCTGTGCTTGGCCGGGGTTTGCTTGTTGACAGCGACTCAGACGGTGTGCGGTAATGTTGAATACGGGGTTAGGGGTCGATGTTTCACAGGTTCTGCGTTGTATGGGTGCGCCTGACAGCGAATGGCCAGAGCGCACGGCTTGCTGCAGATTCATTAACAAATCACGCTCAAAAATTTCTCGCGCTGTGAATTCCTTGTTTAAACCCCAGAGCGCTGGCGGCGATGTGTGTAAAGTAGTTTTTAACCCCCAAACAACCTTTTTTTTTTAATGTAAAAATTATACAAGTTTTTCTAAACATTTTGTAATATGAATACATGAATATCAGACCTGTAATATCAATTCTGCACAATTTTTAATTTTTTTTTTTTTTTAACTTAAAAAAAATCCTAACATTGCAGAAGTGGTCACAGAATTTTTGACATTAAAAAAAAAAAATAAATAAATAAAAAAAGCAATTAATTATGATTATTTAAAGATTGCTCCATTGAAATGCATTGGACAATGCCAGGGAGCGCCAGGTCATACCTGTCGCTGTGATGGGATTAGCAGCGGCGCTGTTTGTGGCAGTCGGCTACATGATGAATCCCGCGCTAGCTGACGCTCTCGCCGGCGCTAGCCTCATTTAGCGTGATAGATGCGTCATTGTGACCGCCGCTGGGCGTACTTGAGTCGGTAGCCGCCGTTAGCTGGCGGGACCTGGCGCTCGTCAGACACTACCTGGCGCTAGCCCTTGATAAATAAACCCCTTAGTCAATGAAAAAAGTGATTACAATTCACCTTAAAGTGCACCTAAAGTGGCCAGGTTTCAATGAACACATTTATTCATTAAAAAAATGGCAGAGCAGCGCAGTCATAATGTCAGGTTAGTACAAGGGGTTAAATGTTCGCTTAACTAAAAGTGACTTAGAGGCACTCTATGAAATTGCTGACTGTGCGTTTTTGGATGATTTCAGAGCCTGGCATGCATTACTGCAGCGCAATGCCAGAGCCGGGGATGCATCGCATTTATTAGCCTATGGGTGAGGTGCCAAAAGGACACTCGGATTGCTGCAAACTACTTCCTGTAAATGAATCTAAATGTACCATAAATATCAGCTGCAGCATAGCCGCCTGCGGCCCGAAGGTTTTCGCAATTGACACGGGGAGGCTGATTCATTACTAGCGCCAGGTATCGGCATATGAGCATCTGTATAGCAGCGCTTAGAGCGACCCCCAGCAGTGATCGGCTATTGGGCGCTGTAACAGAGCACCTCAGTCACTGTAGTAACCTGGCTGGCATTGATGAATGAGATGTATGTTGGGTGCTCTAACACAGTACAGTACAGCGTTGCAGCGAGCGAGAGGTAGCGCCAGCTCAGTGTGTCCGACTCTCAGCGACTCACATCATGTTCAACAAAAAAAACAGAGACACACAGCGTCGGCGCTCTGGATCTGGTCGCTATAGCATAGAGCGCCAGACGCTGTGTGATTAAAGTCTGTTTTTGAACACCTATCCACCGGTAACAAAGCGAAAACACATGGAATGACATCGTTATAACATTGTGACATTAATAATTTAGTGCCAGACCTGTAATGACAATTCTGCATAAAAATATAAAAAATAAAAAAAGTTTTCAAAAATGACTATTTCTAGGCCAGGAGACGTCACACAATTATTTGAGAGAAAAAAAAAAATTAAACACAAAAAACCCTGTTTAAACAGAAGATAAGGAACGGCCATTGACAGGTAGCGATAGGTAATACCTGGCGCTCTGGAAGCTAGAGTGCCTGCGCTATATGCTGAGCTTCCTGTAACGCTACATGGCGCTGTTAGAGTCGCTCAGCAGAATCGCCTTCATAAATGTGGTATTGCGTACAGCGCCCGGCGTTCACCAGATGCTACCTGCCGCTACGAGGCGCTACCTGGCGCTATTCCTTGATGAATAAACCCCTTACCTGCTTGTATAAGTCCTATGAAGTTTTATAAATCTTGTAAATATGCTTCATTCAATGCCGCATGCGTTTTAGTTTAAGTGTGAGGAACTTCCCACCTTCGGACAGGTTAAAGAGATTGGCCAGTCAAACTTTAAAATCATCTGCCTGGAAGCTTACCTGATGCAGTGTCAGTCCCATGTCTATTTTTTTTCTGGTCAAAGAAAGGAAGAGGCATTTCTTCTTCTTCCTCTGCCTCCAGCACTTCCCCCCTGATCCTGACCACCAATCCAATTCAGAGACTCGTGTCAAGTAGTGATGAGCAGAATCTGCCACTTTTCTGTTCTGGTGCAGTTCTGACAAATAGTATAGAAGTATTCTTCTGGTCATGGTTCTGGGAGGTTATGTGCGGGGGGCTCCAGCATTTTGGATGCTCCCCCCGAGCTTGTTTATATGTGCTGTCAACGGGACCAGCATCTGTTAGAGAAAAAACAGGTGTTGGTCCGGTTTAATGATACAATGTAACAGTTGCTGATACATTTGTATCCTTGGCTTTATGTACAGATGTTATATGTTGCCATAATGAAAAGGGAAATTCTTGCATTCTAAAATTACTGGGTCCTCTAACTTTACATAAGGGTGACTTAAAGCCACCTTTGGCCGAAATAAGAGCCTATCTTATATGTTTCCCCCACGCTGTACATACAGATTGCCCACGTTATTCCAGACCTTCTCCCTGAATAAGAGCCTATCTTTTATGTTTCCCCTCCCCCTGTACATACAGATTGCCCACATTAATCCGGACCTTCTCCCTGAATTAGAGCCTATCTTAGATGTTTCCCCCATGCTGTACATACAGATTGCCCACATTAATCCGGACCTTCACCCTGAATCAGAGCCTATCTTATATGTTTCCCCCACCCTGTACATACAGATTGCTCACATTAATCCGGACCTTCACCCTGAATAAGAGCCTATCTTATATGTTTCCCACACGCTGTACATACAGATTGCCCACATTAAAAATAATCCTACCTGCATCTATACAGATTGCCCACATTAAAAATCATCCTACCTGCATCTATCGCATTTTCTGAGACTTTAAACATCCAAGATGGCGGCCCATGGAGGTGCAGGCTGCCTGCAAACAGGAAGTGTCTTCTGACTGTGTCGCTCTGCATTCTGGGATTGCTGTCCTATTCCTGACCCCAGCTCTGCTCTGTATGTGCAAAACACAGTTATATCCCCGCTCCCCTGCACTTTTGACCCCTCTTCTCTCCTCAGTAGGTGATACTACTGAGCCAAGATGGCGGCGCCCGTATCCTAGAGTGCTGAACAGAGTTGCAGCCCAGTGAGGGAAAGAATAAAAAGTAAATGAGTAAAAACGTGAAATATATTCATTTTAGATGCTGGGGAATAGTTTTTTAAGGGTTTGGGCTTTTCATTAAATGATGCTGAAGGTCCGCTTTAAAGTGGACCAAAACCCACCCTGGAGTCCATGAGACTTTAGGGCAGGCCCCGCCGTGTAAAACCCAAGGTCTCCTGGAAACTCACCTTCTTTCCCGGTCCACCGGCGTATGCGCAAACAGCGGCCACATCCCCGCTATCCCTTCAGCAGGGTGCTACCTATTAAAGGGTAGCAGGGGATGTGGTGGCCAGAACCTTCGTTAACTGGGCGAGAGGCTGTGTGTGCGCTGTAGGACAGGGTGAGTGATATCAGGCGATCTGGGGGCTTCACACAGTGGGGCATAGACCAAAACCCAGGATAGTCAAAATCCTTGGTTTTGGTCCACTTTAAGATGACATCACAGCTCAATCCCACTATAAAAAGCCCGTCCCTGCGGCGGGGAGCCGAGCTGTCAGAAGCTGGAGAGATCAGAGGACGCCAGTAACCAGCTAGATCTCTCCAGCTTCTGATAGCTCAGCTCCCCGCCGCAGGGAGGGGCTATTTGTATGATGTCACAGCATACTCCCACGCTAACCCCCCCTACGGGTCCCAGCTGTTTATTGGATGAGAGCCCACGCATGCGTCGTAGGACTGAGGAAAGGTGAGTTTCTATGGGTTTCCCACAGCAGGGCATCCCAAATCTGGGACAAGGAACAAACTCGCAGATAGTCAAAATCTTGTTTTTTTTCTGTTTTAAATGCAGAGGAATAATTCCTACATGTGTGCAAGTATACAATGGCCACACTGTATATGTTTAAAAATAATAGATAGACACTATTTCATTTTCTTGACTATCGCTTAGTCCCGTGCGTGTGCGTGTGTGTGCGTCTGTGTGCGTGCGTGTGCGTGTATTATTATTATCTCTTTGTAAAGTCATCTTCCATAGCAGGGCCGGCTCCAGGTTTATGTGGGCCCTTGGGCGGCATGGTCTCAGTGGATGCTGAAGAGTCGCGTCACATCACTGACAGACGTCCCAAATCTGGATGCTCCCTAAGGATCATGCTAAAACTCTAGTTTTGATCTACTTTGTAGAGCACCAAACCCCTGTAAACCTGACCTCGGAGTCTAAACAAATCTAGATTCTCCTGATTTTGGATGCCCCTGTGTGTGACCCCCCCCCCCCATTACTTTCCTGGAACTGGTGAATACTGTGAGATCCCCAGTTCGAATTAACGGCCAAACCAGGGGGGCTCTTTCACAGACAGGGGCATCCCAAATTGAGATGCCCCTGAAAAGCAGACCAAAACTTATGGGTGCTGCTTGCATAGTGGGTATGCCAGCAATCCCAGGGGGTTTCACACAGTAAGGCATCACAGATTGGGATGCTCCAGGGATAGGAAATCAGCTGGGGTGAGGAACTTAAATGCAGAACAAAACCCAGCATATCCTCCCCTGGAATCTAAATCGAGATGCCCCTTTGTGTGGAACCCCATCCGAGGAGATGTGGGCACTAGCTGTGGCAATGCCCTCCCAGTCCGCCACCGGTCAAGCACCGCCGCACTCCCCAAAGGCCGGCCCCCTGCAGCTGCCCCACCTTGCCGGGTGCTGACGCCGGTCTTGTTCCATATCCCCGTATAAAGTTCAACAGCCCATCAACCAGCTTTACTGAACGCTGAACCCAAACACAGACTTCTGGCTGTGTTCAGGGACCCCGAACCCACGAGATTTGTGGTTTGGATTAGCTCATCTCACAATGAACATTATGAATACAAGATACAATAGGACACGAGTGGATTGTCTTTTGTGTAAATGCACTTCATTGTTTTTTATGTTATGTTGTAAGGAAAATCTTTAATGAAAGGTGCAGCACTTGATGAGGCACTTTGCACCGCTCGGCAGAACAAAGGCCACATCATACGTGTGTCAGAAGCAGGGAGAAGCGTGGCATTATACGATACGTGTGGAGGTGTGCGGCACAATAGCTCCAGACAGCCCGGCATTGCTGCGTTTGTAACACTCTTTCTCCGGCTTTCATGGAAATCAATCTTGCAGAGATGAATATGATTTTTTTTTTCTGTCCTGTATATTTCAGCTATTTTCCTGGCCCACCCTAATGACTGCTAAATGCCTCCGACAATGGAAATGTTACGTTTCTGTTACTCTCGGGAAGCTGGGAGATTGGCTAATGCGCTATTTGCATTTATGTAATGCAACATAATGTCAGAGTTAGAATTAGTGGGTGTTATTGGCTTCCTGGAATATTAAATACATTATGCGGCGCATTAGTCTCAAGAAAGGGGTGAGGTCAGAAGTTCCGCTCAGCTGGTCAGTGGAATATTTGTGGTTAATCGTCCATTTCATTTATTCATAAAGCGAGGGATGGAGAAGTAATCTTGGAGTTGTTTTCCGTAGAGCTGTCCCAGATAAACACTTTAACGCTGAACACAGCGACAGCTTTTAGTTGTGTTGCTGCACTTATCTCTTCGACAGAATTTCTGTAGTTCGAAGGAGTAGCTAGGCTTTCTGGCACCCGGGGCAAAGATTTGAAATGGCGCCCCCACCTGTTCTCAGGCCCCCCTTTGGCGCTCCATTGACCTGCTGCACCCGGGGCATGTGACTCCCCCTGCTCCCCCCTAGCTACGCCCCTGGTGTAGTTTGTGAGTCGCTCTATCCCTGGGGTATTCCAAACCGGGATACTCCAGGGATAGACTACCCCAGGGATAGACAGCAGGGCCGGCAGCAATGGCTTTTGTTTCACTCCAGCAGTGAAAAGCACTGCTACTCTGTACTGTGTTCTGCCTCTCTCACTCTGCAGCCATGTTTTATCATTAGCTGAAGACTAATGGGATTTAATTTTGATTACCGTGAATGTAGAGACGTTTAATTAGTGCACATCACACTGAATGGAGCAACAACACAATAACAAAACAGACAACAAACACTAGTAAAATGCACATGGGGCTTGAGAAAAATTTAAACTCCATATTTTTAAATGTTACAGCTAGGGATGAGCGAATCGATCCGGACGAACCCGGATTCGATCCGAATTTCAGGAAAAATTCGATTCGGATCGAATCCGAATTTCCCCGCGATTCGATCACTCGAAGTTTTCCTTTAACATCCATTCATTTACATTACAGGCATTCTAAGATGGCGGGCGGGACATGTCTGGACATGTATCCCGCGCCAGTGCAAGCTGGGGCAGTCACATGCAGCCTATCAGCAGCCAGCAAGCCCGGTGACGTCACACAGCGGTATTTAACGGCGGCCATCTTGCTTTTCCTCATTTCTCTATTGCATTCGTGACAGACAGACAGAACGCTGTGTAGCTGAGGCAGTTAGACAGGCTGGAGACAGGCTGGAGACAGGGACAGACAGGGACAGACAGGGACAGGCTGGAGACAGGCAGGAGACAGGCAGGAGACAGGCAGGAGACAGACAGGAGACAGACAGAAAGCCAGGGAAAGGTAGGAAAAACGGAGCTGGCTGACAGGGACATTTTTTTTTTTTCATCCAGCCTTTGTTAGCGTTTTCAGGCTGCTTATAGTAACTAACTGTGCATATATACTGAACTGATCTTAAGTCTGCTGTGAGGCATCCCATTCTGTGACTAAAGCAGCCTCTGTTTAAGACCATATAAGCATTTGCTCTAATCATATTTGAAATTAGGCCTGATAAAGACACTTTTGCTGGCCAAAGCACTACTGTACCCTGGCAGCTCGATTCCTGCCCGGGGCATCCCATTCTGTGACTACAGCAGCCTCTGTTTAAGACCATATAAGCATTTGCTCTAATCATATTTGAAATTAGGCCTGATAAAGACACTTTTGCTGGCCAAAGCACTACTGTACCCTGGCAGCTCGATTCCTGCCCGGGGCATCCCATTCTGTGACTACAGCAGCCTCTGTTTAAGACCATATAAGCATTTGCTCTAATCATATTTGAAATTAGGCCTGATAAAGACACTTTTGCTGGCCAAAGCACTACTGTACCCTGGCAGCTCGATTCCTGCCCGGGTCATCCCATTCTGTGACTAAAGCAGCCTCTGTTTAAGACCATATAAGCATTTGCTCTAATCATATTTGAAATTAGGCCTGATAAAGACACTTTTGCTGGCCAAAGCACTACTGTACCCTGGCAGCTCGATTCCTGCCCGGGGCATCCCATTCTGTGACTAAAGCAGCCTCTGTTTAAGACCATATAAGCATTTGCTCTAATCATATTTGAAATTAGGCCTGATAAAGACACTTTTGCTGGCCAAAGCACTACTGTACCCTGGCAGCTCGATTCCTGCCCGGGGCATCCCATTCTGTGACTAAAGCAGCCTCTGTTTAAGACCATATAAGCATTTGCTCTAATCATATTTGAAATTAGGCCTGATAAAGACACTTTTGCTGGCCAAAGCACTACTGTACCCTGGCAGCTCGATTCCTGCCCGGGGCATCCCATTCTGTGACTAAAGCAGCCTCTGTTTAAGACCATATAAGCATTTGCTCTAATCATATTTGAAATTAGGCCTGATAAAGACACTTTTGCTGGCCAAAGCACTACTGTACCCTGGCAGCTCGATTCCTGCCCGGGGCATCCCATTCTGTGACTACAGCAGCCTCTGTTTAAGACCATATAAGCATTTGCTCTAATCATATTTGAAATTAGGCCTGATAAAGACACTTTTGCTGGCCAAAGCACTACTGTACCCTGGCAGCTCGATTCCTGCCCGGGGCATCCCATTCTGTGACTAAAGCAGCCTCTGTTTAAGACCATATAAGCATTTGCTCTAATCATATTTGAAATTAGGCCTGATAAAGACACTTTTGCTGGCCAAAGCACTACTGTACCCTGGCAGCTCGATTCCTGCCCGGGGCATCCCATTCTGTGACTAAAGCAGCCTCTGTTTAAGACCATATAAGCATTTGCTCTAATCATATTTGAAATTAGGCCTGATAAAGACACTTTTGCTGGCCAAAGCACTACTGTACCCTGGCAGCTCGATTCCTGCCCGGGGCATCCCATTCTGTGACTACAGCAGCCTCTGTTTAAGACCATATAAGCATTTGCTCTAATCATATTTGAAATTAGGCCTGATAAAGACACTTTTGCTGGCCAAAGCACTACTGTACCCTGGCAGCTCGATTCCTGCCCGGGGCATCCCATTCTGTGACTACAGCAGCCTCTGTTTAAGACCATATAAGCATTTGCTCTAATCATATTTGAAATTAGGCCTGATAAAGACACTTTTGCTGGCCAAAGCACTACTGTACCCTGGCAGCTCGATTCCTGCCCGGGGCATCCCATTCTGTGACTACAGCAGCCTCTGTTTAAGACCATATAAGCATTTGCTCTAATCATATTTGAAATTAGGCCTGATAAAGACACTTTTGCTGGCCAAAGCACTACTGTACCCTGGCAGCTCGATTCCTGCCCGGGGCATCCCATTCTGTGACTAAAGCAGCCTCTGTTTAAGACCATATAAGCATTTGCTCTAATCATATTTGAAATTAGGCCTGATAAAGACACTTTTGCTGGCCAAAGCACTACTGTACCCTGGCAGCTCGATTCCTGCCCGGGGCATCCCATTCTGTGACTAAAGCAGCCTCTGTTTAAGACCATATAAGCATTTGCTCTAATCATATTTGAAATTAGGCCTGATAAAGACACTTTTGCTGGCCAAAGCACTACTGTACCCTGGCAGCTCGATTCCTGCCCGGGGCATCCCATTCTGTGACTAAAGCAGCCTCTGTTTAAGACCATATAAGCATTTGCTCTAATCATATTTGAAATTAGGCCTGATAAAGACACTTTTGCTGGCCAAAGCACTACTGTACCCTGGCAGCTCGATTCCTGCCCGGGGCATCCCATTCTGTGACTAAAGCAGCCTCTGTTTAAGACCATATAAGCATTTGCTCTAATCATATTTGAAATTAGGCCTGATAAAGACACTTTTGCTGGCCAAAGCACTACTGTACCCTGGCAGCTCGATTCCTGCCCGGGGCATCCCATTCTGTGACTACAGCAGCCTCTGTTTAAGACCATATAAGCATTTGCTCTAATCATATTTGAAATTAGGCCTGATAAAGACACTTTTGCTGGCCAAAGCACTACTGTACCCTGGCAGCTCGATTCCTGCCCGGGGCATCCCATTCTGTGACTAAAGCAGCCTCTGTTTAAGACCATATAAGCATTTGCTCTAATCATATTTGAAATTAGGCCTGATAAAGACACTTTTGCTGGCCAAAGCACTACTGTACCCTGGCAGCTCGATTCCTGCCCGGGGCATCCCATTCTGTGACTACAGCAGCCTCTGTTTAAGACCATATAAGCATTTGCTCTAATCATATTTGAAATTAGGCCTGATAAAGACACTTTTGCTGGCCAAAGCACTACTGTACCCTGGCAGCTCGATTCCTGCCCGGGGCATCCCATTCTGTGACTAAAGCAGCCTCTGTTTAAGACCATATAAGCATTTGCTCTAATCATATTTGAAATTAGGCCTGATAAAGACACTTTTGCTGGCCAAAGCACTACTGTACCCTGGCAGCTCGATTCCTGCCCGGGGCATCCCATTCTGTGACTAAAGCAGCCTCTGTTTAAGACCATATAAGCATTTGCTCTAATCATATTTGAAATTAGGCCTGATAAAGACACTTTTGCTGGCCAAAGCACTACTGTACCCTGGCAGCTCGATTCCTGCCCGGGGCATCCCATTCTGTGACTACAGCAGCCTCTGTTTAAGACCATATAAGCATTTGCTCTAATCATATTTGAAATTAGGCCTGATAAAGACACTTTTGCTGGCCAAAGCACTACTGTACCCTGGCAGCTCGATTCCTGCCCGGGGCATCCCATTCTGTGACTAAAGCAGCCTCTGTTTAAGACCATATAAGCATTTGCTCTAATCATATTTGAAATTAGGCCTGATAAAGACACTTTTGCTGGCCAAAGCACTACTGTACCCTGGCAGCTCGATTCCTGCCCGGGGCATCCCATTCTGTGACTACAGCAGCCTCTGTTTAAGACCATATAAGCATTTGCTCTAATCATATTTGAAATTAGGCCTGATAAAGACACTTTTGCTGGCCAAAGCACTACTGTACCCTGGCAGCTCGATTCCTGCCCGGGGCATCCCATTCTGTGACTAAAGCAGCCTCTGTTTAAGACCATATAAGCATTTGCTCTTATCATATTTGAAATTAGGCCTGATAAAGACACTTTTGCTGGCCAAAGCCCTACTGGACCCTGCCAGGTCGATTCCTGCCCAGGGCATCCCATTCTGTGACTAAAGCAGCCTCTGTTTAAGACCATATAAGCATTTGCTCTTATTATATTTATATTATAAGACACTTTTGCTGGGCATAGGCTTACTGCTGCCTGCCAGGTGCACTTCTGTTGAGGCATCCCATTCTGTAACATAGCATACCCCTCTTTATTTACACTAAGCAGCTCTCTTATTTACACTAAGCAGGCCTGTTGGAGGCTGAGTGTTACTGCTCACTTTTGGTGTGCATTATATTCTGTTTCATATAGACCCACCGCTGCCCGGGGTTTTTTTAAATATCACCTACTACCACGCCAGTTAGACTATGTCGGGCAGACAAGTGCCTGGAAGTGAAAAGAGGAGTGGCAGAGGCCAAGATTCCGCAGGAAGAGCTCGCATCAGACTGGGGGCCAGTAGCAGCAGGAGTCACGCTGAGAGACCTAATCTGCCAGTATCTGCTAGCGGTCGGGTCTCCACCAGTAACGCATCTGCCGTGGTAGATTGGTTGACGCGCTCATCAACAACATCATCACAACTTACGTCTGAGACCCCCAGTCTAGGGTCGGTAGGTTCCTCTGACACAACCCTGAGTTGGCATGCCCCGAGAGCAGTCCCTGTCCTCCCATTGCCTCTGGCCTACGCCGTTCCCTCCCCCAGCGACGTATCCTATGCTTTGGGTTCAGCTCCACTCTTTAGTGAGGAGGACCATCAGATAGAGGACAGTCAGCAGCTACTGCCCAGCCAAGAAATGGAGGTGGCTTCTTTAGCTAGGCAGACAAATAGTGATGTGGACAGTGTCGTGGGTGCTGCGAGCGTTCCAGCTCCTGCGCCAGACACTGTTGACGAATCCACGAACATCAGTGACGTACAGCCACAACCCGGTGATGATGATGATGATGACGATGAAGCCGATCGCACTTGGGAGCCGGGTGATGAAGGGGCTTCATCGTCATCATCAGGAGAAGAGGGGTGCAGGTTGCCCCGGAGTCAGCAGCTGAGGCAGCAAAGTGGTAGCAGTCAGCATGGGGGCACAATTCCAAAGGCTGGAGCCGGCCGGGGCCGGGGCCGGGGTAGAGCACCTGCTGTGCGGCAGTCTACCTTATCGGGAGGTAGTGGAGCAGGGGTTCCTGGAGTTGGCAACAGCAGCAGTGAATCAGTGAGGCCAGGGGGTGGGAAAAGTAGCTACTCGGCAGTGTGGCAGTTTTTCCTGAGGCATCCGCAGGAGGGTAACATGGCCACATGCAAGATATGTAGGCAAAAGGTGAAGCGTGGCCAGGGTCCAAATGTTGGCACCACGGCCCTGCGTCAACATATGATGCGTCACCATAAAACGACCTGGGAGAACCGAGGCTCCCAAGGGGTGGTCCAGTCTGCTTCCTCACCAAGTGAGCTCCCAATTTCTGCCAGCCAAGGCTCCAGCACCTCAGCCGAAGGCAGCTGTGCGTCATACCCATCCTCTGTCGCTCCTGCTCCTCCTCCTCCTCCTCCAAGTCATGCATCCCGCCAGCAATCCATCAGCGAAGCCATGTCCAAGAGACAGCAGTATGCGCCCACTCATCCTACGGCGCAGAAGCTGAATGTGCTCCTGTCCAAGTTGCTGGTGCTGCAGTCGCTCCCTTTTCAGGTGGTGGAATCTGCACCTTTCAGAGAACTGATGGCTTGTGCCGAGCCGAGGTGGAGAGTCCCAAGCCGTCATTTCTTTGCCAAGAAGGCAGTACCAGCGCTGCACACTTTTGTTGAACAGAAGGTGGGCCAGTCCTTGAGCCTGTCGGTGTGTAGCAAAATACATGGCAGCGCCGACATCTGGAGCTGTAACTACGGTCAGGGGCAGTACATGTCGTTTACGGCCCACTGGGTGAATGTGGTCCCTTTGCAGCAGCAACTTGGACAGGTCACGCCGCTTCGGCCTCCGCGCTCTCTGCCCATTGGGCCTGTGACACCGTGCGACTCGGCCTCCTCATCCTCCGCCATCTCCTCACCCTCCACTGTAGGCTCAAGTCTCAGTGCCCCTCCAGTCTACCATGTGTGCAGGGCACGGAGGTGTCACGCAGTGCTTCACATGGTTTGTCTTGGCGAACGGAGTCACACAGGGGAGGAACTGCTTAAATGTATTCATCAGGAAATCCAAACATGGCTTACTCCGAGAAAACTTAAAATGGGAATCATGGTTACCGACAATGGGAAGAACATTTTGTCTGCGCTGCGCCAAGGAAGCCTGACCCATGCCCCCTGCATGGCTCACGTCTTCAATCTGGTTGTCAAGCGGTTTCTGAAGTGTTCCCCCCATCTGCAGGACATCCTAACAACTTCACGGAAACTTTGCATGCACTTCAGCCACTCCTACACCGCCAAACACACCCTTCTTGAGCTACAGCGTCAGAATGGTATCCCCCAACATAGTCTGATTTGCGATGTTTCCACCCGTTGGAATTCCACCCTTCACATGTTGGACCGATTATATGAACAGAGAAAAGCCATCACGGATTTCCTGATGATCCAAGCAGATAGGGGGACTCCCCTGTGTAACTTCAATGTCAACCAGTGGCAGCTCATACGTGACACCTGCCGTTTGCTCAGGCCCTTTGAGGAAGCCACTTTATTTGTCAGTCGGCAGGATTACGGGATGAACGACGTGATTCCACTGCTTCATGTACTACAGCACATGTTGGAAACCATGGCTGGTCAGGGCACTGGAGACATGGCGTTTACATCTTACGGCCACATGAACCCCCTTGGAGCTGAACTGGAGGAGGAGGAGGAGGAAGAGGAGGAGGAGGAGTTGCCCAGCGAAACACAGTTTAGGCTTGGCGAAATGGCTGGTTTATCTAGTCAGCGGACAGGAGAGGAGGAGCAGGAGCAGCCAGAGGAGCTAGAGGTTTTTGAGGAAGGAGAGACAGAGGACCCGGGCACACCGTGGCAGTATGCAGTGGAGATGGAGACAGGTAGTCCATCCGAGTCACTTGCGCAAATGGCACGAAGCATGCTCACGTGCTTGCGTAGTGACCCCAGAATTGTTTCCATCTGTCGGCGGGATGACTTCTGGCTGTCCACCTTATTGGACCCTCGCTTCCGGCACAAAATGGGGGCATTTTTTAAACCCACCGAGAGGGAGGACAAACTCAACTACTACAAAGACATTCTACGTAGGCAGTTGGCCGATGCCTATCTGCGCCATGGTCCATACTCTCGCAGGTCTGACTCGAGGGGACCTCTGCGCTCACCTTCCACTGCCATGGCCGCTGGGGGGGTTGGCAGCAGCAGCAGCAGAAGCTCCATCAGCAGCAGCAGCCTCAGTCTTCAGTCGCTAATGAGTAGCTTTCTACACCCGCATAGTGAGGCTACTCATGAGCAGCAGGAAGACCTGGAGCAGGACCTGAACCAGCAGGTCATGTCATACTTTGACATGACCATGCCAACACACCTTGAGGATCCGCTGGACTTCTGGGCAGCCAAACTTGATTTGTGGCCGCAACTAGCAGAGTTTGCCCTGGAAAAGCTGTCCTGCCCGGCAAGTAGCGTGCCATCTGAGCGGGTGTTTAGTGCGGCGGGGGCCATAGTTACGGCGAGGAGAACTCGTCTGTCAACTAAAAATGTGGAGAGACTCACCTTTGTCAAAATGAATCAGGGATGGATCAGCCAGGATTTCCACCCACCAATGCCTGATGCATGCGACTAGATTCAGCATGGTGCCACATTTTACACTTTCCAAATGGTGCAAAACATATTTATGTCTTTAGGCCATTTTTTGGGCTCCTGCTGCTGCTACTGTCAACTCCTGCCAACTCCAGGGTGTGATTCATCCAATTTTTGGGCTCCTGAAGCCAACTCCAGTGTATATTTGGGCTCCTGCTGCTGCTGCTGTCAACTCCTGCCAACTCCAGGGTGTGATTCATCCAATTTTTGGGCTCCTGAAGCCAACTCCAGTGTATATTTGGGCTCCTGCTGCTGCTGCTGCCAACTTCTGCCAACTCCAGGGTGTGATTCATCCAATTTTTGGGCTCCTGAAGCCAACTCCAGTGTATATTTGGGCTCCTGCTGCTGCTACTGTCAACTCCTGCCAACTCCAGGGTGTGATTCATCCAATTTTTGGGCTCCTGAAGCCAACTCCAGTGTATATTTGGGCTCCTGCTGCTGCTGCTGCCAACTTCTGCCAACTCCAGGGTGTGATTCATCCAATTTTTGGGCTCCTGAAGCCAACTCCAGTGTATATTTGGGCTCCTGCTGCTGCTACTGTCAACTCCTGCCAACTCCAGGGTGTGATTCATCCAATTTTTGGGCTCCTGAAGCCAACTCCAGTGTATATTTGGGCTCCTGCTGCTGCTGCTGTCAACTCCTGCCAACTCCAGGGTGTGATTCATCCAATTTTTGGGCTCCTGAAGCCAACTCCAGTGTATATTTGGGCTCCTGCTGCTGCTGTCAACTCCTGCCAACTCCAGGGTGTGATTCATCCAATTTTTGGGCTCCTGAAGCCAACTCCAGTGTATATTTGGGCTCCTGCTGCTGCTGCTGCCAACTTCTGCCAACTCCAGGGTGTGATTCATCCAATTTTTGGGCTCCTGAAGCCAACTCCAGTGTATATTTGGGCTCCTGCTGCTGCTGCTGTCAACTCCTGCCAACTCCAGGGTGTGATTCATCCAATTTTTGGGCTCCTGAAGCCAACTCCAGTGTATATTTGGGCTCCTGCTGCTGCTGCTGTCAACTCCTGCCAACTCCAGGGTGTGATTCATCCAATTTTTGGGCTCCTGAAGCCAACTCCAGTGTATATTTGGGCTCCTGCTGCTGCTGCTGTCAACTCCTGCCAACTCCAGGGTGTGATTCATCCAATTTTTGGGCTCCTGAAGCCAACTCCAGTGTATATTTGGGCTCCTGCTGCTGCTGCTGCCAACTTCTGCCAACTCCAGGGTGTGATTCATCCAATTTTTGGGCTCCTGAAGCCAACTCCAGTGTATATTTGGGCTCCTGCTGCTGCTGCTGCCAACTTCTGCCAACTCCAGGGTGTGATTCATCCAATTTTTGGGCTCCTGAAGCCAACTCCAGTGTATATTTGGGCTCCTGCTGCTGCTGCTGTCAACTCCTGCCAACTCCAGGGTGTGATTCATCCAATTTTTGGGCTCCTGAAGCCAACTCCAGTGTATATTTGGGCTCCTGCTGCTGCTGCTGCCAACTTCTGCCAACTCCAGGGTGTGATTCATCCAATTTTTGGGCTCCTGAAGCCAACTCCAGTGTATATTTGGGCTCCTGCTGCTGCTGCTGTCAACTCCTGCCAACTCCAGGGTGTGATTCATCCAATTTTTGGGCTCCTGAAGCCAACTCCAGTGTATATTTGGGCTCCTGCTGCTGCTGCTGCCAACTTCTGCCAACTCCAGGGTGTGATTCATCCAATTTTTGGGCTCCTGAAGCCAACTCCAGTGTATATTTGGGCTCCTGCTGCTGCTGCTGTCAACTCCTGCCAACTCCAGGGTGTGATTCATCCAATTTTTGGGCTCCTGAAGCCAACTCCAGTGTATATTTGGGCTCCTGCTGCTGCTGCTGCCAACTTCTGCCAACTCCAGGGTGTGATTCATCCAATTTTTGGGCTCCTGAAGCCAACTCCAGTGTATATTTGGGCTCCTGCTGCTGCTGCTGTCAACTCCTGCCAACTCCAGGGTGTGATTCATCCAATTTTTGGGCTCCTGAAGCCAACTCCAGTGTATATTTGGGCTCCTGCTGCTGCTGCTGCCAACTTCTGCCAACTCCAGGGTGTGATTCATCCAATTTTTGGGCTCCTGAAGCCAACTCCAGTGTATATTTGGGCTCCTGCTGCTGCTGCTGTCAACTCCTGCCAACTCCAGGGTGTGATTCATCCAATTTTTGGGCTCCTGAAGCCAACTCCAGTGTATATTTGGGCTCCTGCTGCTGCTGCTGCCAACTTCTGCCAACTCCAGGGTGTGATTCATCCAATTTTTGGGCTCCTGAAGCCAACTCCAGTGTATATTTGGGCTCCTTCTGCCCCTCATAGTGATGCCACTTCAACTCTCTGCAATTGTGCCGCTCTGCGATTCTATTAGCGATGCCTCTGATCTGCATGTGATATTTCTTCAAAGTATTATTTAACTAACCCAGCACGCATCCTGTGCGTGTTACAGCAAGGCAGAATGGTTTACAACCCTATTGAGGCTCTAGGAGGCTCAGAAATAGCCGTTTTTAATAGCGATTCGTCGCGAATTTATTCGGGTCGAAACGATTTTTGTCGGAAAATTCGGCGAATCAGTCGAATCGAATTTTTCAAAAGTTCGCTCATCTCTAGTTACAGCCAAAAACTTAAAGGAGCACTATCGCGAAAAATGGCCCAATGATAAAAATCAATATCAATTTGCTGGTTGGCGGGAGGAGGGGTCACTTATCCACCTGCCAGGCCTGTTTTTATTTTAATGGAAGGAAGAGGAAATCAGGGGTGACAGGTTCTGCCTCCCCAATCACCCCATAACAGGTAGTGTGTAGAATCCCCCTCATCACCCCATAACTTGCAGTGTGCAGAGTCGACCTCCAAACCACAGAATTCCCCTCAATCACCCCATAACAGACAGTGTGTAGAACCCCCATCACCCCTTAATAGTCAGTGTGTAGAACCCCCCCCAAATAACCCCATAACAGGCAGTGTGTAGAACCCCCATCACCCCATAACTTGCAGTGTGCAGACCCCCCACCCCAGAATCCCCCCTCAATCACCCAATAACAGGCAGTGTGCAGAGCCCCTCCCATCACCCCTTAACAGACAGTGTGTAGAACCCCCCCAATCACCCCATAACAGGCTGTGTGTAGAATCCCCCTCATCACCCCATAACTTGCAGTGTGCAGACCCCCAAACCCCAGAATTCCCCTCAATCACCCCATAACAGGCAGGGTGTAGAACCCCCATCACCCCTTAACAGTCAGTGTGTAGAACCCCCCCAATAACCCCATAACAGGCAGTTCGCAGAATCCCCCCATCACACCATAACTTGCAGTGGGCAGACCCCCAAACCCCAGAATTCCCCTCAATCACCCCATAACAGACAGTGTGTAGAACCTCCATCACCCCTTAACAGTCAGTGTGTAGAACCCCCCCCCCCCCAATAACCCCATAACAGGCAGTTCGCAGAATCCCCCCATCACCCCATAACTTGCAGTGGGCAGACCCCCCACCCCAGAATCCCCCCTCAATCACCCAATAACAGGCAGTGTGCAGAGCCCCTCCCATCACCCCTTAACAGACAGTGTGTAAACCCCTCCCCAATCACCCCATAACAGGCAGTGTGTAGAATCCCCCTCATCACCCCATAACAGGCAATGTGTAGAATCCCCCTCATCACCCCTTAAGAGGCAGTGTGCAAAATCCCCCCATCACCCCATATCTTGCAGTGTGCAGACCTCCCCACCCCAGATTTCCCTCCATCACCCCATAAAAGGCAGTGTGTAGAGCCTCCCCATCACCCCATAACAGACAATGTGTAGAACCCCCCCAATCACCCCATAACAGGCATTGTGTAGATCCCCCCCCCCCTCCGCAATTACTCCATAACAGGCAGTGTGCGGAATGCCCTATAATTGGTGTAATCCACATATGCTTAGGGCGGGACAAGAAAAACATAGTCACTGCACACAAACACAATTTGTAATCCGCAGGTCCCCAGGTAGGGGATGGGAAACTTCAGGTAACTTCAGGTAATGAGCGCTGTCACTGGTTTCTTAAGAATCTCTACAGAATAATCTCTCCTCCTTCTCACTTATCTCAGCATAACAGGAACAACTTGCACAGCTGAATCAGTTATCACAAAACCTTGCCAGCCACAGGGGAAACCTCCTATGTGAAGGGATCGCGCCACCCCACTGCAACGATACTACGCAGCTGCACTTCGGGTTGAGTCAGCTCAGTTTATCATGGGCCCCTCAGCCAGTAGGTCCCATCTGCTTTAGGGCCTGTGGGGGTTCCTCAGCTTGCACCCTCAAGACCAGGAGGAATGGGCACAGCACAGCCCTGAGACTGACCCGAACACGCACTCTGTCCTCCAGTAGCACACTTCCCGCCCTCAGCTTCTCTGCTCTCCCCTCACTGCTGCTGTGGCCTTGTTTCAGGAACCAGGAGGTCTCAATGAGCACATGGTCAGGCAGCTCAACTTTTATACATCTCACTAAGGGCGACACCTACTGGCTTTCTGTATAATACAATTGTCTTTCTTTATATTACACAGACAATGGCCTCGATTCAATAAAGGTGGAAACAATTTTTCATGGTAGTAAAAAAAGAATGTCGCTGTTACTGCATCACCAGATAAAAAGACAATGAAAGTCAATGGCAGCTTTTACTACAGTGTAGAAAGGAGTAAATAGTTCTCTACTTTTCTTAGGAGTAAAAAAGTGCCATTGACTTTCATTGTCTTCCTATCTGGTGATTCAGTAACAGTGAAATTCTCAGACTTTTTTCTCATGAATTGAATCTTTTACTACAATGAGAATTTTTTTCTACCTTTATTGAATCGAGGCCGGTGTGTCAGAATTCCCCCAATCCCCTATAACAAGCAGTGTATCTGATTCACCCCAATTTACCCCGCTATAACAGGCAGTGTGGCAGAATCCCCCAATCTCCCATTTAACAAGAAGTGTGGCAGAATTCCCCCAATCCCCTCTATAACAGGCAGTGTGGCAGAATCCCCCCAATCTCCTCTATAACAGGCAGTGTGGCAGAATCCCCCAATCTCCCTTTTAACAAGAAGTGTGGCAGAAGCCCCTAATCCCCCTACAACAAGCAGTGTGGCAGAATTTCCCCATCCCCTCTATAACAGGCAGTGTGGAAGAATTCCCCCAATCCCCCTATAACAGGCAGTGTGGAAGAATTCCTCCAATCCACCTGTAACAGGCAGTGTGGAAGAATTCCTCCAATCCCCCTATAAAAAGTAGTGTGTCGGTTTCCCCCAAATCCCCCTAAAAACAAGCAGTGTGACAGAATTACCCCTATAATAGACAGTGTGGAAGACTTTCAAACACAGATTTCCAAACATAGGAACAAAAACAAAATACTAGATCAGCTCAGCACCTTGCGGACATCATTTTGGCATACCAAAATACACATCCATCAAAAGTGGACTTTCCTTTTAAAGTGGACCAAAAGCCACCGCGATTGATTCCCTCCCTCCGGGGCATCCAAAATCGTCCAACAGTGCATGCACGAGCTGCAGCAGCATCCCCGCTATCCCTCTAGCAAGGCGCGTGCCCGCGGCAGGCACGCTTCCGGTTAGAGGGAAGCGGGGGATGCGGCCGTCAGTGCGCTCGGAGCCGCTGGCCTTAGACGAAGGCTTTGCCCTTATTTAAGAAGGGATAGCGTCAGGTAGTGGCTGGTTAATGACAGGAAGCGACAGGTAGCGACTGGTGAACGCCGGACACGGCACGCAATTACACATTTATCAAGCAGAATCTGTTTAGCGACTGGGATAGCGCCATGTAGCGTCTGATTCATCATTTTCACAGCCTCAGCGAACAGCGCCAGCGTTCAGCCTTGCACAGCGCCAGGTATGACGCTCTCCCATACATTTCAATGGACGATACTTTTCTTCTCTTTAAACAATTTTTTTTTTCAAAAAAATCAGAAATAATTCTGTGACCTCTTCTGGCATTGAAAAAGCATTTTTTTCATAATTTTATCATTTTTTTATATATTTCCTCAGAAATGACATTACAGGTCTGCCATTAAAGTGTTCATGTTACAATGTTGTTACAATGTAATTCCATATGTTTTCGCTTTGTTACTAGTTGATAGATGCTGGAAAACTGACTTTAAACACACCGCCTCCTGCGCTCTGGGCTTCAAACAAATATTTTTCAGCGCCAGAGATTTGTGAGGCTGTTTTTTTGCTGAATATGGTGTGAGTCGGTCGCTATGAGCAGTTGCTAACATGCGCTCCCATACAGCGCTGTACTGGTCAAATAGCGACTCATCACAATGTATTCAACATTACTGAACAGCGACTGAGTCGCTATAAAGTAGCGACTCACGGCCGAGCACTGCGACTACTAGCGGGCGCTCTGAAAATGCCTGCTGCAGACGCTCATCTGTCGCTACCTGGCGTTAGTGATGAATCTGCCTCTTAGATGACTTGACGTCAGCGGCTGCTGATTGGACGAGCGGCCGTGCATGCGCCGTAGGACCGGGAAGAGGTGAGTTGGCATCGGCGATCTGGGAGGTTTCAAGCAGCGGGGCATCCCCGATCAGGGGAAAGGACCAAAACCCAGGATAGTTAAAATCCTGGGTTTTGGTCCACTTTAAGTGTGTGACTGTTGCGTTTGATGTCTGAATACTTCGTATTTAGCATTGCGTTTTGTCTGGATATTGAGCAGGTCGCTCTCCTCGTCGGAGCTTTACAGGGACCTTCACACTCGCCCGAGCCTCCGCGCCGCCGTTGCATTTGTTGAGTGAGCGCAGTTTGCACATGGGACCCTATGACATGATATATTTCTGGCCGCTTGCCTTGACAGAATCTAGCGATCTGCAGCACTCAGCATGAATTGGAAATTGTTTTGATGTAATTACAGGAGATCGTCACTTCACATAATTAAGGGTTTGGAAACTGCACATGTCAGCTATAACGGAGCAGTAAAATATAGGTGACAGCGCAGCACCGGCGTGATATATAACAATGGCGAGGAAGTGGCCGCTAACTAATTGCGAGCAAACACACAGGCGGACACATTTCATTGTTATCTATTTTAGATGGAGTTCGGAAGAGTTATTATCAGTTTAAAGGCCTATGGGACAAAAATAAAGCAGAAATAACCTAATGTATAGAGATTAAACAATTTGCCACTTGCAGATTTGTTTCAGATCCAAATCAGTTTGGGTGATTAAAGCAGAACTTCAGTTAAAATGCCCCGCCCCCCCCCCCCCCCCGCCATCCTACCCTGGCGAATCCAGCAATCTAGATGCAAAACCAGCTTGTGTTTCTTTTTTTTTACTAAACCCCTTGCTCTTTATTCATAAAACCACTAACTGGATGCAGTCTGCTGTATGGCGGTCGTGTGGCTCCCTGGCCGCGCAGCAGCATCCGCTGGTGCTTTCCAGCAAGCAGGCATTTGGTTACAAGCTAAACTGCCACATGAGGTATATGTGGCAGTTTAGATTTATTGCAGTTAACTAATATGCTAGTTATAATAATTATAATAATGCGCGTAGGGAGCTGAGCATCGGCGTAGGGAGCGGGCAGTGATCGTGGCGAGGGCATGACAGAAAGGTAAGAGATTGCAGGCTACTGCGGGGGCATTCCCACAGTGGAATTCCAAATCGGGATGCCCCAGGGGCACTTCGTCAGCCAGCCTTGAAGCCTTTTAGACTCCAGGGCCTGCATAAGCAGTGATTGGTCCACTTTAAATTTAATAGCCCTTCCCCATCCAGCATCATTATTTATATCAGTTCCACACCATTCGTCAACACCAACATCAATTCAGTTAAATAACACAAAGGGGGTTATTTAAGAATGGATAGCGCCAGGTAGCGCCTCGTAGCGGCAGGCAGCGTCTGGTGAACGCCGGGCGCTGTACGCAAAACCACATTTAAGAAAGCGAATCTGGCGAGCACCTCTAACAGCACCATGTAGCGTCACATGTATTATTACAGGTGGCTCAGCGTATAGCGCCGGCGCTCTAGGTTCCAGAGCCCCAGGTATTACCTTTCACTCAGTGTCGCTCTCCCATACATTTCATTTGCTTGTGTTTAAACAGCGTATTTGACATATTTTTTTCTTTGCTTCAATCATTGTGTGACGTCTCCTGGCTGCAAACAAACACTTTTATACATTTTTTGAACTTTTTATATTTTTATGCAGAATTGTCATTACAGGTCTGACACTAAAGTGTCATTGTCACAGTGTTATAACAATGTCATTCCATTGTTTTCGCTTTTTTACTGGTCGATATGTGTTCAATAACAGACTTTGATCACACAGCGTCTGGCGCTCTATGCTACAGCTCCCAGCTTTAGAGCGCCGACGCTGTGTGCATGTAGTTTTTTCTTAGGTATGGTGCAGAGCGCCGAGTGCTGGACGCACTGAGCTGGCGCTACCTCTCGCTCCCTGCAGCGCTGTACTGGTGTTAGAGCACCCAACACACATCACATTCATCAATACCAGCCAGGTTACTACAGCGACCGAGACGCTAATGTTACAGCGTCCGATACTCGCTTACAGCGTCTACTAGCGGTCGCTCCAAGCACCGCTATATAGACTCTCATCTGGTAATACCTGGCGTTAGTAGTGAATCAGCCTTCACATAAAAATGGGGTCAGGCCGGGGGCCTCTTGTGGCATGGGGCCCCGGGAAATTGCCTAGCTTACCCTCTCCTAACACCAGTCCTGGCAGTAATATAAATTCCTCCCTGGCGAGGCTTGTGCTGGGTTAGGCCCTTATTTATGAAGGAATATCGACAGGTAGCGACTGGTGAGCGACCGGTAATGACGGGCACCGCCACGAAAACGCCGGCTCCCCACCACAATCACACATTTATCAAGCCAATCCTGCTTAGCGACTGAGATAGCGCCATATAGCGACTCATTCATCATTATTCCAGCCTCAGCCCACAGCGCCAGCGTCCGACCTTGAACAGCGACAGGTATGACCTCTCGCTACCTGGCGCTCTCCAATGCATTTCAATGGAACAATCTTTAAATATTCATAATTAATTGTTATTAATGTTTTTTTTTTTTTGTTTTAAATGTGAAAAATTCTGTGACCACTTCTGCCATGTTAGATATTTTTTTTAAGGAAAAAAAAAAAATTTGTGCAGAATTGATATTCCAGGTCTGATATTAATGTATTCATATTACAAAATTATTTTAAAAACTTGTTTTTTTTGGTTTCCAAAAATATGGTTGTTTGGGGGTTAAAAAACTACTTTTAAGCCATCGCCGCCAGCGCTCTGGGGTTTAAACAAGCATTTCACAGCGCGAGAATTTTTTGAGCGTGATTTGTTAATGAATATGGTGGGAGCCGGTCGCTATGGCCAGTCGCTATCATGCGCTCCCATACAGCGCGGAACCTGTCAAATAGCGACTCCTCACCCAATATTCAACATTACTGCACACCGACTGAGTCGCTGTCAACATCCGAACAACGGCCAAGCACAGCGACTACTAGCGGGCGCTGTGAAAATACTGCTACAGTCGCTCAGCTGTCGCTACCTGCCGCTATTAATTAATCGGCCTCCTAGTCATTACCCTCTGGTTTATTTTAATATTTGAATTGAATAGTTACCGGCAAGTAATATGAGATAGAGGGTGTTGCTTCGGAGCCTCGTTTATCCATATTGTAATTATGCAGAATATTAATTATATTCATTACTGATGTTCACAACCAGGGGTGGTAAATAGTCTTCATGTGTTGTTTCTAATTGTAAAGCAGAATGTCTCTTACATTGTAAGCTTGTGAGCAGGGTCCTCATCCCTTTTGTTTCAATGGATTCCCTTTTTTCTTTTTTGCTTAATTATAATTTAGCAATAATTTTTTATTATGTTTGTACATGAACCCTCTAATTGTAAAGCAATGCAGAATATGTTAGTGCTTTATAAATAAATATTAGGGCTCTCCTTCCTATTGTCTCACCTGGTTTGAACCTCGTGGCATCTCATTTTGTATTGTTCCCTGTACTATATGTTTTACCTTGTCTGTAATCATACCTTGTAAAGCGCTACGGAAGATGATGGCGCTATATAAATAAACAATAATATCATTATTATTATTATTATTATTAAGGCACAGCATTTTACAGAAAATTTTATAAAAGACATTAGTGAATTAAAATTAAAACCTTCACCCTGAATAAGAGCCTATCTTATGTTTCCCCCACCCTGTACATACAGATTGCTCACATTAATCCGGACCTTAACCCTGAATAAGAGCATATCTTATATGTTTCCCCCCTGTACATACAGATTGCCCACATTAATCCGGACCTTCACCCTGAATAAGAGCCTATCTTATATGTTTCCCCCACCCTGTACATACAGATTGCCCACATTAATCCGGACCTTCACCCTGGATAAGAGCATATCTTATATGTTTCCCCCCTGTACATACAGATTGCCCACATTAATCCGGACCCTCACCCTCACCCTGAATAAGAGCCTATCTTATATGTTTCCCCCACCCTGTACATACAGATTGCCCACATTAATCCAGACCTTCACCCTGAATAAGTCTATCTTATATGTTTCCCACACTCTGTACATACAGATTGCCCACATTAATCCGGACCCTCACCCTTAATAAGAGCCTATCTTATATGTTTCCCACACTCTGTACATACAGATTGCCCACATTAATCTGGACCCTCACCCTGAATAAGAGCCTATCTTATATGTTTCCCCCACCCTGTACATACAGATTGCCCACATTAATCCGGACCCTCACCCTGAATAAGAGCCTATCTTATATGTTTCCCACACTCTGTACATACAGATTGCCCACATTAATCTGGACCCTCACCCTGAATAAGAGCCTATCTTATATGTTTCCCACACCCTGTACATACAGATTGCTCACATTAAAAATCATCCTACCTGCATCTACTACATTTTCTGAGCCTTTAAACACCCAAGATGGCAGCACATGGAGTCTCAGGCTGCCTGCAAACAGGAAGTGTCTTCTGACTGTGCCATTCTGTGATTGCTGACCTTTTCCTGACCCCAGCTCTGCTCTGTCTGTGCAAAGCACCCTGTGCTTTTGCCCCCTCTCCTCTCCTTAGTATGTGAGCTCTGTAGAGTCTGTAGAGTCCTGAACAGAGTTGCAGCCCAGCGGGGGAAAGAATAAAAAGTGACTAAAAACGTAAAATATATCAATTTTAGATGTTGGGGAATAGTTTTTAGGGGTTTGTGCTTTTTATTAAAGTGGACCAAAACCCAGGATTTTGACTATCCTGGGTTTTGGTCTTTTCCCCCGGGGCAGCCTGATCGGGAGTGCCCGCTGTGTGAAACCCCCCAGATCGACAATGCCAACTCACCTCTTCACGGTCCTACGGCGCATGCACGGTCGCTCGTCCGATCAGCGCTCGGAGCCACTGAAGTCACGTCATCGGGGAGGCCGATTCATCAATAGCGCCAGGTAGCGACAGATGAGCGACTGTAGCGTGATTTTTTCAGCGCCAGCCAGTATTCGCTGTGCTTGGCCGGCGTTAGCTTGATGACAGCGACTCAGTCGGTGTGCGGTAATGTTGAATACGGGCTGGGGGGTCGCTGTTTCACAGGTCCAGCGTTGTATGTGAGCGCCTGACAACGAATGGCCAGAGCGAACGGCTAGCTTCATATTCATCAACAAATCACGCTCCGAATGTGCTGTCGCTGTCCATTCCTTGTTTAAACCCCAGAGCGCTGGCGGCGATCTGTATTAACTAGTTTTTAACCCCTAAACAACCATATTTTTTTAATGTAACATTATACATGTTTTTAGAATCATTTTGTTATATGAATACATTAATCTCAGACCTGTTAGATCAATTCTGCACATATTTTTTTTTTTTTTGACTTAAAAATAAATCCTAACATTGCAGAAGTGGTCTCCGATTTTTTGACATAAAAAAAAAAAATTAAAAAAATAATACCAATTAATTATGATTAATTATTGATTGCTCCATTGAAATGCATTGGACATCGCCAGGGAGCGACAGCTCATACCTGGCGCTGTGAGGGAATTTGCAGCGGCGCTGTTCGGTCCAGGCGGCTTCATGATGAATGCCGCGCTAGCCGTCGCTCTCGCCGGCGCTAGCCTCATTTTGCTTGATAAATGCGTCATTGTGACCGCCGCGGGCGTACTTGAGTCGGTAGTCGCCGTTAGCTGCCGCTACCTGGCGCTCGTCAGACACTACCTGGCGCTATCGCTTGATGAATAAGGGCAAAAGCCTTTGTTTAAGGCCAGTGGCTCCAAGCATGCTGGGGGCCGCATCCCCCGCTTCCCTCTAACAGGGAGCGCGCCACGCTGTCCATTCACAAATGCCCGGCGCAGGCATGCGTCCTGCTAGAGGGATAGTGGGGATGCGGCCACGGCTCACGCATGCGCTGTTGGACCGGGAAAGAAGGTAAACATATGGGCGACTTGGCGGAGTTCACACAGCGGGGCATCCCGATTCTGGATGCCCTGGGGGAGGGAATCGATCGGCCTGGGAATCGTATAGATTCCTGGGTCGATCAGCGTGGGTTTTGGCCCACTTTAATCTGGTCCTGGTGGCAGGGCTTCAAAGTTTGCCCCTCCTTTCAGTTTCATTCCTACAGGACCATGTAAATAAGTGCTAACAATCTGCCCCTTGGCACTCTCAGAGTCAGCGAGCCTAACAAACCACAGTGGTCCCACAGCTTTCTCTGAGAGCAGCAGAGCATGGCCATGACTCATGCTGTGTCATGACACACTCTTCTCGGCTCAGTTACACTCCAGTAATTGAAGAGAAGAGCACAGCTTCACTTAGGGGTTTATTCATCAAGGTCTAGCATCAGCTAATGACTCGTAGCGACAGGTAGCGTCTGGTGAACGCCGGGCGCTAAATGCAATACCACATTTATCAAAGCGAATCTGGTGAGCGACTCTAACAGTGCCATGTAGCGTACAATTCATCATTACAGGCGGCTCAGCGTATACCACCGGCGCTCTAGCGTCCAGAGCGGCAGGTAAGACCTGTCGCTACCGTTCGCTCTCCCATACATTTCAATGGACGTTCCTTCAAAACCCTTTCCTGGTTCCAATTTTGTTTTTGTTTTTTTGTTCTTTTATTCTCAAATATTGTGTTACATCCCCTGGCCTCGAAAAAGTTTTTTGAATAGTTTTTTTTTTTTTAATGCAGAATTCTCATTACAGGTCTGGCACTAAAGTGTTAATGTCACAATGTTAAAATAATGTCATTCCATGTGTTTTTACTTTGAGGCCGATTAATTAATAGCGCCAGGTAGCGACAGATGAGCACCAGTAGCGTTATTTTCACAGCGCACGCTAGTAGTCGCTGTGCTTGGCCGTTGTTCGGCTGTTGACAGCGACTCAGTCGGTGTGCGGTAATGTTGAATACGGGGTTAGAAGTCGCTGTTTGACAGGTCCCGCGCTGTATGGGAGCGCATGACAGCGAACGGCCATAGCGAACGGCTCCCAGCATATTCATTAACAAATCACGCTCCAAAAATTCTCGCGCTGTGAAATGCTTGTTTAAACCCCAGAGCGCTGGTGGCGATGGGTTAAAAGTAGTTTTTTAACCCCCAAACAACCATATTTTTGGGAAAAAAAAAAACATGTTTTTACAAACATTTTGTAATATGAATACATTAATATCAGACCTGTAATATCAATTCTGCACAATTTTTTTTTTTTTTTTTACCTTAAAAAAAATATCTAACATTGCAGAAGTGGTCACAGAATTTTTGACATTTAAAAAAAAAAAAAAAAAAAACATTAATAGCAATTAATTAAGAATATTTAAAGATTGCTCCATTGAAATGCATTGGAGAGCGCCAGGTAGCGAGAGGTCATACCTGTCGCTGTTCAAGGTCGCTCGCTGGCGCTGTGGGGTGAGGCTGGAATATTGATGAATGATTCGCTATCTGGTGCTCTGTCAGTCGCTAAGCAGGATCGGCTTGATAAATGTGTGATTGCGGAGGGGAGCCGGCGTTCTCGTGGCGGTGAGCGGCATTACCGTTCGCTCACCATTCGCTACCTGGCACTATCCCTTGTTAAATAAGGGCCTTTGTTACTGGTGGATATGTGTTCAAAAAATCACTTTAATCACACAACGTCTGGCACTCTAGGCTATAGCAAACCAATTTTGAGTGCCGACGCTGTGTGAGGGTGATTTTTTGATGAATATGGTGTGAGTCGCTGAGAGTTGGTCGCTCTGAGAAGTCGCTACCTTTCGCTTATAGCGTAATACTGGTGTTATAGCGACCAACGTACATCTCATTCATTATTGCCGGGCAGCGTACTACAGCCATTGAGGTGCTCAGTTACAACGACCGATAGCCGCTTACAGTGACGACTAGCGGTCGCTCTAAGCGCCGCACTACAGACGCTCACCTGACAATACCTGCCGTTAGTAATGAATCAGCCTGTCCATACACATAAGCTATTCTCATATAGGCAGAGATTTCAGGATGCTTTAAAATGGTTGCTTTTACATTGTTGCCAATGCGGATAGGTTCGGAGAAAGTTAGTATGTGCCTGAACAGGGACTTTAATGAAGATTATTATTTGGCTTATACGTTTGAATTGCTGTTGTTATGAATAGGTGGGGACTAGGAAAGGGGGGCGCCGTGAGCGCAGACATCATTTTCCGATAGGTAAGATAATTAAAGACACAGAGAATGGGATGGATGGTGGTGCAGGAACCTGACATCCTTCTCGAGTCAGTGGAAGATTAAAGAATGGAGTGTACGTCTTTGTGCGCAGCTTTAGAAAATAATGATGCTGCATAATTTAGCCTAACAATGATTGTTTTGAAGTTTGATGCATTTTCCTCTTACAAGCAAAGTACTTTAATAGAAGGAAAAAAATCTGCCGAGAGAACACTGGAGAGCTAATTATTTTGCCTGCTTATGCCACAAAAGAAGCGGGCAGTAAAATGCCCTGTTAAATATTAATCACGAAAATGGACATGTTTTTAATTCCAGCATCTCAATTAACAAAATCATTTAGATTCAAAATATAATATGTGCAAGGGAATTAATGCAGCGCTCGCTGTTCATTACTTGTATTAAAAGCCTCCCTCATCAGCTTTTAAATTCCCTATAAGGAGTAACAGACATAACATATTACTGGGTGCCTGTGGTTTGGTATATTTATTTAAAGAAGCTGTATCACCCAATATTAAAAATCCATATAAATATGCTGAATAGTGAGAGGAGGGGTCACTTATACACCCCTAACTGGAAAAAAATCCTGCCAAGCTTGTGGGTTCCTTCCAGGGCCGGATTAAGTGTGGTGGAGGCCCCTGGGTGCAAAATCCGGTGGAGACCCCAGATACAGTATTTTTTTTTCCTTTAAATGAATAGTCTAGTAACTGATTGGTGGTTGTCTGGCACCCACCTACTGACTGGAACATCAGATGGAGTCCCTTGTGCCCCCCTTGTGCGGGTGCGTGCTGCTCGGGAACTCCTGCTTTGCCATTCTGGGTGGGGGGTAGTGTAGTCGCCCGGCTGGTTCCCTGCATTGAGCTGCCAGCGGCTGTGCTTGGTGGCTTATGTGCAGTGACAGCTCTGCACCCATCACTGTAGCGTTGCTGGTGGCGGCTTTGCTGCTCTAGACTCTCTGTCCTGCCCTGTGGTGGCTTTGGCTGCAGGTTTGCAAAAACAAAAAAGGCTTGCCCAGGCACAAGGGGCCCCCACTGCCACCAATAGCTTTGGTGTTGGCCCCACGGCCCGTCAGACCAAAGACTGAAAAAACCTCTGGACCAGACCATAACCCAAAGGTTGGTCGAGGCCCCCTTTGCAGGGCAAGTGGTGGAAGTCCCTTGTGCCCCCTTCTAATCCAGCCCTGGTTCCTTCTCCTGGGAGGCCCAAAATCCAGGGTTTGGAGTGTGCCATTCCACTTTTACAGGGGTGATCTGTTCCATTCCAGTGCCTGTGGAGAGCAGTAGCCATAAATGCTCTAAATATCTGCCCAAAGCATTGCACAATGAGTAAAAGCATCTGCACACACATCAGAAGAATTGACATTTCAATAAGCTTTAATTCCTGCACAGGCCAGCTTAGGGGACAGGCCATTAGATTTGAGCAGATCTCCCCTGTAAAAACAGATTGGACGTTGAAAACCTGTCAACCCAAACTGTTCTTCCTTCCATTAAAAGAAATAAACTTGCTGTTAAAGGGCAAAAAAAGTATATAAATCATAAGCATATTTATTGTTCTTTGTATGATTATAGATATCCCCAAATTATGAATTCCTAAGTAACACTCAAATAGGATGTGAGCCTGAAATCTTTCCATGTCTATAGCAAACAGACCATGACAATAGACACTTATATTCACATATTCACACCTAGCTGCCAACTACCTCAATAGTGGAGGTGTTTTCTGGGCTGCAGCTCATTTCCTTTTGAAAAGGAATCCTTGAATTCCTAATTAGGTTGGCCTTCGACTCAGACACTCACATACACTTTACACGGGCATTGGATCCTATTTGTGGAGAGCGGTGTAACTCCTGAAATATGATAGTTATGACTATATTCATGAGAGAGTCTTATTCGGGATTAAAAGACCTTTCATTTGATAACAAACATGGCATACATATATTGTCCAAAAACTGATAATCCAGACCCGGTATGATATGTATTGATGTTTAGATTCATTTAACATGCATATTGTGGGAGTTATATTAATGAGAGAGTCTTTCAGCATTATAAGACATTTCATTTGATTTCAAACATGGCATACATATATTGGCCAAAGACTGATAATCCGCATAGTATCAGGAGCGGTATGATATGTATTTGATGTTTAGGTTCATTTAACATGCATATTGTGGGAGTTATATTAATGAGAGAGTCTTTCAGCATTATAAGACATTTCATTTGATATCAAACATGGAATACATATATTGGCCAAAGACTGATAATCTGCATAGTATCAGGAGCGGTATGATATGTATTTGATGTTTAGGTTCATTTAACTAAGAAATTAATGGGAATCATGAATTTGTTGGTTACAATATGATAACATGCACATTGTGAGAGTTATACCTTTTATAGAATATGTATCTAATCTCATAGAGGCGGGTTGTAGGCAGATCTTTTGGACACACACAGGAGGCTGGGAATGTTGGCCACACCCCCTAGTGTTAGTAGATTAGGAGGATAGAATGCAGGGGTATGGAGACAATGAAAGGGCCACTTACCAGAATGAAGCATCCATAATGGCTAAGTATTTCTTGCTCTCTCTCCATTATAACATTTATTGTACTGTAACTAACGTATAACTTACTTATCATGTAACAACTGCCTGTAATATCTAAGGAAACTTAATGAACATATTGGGTTAGTGAAGGTTATTTACTGTGCTACTAAATTAAACCCGTTTTCATTTATACATCTTAGTGTGTGTGGTGGATAATTTCTCACACAATAGATTGTAGTTGCAAAGTATTTGAGGAAGATATTTATTGGGACATTTCACTGGATGTATGAGGGCAACCTCAGTGACCATTGGTTTGTATCAGATCAATGGTTATTGGGCTGATGTGATTATTAGTATTTGCGAAATTTATATTAATCTCTAATAGAAATATTGGAGGTTAATGTGCAGCAAATATTAATTTAAATAATATTTCCCTCTAACACTTGTCTAGGAATGTTTTGGATACAAATTATATAATTGACCCCTCCTCTTTTTACACAAAATCAGGGTTGGTCCTATTGCTGGAGGGGTGATATCTACCCCCCCCCCCCCCCCGTGAGCCTGAAATCCTGCCAGGTCTATAGTAAACAGACCATGACAATAGACACCTATTTGCACATATTCACACCTAGCTGTCAACTACCTCAATAGCAGAGGTGTTTTCTGGGCTGCAGCTCATTTCCTCTTGACGAGGAATTTTTGAATTCCTAATTAGGTTGGCCTCCAACTCAGACATCAAATTCTATACTTCACCACTGCCAGGACAAGCTAATCTTTCCTGCTCCTTGTACCACCAGCAAAATGTATCCCTGTGATTGGCTCTCAGCAGCTATGTAGTTTGCTCTGCATTCAGGCCACCAATAGAGTCCAGGCCATGCGAACAACATGTGAAGAGGGAATCAGCCAGCTCTGGGATGTGCCAAAATGTTTTTTTTTCCCACTTCGACTTGCAATGTATGTAATCATCTGACCACCATCGTGCCACATCAGTTTTATCCAGCCCAGACTGGGTTGCAGTGATACCCGCTATGGCAGCTATAAACTCAAGGGAAGACATGCCTTGCAATGGCCTATTAACAGTAACAGCACGGCAACATTTACTAACTAATGAAACAACAGGCCAACAGACAAAGGGAATCGGCACCAAGATATGCTGAAGTGTGTGGGAGGAAGTTACAGCGGGAATAAAAAGTGACAAACATTAGAAGCTAGATATAGATATTATTCGGAATATAATGCCACAAATCAGGCCAGACATCCTTGGCTAATATTGCCTATCCAGCCAGCAGCGGGGCGCCACCATAACAAGGCTTTGGGAAAACACATAGGCTTAAAATAATCCATGACAATGTATTTTGGGTGGCTGTTTGTAACAAGGAAAAGCCATTTAGGAAGGTTTTATTCATTTGTGGCAATTATTGTTTTAATCATTTTAACATGTGTTTATTCAGTACTTGTGTAGCCAACTGCTTTCCTGTCTACAGGGATATGATTTCATTGGCCGGAATACTGGATCATATTTACATAGTACACAGATATACTGATTATTTTAGCACCAGGTACAGGAAATTGTCTTGCCTTGGAGCCAGTTAAAGAGGAACGAAACCCCAGAATTTCACTTTCTTGGGCTTTGTTAGTCCCTTGCGACTGGTGGATTGCAGTAAAAGTTGGGGTACACAAACAGAAGGTTAAGGGTGGAAAATCCCTAAACCAAAAGACCTTCCCAATCTGCCATTCCAAGCCGCACTTGGAAGAATTCTTATTTGTAAGGTATAGTAGTTACATTTGTGGTACCCAAACAGAAGATAAAGGGTTGTGAGATCTGAAAGATCCCCCTGTAGTGGGCGCGTGACTGGCCAATGGCACACACTCTGAGGAGTGAGGGGGGTTCTTGGACCTAGGGTAGGGCGACTCAGGTTGGTGCGGCATGTGTGGGGTGGAGGTGTACTTTCTGATTTAGTCGTCGCTGGTCTCCAATGATGACACTCCTTGATGCAAACAACAGAGTCTTTATTTGAGGGCTTCCATCCATGTTAAACAGCATATACAGTACAGGCAATATCCATTGGCAATGACAGCAAACAGTCTTTACAGCTTCCAGTTACTTCCACGCGCTCCTCCCCTTACTGTTGCTCAGCTCCTCCACTACATTAACACTTCCCCTCTTTAGCTTGGAACTCAGAACTAAGAACACTCTAGAAGGGTTGGGTTCTCCCTTATATAATCTCTGAAATGTTGCCTTTCCCAACGATGTTGCTAGGCCCAACCCATGGCAGGGCAGGTAATGTTGCCAATTGCACCTGGCTGAGTCTCTATTTACTTACTTTAAGGGGTACACTAGACTAATATTTTCTAACTTTGTTCCTTAGGCAACACTGCCATCATGTGGATTCACGACGCAATGGAACCTAAGTAATGTATTTAATTACTATTATTAAGGTTTCTATCACTATCAGGGCCTACCCCACTGACAGGGCTCTAATGTTTCCTAAATGTAGTGTTGACCACAGTATCCACCTGTCACACCCCTTTACCATAAGCTATTTGCAGAAGTCCTTAATAGAGTAGGGTTAGCTCTGAGAGATGGGAGACCTCCCTATACTAGAGGATGCATTCCAAGGTGCACTTGGAAGAGTTCTGGTTCAACAGGTGGATAGTAGTTCCATTTGAGGTACACAAACTGAGGTTAAAGGGTTAAGATAGGGCTCTCCCTGTACAATAAGCTACCCGGGGAGGTCTTAGTCCAAGACTGTAAATTGAGTTGGGCTGGTTAGAGGTATGCAAACATAAGGTTAGGGGTTGCGAGATGGGGGAAAATTCCTGTACCAGAAGCTTTCATTCCAAGGTGCACTTCTAGGAGTCCTGCATCAAGAAGTGGATAGTAGCATCATTTGGGGTACTCAAACAATGGGAAGGCTCTCCCTGTACCATAAGCTACAAGGAAACGTCAAGGCCCAAGGTTGTGAATAGAGAAAGCCTTCGTTAAAGTTGCAACTTGCAACGAAACGTGTCAGGCGGGATATGGCATTGTTTCTTTGATTATTGATTCTGAATTCGGATATATGACGGCAATACTTTTATTAAATGAGATATATTTGCTAGTAACAGGGGTGCACCAGACAATACCACTGAATATAAACATGTGCTCACTCACATGAACCAAACAAGACTGAAGTGGACGTGTCCAATTACACACCTTTCTTCAAAAAGGAGCACCAATATCAATATGGATACAAAATTCTTTATTATGAAAAAGGAGATATTAAAATACACAAAAACACACTGGACAATTAAAATCACATGGATGACCCCATGGTCACAATAATATTAATGAAAAAACCCCCTAAGGGGAACAATGCATCAAAAGACCCTATGTGCACTTATTAGATCCTATTATAACAGTTATTTTATGCCGGCATAAAAATTGTATGTGTAAACCCTCAAAGTGTAAAACCTCTAATAAAAATCAACTCTTAACAATACCTCATATGTGAAAATGAATAAAAAACTAAATTCCACAGAAAATATATTGGCAGACTCGCCCAGTTCAAACAGTTATAAGTGAATGGAAACAATAAAGATATACTCAAAGTGCACGTGTGCGTGCTAAATGACACCAGCAAACCTGAATATTCAAGAATATTCAAGAATAAAAAGAAAGGTGTGTAATTGGACACGTCCACTTCAGTCTTGTTTGAGATATATTTGCCATACAGAGTTGCACTAGGTTGTTGTTATTTTTCTTTCCTTCTGAGTCCATGGTCTGAGGCTAATTTTGGATTTACAATCGTTCATTGTGAGAAGTATCTAGTTGGTGGAGATTATCAAAACATTGGACTACATGTTTGATGTGACAAGTCTTCTATTGAATTATATCTGGTAAGCAGTATATATGGAAGGTGGAGGATTTTTCTGCACACTTTAATGGTCTGCATGCACCGTGGGATTTCCTGCTATACTGAAAGAGACTTTTTAAAGAAATTTATGATTCATTTTTTGCTCTGTATTTTTGTACATATTATGTTTGTTATTTACTGTTGGATTAAGTCAGTATTTTTACACGTTTAAGCACTAATATTGATGTAAGAAAATCTATTGTGATTAGCGCTGTGCATACACTGTCTGTGAATAGAGAAAGACTTGTTAGGGGTATATGGAATCAGATTAGATCAGATTTAGATGTAGATACATCACATACATACTAGGAATTTATTGTTGCAAGTGGGCAACAGGGATACAACAGTAGTAATTCCAGCAGATGCATACGGGGAGGCCGATTCATTAATAGCGCCAGGTAGCGACAGTTGAGCGACAGTAGCGGTATTTTCACAGTCCCCGCTAATATTCGCTGTGCGTGGCCGTTGTTCGGTTGTTGACAGCGACTCAGTCGGTGTGCGGTAATGTTGAATACGGGGTTAGGAGTCGCTGTTTGACAGGTTCCGCGCTGTATGGGAGCGCATGACAGCGAATGGCCATAGCGAACGGCTCCCAGCATATTCATTAACAAATCACGCTCAAAAAATTCTTGCGCTGTGAAATGCTTGTTTAAACCCCATAGCGCTGGCGGCGATCGGTTAAAAGTAGTTTTTTAACCCCCAAACAACCATATTTTTTTGAAAAAAAAAAACAAGTTTTTCAAAACATTTTGTAATATGAATACATTAATACCAGACCTGTAATATCAATTCTGCACAATTTTTTTTTTTTTTTTTAACCAGAAAAAAAAATATCTAACATTGCAGAAGTGGTCACAGAATTTTTGACATTGCTCCATTGAAATGCATTGGAGAGCGCCAGGTAGCGAGAGGTCATACCTGTCGCTGTTCAAGGTCGCTCGCTGGCGCTGTGGGGTGAGGCTGGAATAATGATGAATGATTCGCTATCTGGCGCTCTGTCAGTCGCTAAGCAGGATCGGCTTGATAAATGTGTGATTGCGGAGGGGAGCCGGCGTTCTCGTGGCGGTGAGCGCCATTACCGTTCGCTCACCATTCGCTACCTGCCGCTATCCCTTGTTAAATAAGGGCCTTAGTTCCTGAATGGGAGAGAAGCACCAGCGGGAGGATAGAGATAGAGGGCTAGGCGACCAGGCAGCCATTTCTATTCCAGATGCTACATTGTTGATATTCTTACTCCAGGAAGTTCAGAGTTGCGTGATATAAGTTTATTGAGTATGAAATGTAGAAGAGAGGAACTCCTTGCACCAGGTGCCTCCCAGCCAGGCAGCCGTTTCATTTCAGGTGCTACCTTGTGGACGGTCCTAGTCCAAGGACAAGGAGAGTAGCGTGAGGAAATGGGAAGGAAAGTAGCTAGTGGGGGAAAGGAACTCCTGTGCTGAGTAACATCCACCCAGGCAACCATTCCATTTCAGGTGCCACTTGGTGGGGTCCTAGCACAAGTGTGGAGTGTAGCACGAATAAAAGCCGTCATCACTCTGGGGACTTCAGGTATGGGATCGACAACAACAGTGGCTTCACAGTGGCGGGAAACACTGATCGGGGGTGCCCGAAACATGCGCATGTGTGGCCGCATGTCCAACCAGCATGCTCGGATCTGCTCGAGCCTCTTCATCCTGGAGCTTGTCTAATGCAAGCAGATCCGAGCTCTCTGCCAGGAGCATCCCCCGCTACTCTTTAACAGGGAGCGTGCCTGCGCCGGCCATTCACATATACCTGCCGCGGGCACACGCCTTGCTAAAGGGATAGTGGGAGTGCGGCCGCTGCCCGCACATGAGCCATTAGACCGGGAACATAGGTGAGTTATTGGGCGAACAGGGGGGTTTTTGGTCACTTTAACTCAACCGAAAACAGCTAGCAAACTAAAGACTGAAACAGCAGATATAAATTGTGCTTCGTTTATCTTAAATATGGCAAGTGAGCACAAATATGATAAATAAGGTGGAACAACAATGATGCCCCCTGAACTCTTGGGCCCCAGTGCGGTTGCACCCCCTCCACCCTCTATTGTTATGCCCCCAGAGACCAATGAAGATTAGGAGATGGGGGGCCTTCCCCGTCCCATAAGTAATCTTCCCAGGATTCTATTCCAAGGTGCATTTCTAGTTCAAGAAGGTGAATAGTAGTGACATTAGGTACTCAGACAATAGGTTGAGGTTTGAGAAATGGGTAGGATATCCCTGTACCATTAGCTACCAGGAGACGTTCTGACTCAAGGCTGTAAATAGAGTAAGACATACCTCCCAAGTGTCCCTCATTTAGAGGGACTGTCCCTCTTTGGAGTCTATGCCCCCCCCTGTCCCTTGTTGTTCTCATTTGTCCCTCTTTGAGGTGTAACATGCAGATCTGCAGCAATAAATGATTAATTTGCCTATTCAAAGAGTTTTTATTGTTGTAACTGTTACAACATATCTCCTATCTATCCCTCAATGAGGGGGTGTGGCCTAAATTAAAAATTGTCCCTCTTTCCAACCCTGAAAAGTTGGATAGTATGGAGTAAGGCTAGGTAGTGCTATACAACAGAGATTGAGAGATGGGGGGACCTCCCTGTGCCAGAATCCACCTTAACAGGCTTCCTTTCCAAGGTGTACTTCGACAGTCAGGTGTCGAGAGAAGCGAGGTGTCTCATGTGGACTTGGAACCCTAATTCATGAGGGGGGGGGGGCAGAGAAGTAGAAAGTAAACTTACTTATACTAACTTTAAAAAAGCGGGTAACCTTGTCAGCAATCAGATGTCATAGATGTGCTCTATGCATAAATATAAACTTAATAATGAAATCAGAAAACTGCTTACTGCAGCAATATCCGGTGCCAGAGATAACCCTTTCAAATCAATAAACTGACTTTGAAATGCGATTTGATGTTGTGTTAGAAATGTACAAATATAAAGTTCTGCATAAGCAGGTGCAGATGGCTGGTAGATATACATCGGCTCAGCCACAATGACTGCTACGGCCAGGATTTATATCTGTCCGTATTCCCAGAATCTATGTGCAGAATTACAGGCAGTCCAACACCCTCCTACAGATTAATAAGGAGCTTTAATAACCAGGTCCTAGGGGTGGGGTAAAACTGGGAAGAAAACAACACAATTCAGCATAAATATACATGAATTGCAATGGTATATGCAACATAGCATAAGCAATAATCAAGCATTTGCAGCATGCAGGGCCGGCGCCAGCACAGGGCAAACGTGGGCAATTGCCAGGGCCCCTGGTATCTTCAGGGGCCCACTCAGGCTCACACTTGGCATGCTATTATTTCACAGTGGACCCAAACAATGAAAAGCAGAGTATTGTGTGCAGACCTGCTCATGTCTGGCCTCAGCAACAGGGTATGATTAGTAACAATGGAGAAGGTGGCATGGAATGGAGGGCAATTGATGGAAGCTCAGATGGTGGCGAGAACCAGGTGACAGCTGACAGCAATGATGGAGTCTTTAGTGTCAGAGGAGTAAGCAGCAAGGGCTGAAGGATGCTTGGTGGCAATAGAGAATGCAACAAGGACTAGAGAACGATTGGTGGCTATAGGGAAGGCAATAAGGACTGGAGGATGATTGGTGGCTATAGGGAAGGCAATAAGGACTGGAGGATGATTGGTGGCTATAGGGAAGGCAATAAGGACTGGAGGATGATTGGTGGCTATAGGGAAGGCAATAAGGACTGGAGGATGATTGGTGGCTATAGGGAAGGAAATAAGAACTGGAGGATAACTGGTGGCTATAGGGAAGGCAATAAGGACTAGAGGACGATTGGTGGCTATAGGGAAGGCAATAAGGACTGGAGGATAATTGGTGGCTATAGGGAAGGCAATAAGGACTGGAGGACGATTGGTGGCTATAGGGAAGGCAATAAGGACTGGAGGGTGATTGGTGGCTATAGGGAAGGCAATAAGGACTGGAGGACGATTGGTGGCTATAGGGAAGGAAATAAGAACTGGAGGATAACTGGTGGCTATAGGGAAGGCAATAAGGACTAGAGGACGATTGGTGGCTATAGGGAAGGCAGTAAGGACTGGAGGATGATTGGTGGCTATAGGGGAGGCAATAAGGACTGGAGGATGATTGGTGGCTATAGGGAAGGCAATAAGGACTGTAGGATGATTGGTGGCTATAGGGAAGGCAGTAAGGACTGGAGGATGATTGGTGGCTATAGGGGAGGCAATAAGGACTGGAGGGCGATCAGCAGTAGAAGATGACCCATTTGTGGCAACTGAGTTAAAAAAGGGGACATCATTTGACACACTACTTTGGGGCCCACTAAAACTCTCTTGCCCAAGGGCCCCCACAAACCTGCCGCTGGCCCTGGCAGCATGGACGTTATGTAAGTGTTGCCTTATCAAAGGCAATATTTTGCCTTTGCAGATCTACATCAATAAATGATGAATTTGCCTATTCAAAGTGTTTATATTGTTGTAACTGTTACAACCAAAGCCTCTTTTTTTAAGAGTTAAAAACCTTTAAAAATAAAAAAATGCCTTTGCCCCCCCCCCTGCAGCATAACCAGCCTCGATACCAGCTATATTGGGGCTTGTAGATTAGGGCGTAGAGGCCAGCCTCCGTGGCCCCCAGCCCTGAAGGCTACAAGCCTACATAGCCCTAGCGGGACGCAGGCTCTTCTGTCCCCACCCTCTGGCTTTGGGGAGTCAGGTAATAAGGGGTTAATGGTAATTAACCTGCTGGCTGGGTAATTAACCTGCTGGCAGGGAATCTGGTATAGAGGTCTCATGGATCCTTTACCAGTTCACAAAGGATTAAATGTAAAAAAAACTCACACACAGCCGGAGCAAATGCCATTTATTAAAAATAAAAAATACATTCTTTTCCTTTACTTACCTCTTATCCAACGCCGCTCTATGTCCTGTGCTGCACCGATCACCGGCAGCTGCCTGGTGATTGTCAAAAGTCGGGTGCGTGAGGCAGGGAATTGGAGACCCCCTGCACCCACCCTCCACTGATCACCAGGCCCTTCTGACATCTAGCTGGTGCGCCCGGGAAGTGACCTATATACCAGAAGGAGCAGAACTACATCATCCCGCTCCTCATATAAAAGCTTCGCCCAAGCTGTCAGAAGCCATGGGGGAGGGGGGGATGGCATGGATCTCACCCCTGCTACTGGAACTGGGAAACACAACCCCAAAGAGTATCTTCATAGGAGGCGAAGTGATGGGGTAGAGTGCACACTTCCCTTGCAAACTCACGCTCACACCTATGCATTGTATTTAAAGAGGAACAAAACCCAAGATATTCACTAACCTGAGTTTGTTCCTCTGGCGGGGGCATCCCTATTTAGGATGCCCTGTTGTGTAGCTGTTGTTTTGTACGAGCGATGCACAGCCCGATTAATTCAAGTCACCGCTCCGCAGTTAGCTCTGCGTAAAAACATTTCTGGACAGATGGACGATGTAGTCAGTCAACTAATTTCACTTGGACGCAATCCAGATTTTTAAGGTTGAGTGATGTTTAACCCTTATGACTGATCCAAACATTAAATCCGCATAATCTCTCGCCGTATTTGGAAAATTCATGCATCTGTTTTGTACAGGCTTTTTCATTAACATAATATCCGTGCCAAACGCACCAGCTCAGTAAGTGCAGCTTGCCTCTTGGCTCGTCCCCAAATGCGCAGAGCCTCTATTGAAAGAGTCTTGCATTCTTACTAGATGGAAATCCTTAACATGACGGTGTTGACAAAACAAAGGAAAATATTTATATTAAAAAAAAGCAAATGATATATGTGCAGAGCAAAAAATAATAATCTGTTCAAATTCCAAATTCTAGCTTTCATTTAGTCTAATAAGCATCCTTTACGCTCATTCTGCCATAGAGCAAAGTGAGAGACCAAGGTCTATGAGCCAAAGCCACTGTTTGTGACCATCGATGCAGTGTTGTGCACCAGAGGATCCCCCGTTGGGTCACTATTAGGCAGTACAAGAGATCCAAGACTGAAACCGCATTTCTGTATTGCCTGGAGTGTTAGCTGACCTTTTTAATTTCTTCAGTAAGCTACATTTGTCAATGTAACATCAAATGTAATATTATTACAAACTGGGAGGCCGATTCATTAATAGCGGCAGGTAGCGACAGTTGAGCGACTGTAGCAGGCATTTTCACAGCGCCCGCTAGTAGTCGCTGTGCTTGCCCATTGTTCGGTTGTTGATAGCGACTGAGTCGGTGTGCAGTAATGTTGAATACGGGGTGACGAGTCGCTATTTGACAGGTTCCGCGATGTATGGGTGCGCATGATAGCGACTGGTCAGAGCGACCGGTTCCCACCATATTCATCAAAAAATCACGCTCAAAAAATTCTCGCGCTGTGAAATGCATGTTTAAACCCCAGAGCGCTGGCGGCGATGTGTTAAAAGTAGTTTTTTAACCCCCAAACCACCGTATTTTTGGAAACCAAAAAAAAAAAAAAATTTTTTAAGAATTTAGTAATATGAATACAATAATATCAGACCTGTAATATCAATTCTGCACAAATTTATTTTTTTTTTTTACCTTAAAAAAATTATCTAACATGGCAGAAGTGGTCACAGAATATTTCACATTTAAAAAAAAAAAAAAATTAATAACAATTAATTATTAATATTTAAAGATTGTTCCATTGAAATGCATTGGAGAGCGCCAGGTAGCGAGAGGTCATACCTGTCGCTGTTCAAGGTCGGACGCTGGCGCTGTGGGCTGAGGCTGGAATAATGATGAATGAGTCGCTATATGGCGCTATCTCAGTCGCTAAGCAGGATTGGCTTGATAAAAGTGTGATTGTGGTGGGGAGCCGGCGTTCTCGTGGCGGTGCCCGTCATTACCGGCCGCTCACCAGTCGCTACCTGTCGCTATTCCTTCATAAATAAGGGCCTAAGTCTAATAAGCATCCTTTACGCTCATTCTGCCATAGAGCAAAGTGAGAGACCAAGGTCTATGAGCCAAAGCCACTGTTTGTGACCATCGATGCAGTGTTGGACCTCCATTGCACCAGAGGATCCCCCGTTGGGTCACTATTAGGGCAGTACAAGAGATCCAAGACTGAAACCGCATTCCTGTATTGCCTGGAGTGTTTTCTGATCTTTTTAATTTCTTCAGTAAGTTACATTTGTCAATGTAACATCAAATGTAATATTATTACAAACTAATTGTGTTTTAACTGAAGGGTCTGCCCTAAGGATAATTTTCCCTGGTGGGCCCCAAGTGTAATTTCTTCTGTTGGGCCTCAAGAATGATTTCCTCTAATGAGCCTCAAAAATGATTTGCTTTTGGTTGGCCCCAAGTGTCATTTCCTTTGTTGGTCCCCAAGTGTCATTTCTTTTTGTCTGGTGGCCTCAAAAATGAGTTTCTCTAATGGGCCTCAAGAATGATTTGCTTCTAGTGGCCCCAAAAATGATTTCTTTTGATGGGCCCCAAGGATGATTTCCTCTGGTGGCCCGAAGAATTATTTTCTCTGGTGCCCCAAGAATGATTCCCTCAGGAGGCCCCAAGAATGATTTCCTCTGGTGGGGCCTAAGTGTAATTTCTTCCATTGGGCCCCAAGGATGATTTCCTTTGGTGGACCCCAAGAAGGAATTCCTCTGGTGGGTCCCAGGAATGTTTTCCTTTTGTGGGCCCCAATAATGATTTCCTCTGGTGGGCCCCAAGGATAGTTTCCTCTGGTGGGTCCCAAAAATGATTTCCTCTTGTGGGCTCCAAGGATGATTTCCTCTTGTGGGCCCAGGATGTTCCAGTCTGACCCTGCTTGGTCCCACTAGTGCGAATGATTATTGGGGCCCGCCAGAGGTTTTTTTTAAGGCTTTGGCACGCAATGCCTCCAATCACAGCCTAACTGTATTGTATGTGATTGAATAAACTGTGTTCTCCTGCCAATGAATGGGATGCCCCACTGTGTGAAACCCCCCCATGGTACCCATAAACTCACCTTCTTTCCCGGTCCAATGGCGCATGCGTGAGCAGAGGACGCATCCCCGCTATCCCTCTAGCAGGGCGCGTGCCTGTGCCGGCCATCCACAAATACCTGGAGCGGCATGCGCAGTGCTAGAGGGATAGTGGGGATATGACCGTGGCTCGCGCATGCGCCGTTGCACTGGGAAACAAGGTAAGAGTATTGGGTGACCTGGGGGGTTTCACACAGCGGGGCATCCTGATTTTGGATGCCACTGGAGGAGGGAATCGATAGACCCGGGAATCTTATAGATTCTTGGGTCGATCGGCGTGGGTTTTGGTCCACTTTAAACATCCAAGATGGCAGCATATGGCATCTCAGGAAGTGTCTTCTGACTTTCCGGCTCTGCATTCTGGGATTGCTGTCCTGACCCCAGCTCTGCTCTGTCTGTGCAAAGCACAGCTATAACTCCACCCCCTGCACTTATGACCCCTCCTCCTCTCCTCAGTATGTGATGGTGGCGCCCATATCCTAGAGTCCTGTTACAATCCAGTGGGGGAAAGAATAATATGCAAGTGGCAAAAAACTTAGGCCCTTATTTAACAAGGGATAGCGCCAGGTAGCGAATGGTGAGCGAACGGTAATGACGCTCACCGCCACGAGAACGCCGACTCCCCTCCGCAATCACACATTTATCAAGCCGATCCTGCTTAGCGACTGACAGAGCGCCAGATAGCGAATCATTCATCATTATTCCAGCCTCACCCCACAGCGCCAGCGAGCGACCTTGAACAGCGACAGGTATGACCTCTCGCTACCTGGCGCTCTCCAATGCATTTCAATGGAGCAATCTTTAAATATTCATAATTAATTGTTATTAATTTTTTTTTATTTTTTGGGGATGTCAAAAATTCTGTGACCACTTCTGCAATGTTAGATTTTTTTTTAAGGTAAAAAAAAAAAAAAAAAAAATTGTGCAGAATTGATATTACAGGTCTGATATTAATGTATTCATATTACAAAATGTTTTGAAAAACATGTTTTTTTTTTTTTCAAAAAATATGGTTGTTTGGGGGTTAAAAAACTACTTTTAACCCATCGCCGCCAGCGCTCTGGGGTTTAAACAAGCATTTCACAGCGCGAGAATTTTTGGAGCGTGATTTGTTAATGAATATGCTGGGAGCCGTTCGCTATGGCCGTTCGCTGTCATGCGCTCCCATACAGCGCGGAACCTGTCAAACAGCGACTCCTAACCCCGTATTCAACATTACCGCACACCGACTGAGTCGCTCTCAACAGCCGAACAACGGCCATGCACAGCGAATACTAGCGTGCGCTGTGAAAATAACGCTACTGGCGCTCATCTGTCGCTACCTGGCGCTATTAATGAATCGGCCTCCCCAATTGTATTAATTTTTGGACCGGTTTAACCTTTACACTGTAAGCTCTAAAACTCTCAGGACTCTCTCCTATTGTACTTAGAACTCTGTAATATCTAACTTGCAATAGTAAGTTCTGTATGTTCTACCTGTATGTAATAACTACTCTGTACAGCACTACATAAGTTGATAGCACCTAATTAATAATTATTATCACTATTATTATTATTATTATTATTAATAATAATAATAATAATAATGATAATAATACGTGTTATATTGTGTTATATATATATAATGGACACTGTGTAAATGTCTCAGCCCTACTGATAGAAATGAGGCTGTGGAGCAAAGTTTTGCCGTTACTCGCACAACAAAATGTTCTCATTTGGATGCTCCGGTTATTTTCTCGCTATTGCGCTTCATTATTATTGTAGCACATCTGGTTTGAAGAACCTCAGGCCAAGAGAACCATTATACCAGAAAACAATTACCAATCCGCAGCCCATGCGGGCCTCCTAATTGACCTTATTGGACAGTGTCTTTCGGTTTATTTGCAGTAAATCTTTTCAGGTCGGCGGATTTTCGTTGTTTCTCCGTCAGCTTTCCACTCCGAGCTAAAAGAGCGGCAAATGAATTAGAGGACCTAGAGTGAAAATTACGAAGCGCATTACTGAAAGGCGGCCGAATGCTGCTCTTATCTCGCTCCCGATAGCACTCATTGGAAGCTCGCCGAGGCTGCCAATTGAAAAATAAAAATAAAAAAAAATAATAATTTCGTATAAACAATATAAATAAACTAAAGGGGGAAAAACTATAACAGTGAATAAACACAACCATCACATTTCAGACGCTAGATACAATTTATAGCCCATTTCTTGACAAAAACAAAACAAAACACACTGACAGATGTATCAGACGTTAGCATGATTGGTGCAACATGTTAATGCAACTTCTTAAAGTGATCGTATACCCAGAAGTCCTTTCTGTATATGAGGCTAATGTCTGTTTATGAGGCTAAGAGGCCGCCGATTCATTAACAGCTGCAGGTAGCGACAGTTGAGCGACTGTAGCGGCATTTTCAGAGCGCCCGCTAGTAGTCGCTGTGCTTGGCCGTTGTTCGGTAGTTGATAGCGACCCAGTCGGTTTGCCGTAATGTTGAATATTGGGTGAGGAGTCGCTATTTGACAGGTTCCGCGCTGTATGGGAGCGCATGATAGCGACTGGTCAGAGCGACCGGCTTCCACCATATTCATTAACAAATCACGCTCAAAATTTTTCGCGCTGTAAAATGCATGTTTAAACCCCAGAGCGCTGGCGGCGATGGGTTAAAAGTAGTTTTTTAACCCCCAAACAAACATAATTTTGGAAACCAAAAAAAAAACAGTTTTTAAAATAATTTTGTAATATGAATACATTAATATCAGACCTGTAATATCAATTCTGTACAATTTTTTTGTTTTTTTTTACCTTAAAAAAATTATTTAAACTGGCAGAAGTGGTCACAGAATTTTTCACATTAAAAAAAAAAAAAAAAAAAAAATGATAACAATTAATTATGAATATTTAAAGATTGTTCCATTGAAATGCATTGGAGAGCGTCAGGTAGCGAGAGGTCATACCTGTCTCTGTTCAAGGTCGGACGCTGGCGCTGTGGGCTGAGGCTGGAATAATGATGAATGAGTGGCTATATGGCGCTATCTCAGTCGCTAAGCAGGATTGCCTTGATAAATGTGTGATTGTGGTGGGGAGCCGGAGTGATTATCGGCCGCTCACCAGTCGCTACCTGTCGCTATTCCTTCATAAATAAGGGCCTTATCTGACACTACCTGGCACTATGTGACCTTAGCGTTTCTTAAAGCGGACCAGAACCCACTGAACTTCTAAAATACTTTTGCCCAAAGCCCCTGCGGATACTCCCTTATTAGGACGTAGAACTATAAATGGATATTTCCGATTTTCAAATCGCCCTGGAACTTTTTTTTTGCTGTCCCTCTCTGTAAGATGGCAGCCAATCAGTCATTGCTTAGGTGTGGCAATGACATTATTGCCACACATAGCAGTGGCCATGAATAGAGGAGGCGGAGCTTTACAGCTAAAACAGGCGCCATTATCTGGGATTAGAGTAAAGCAGGAGCAGTGAAAACTGGCATAAGGTGCTCTTCATATTAGGAGCAATTCAGGGCATGCAAGTTAAAAATGTGGGTTTTGGTCCGCTTTAAATAAAGCCCTATGTCGTTACCTTCTATCCCCATTCCAGTGCCCCAAACAGAATATTTGGTGAAGCAAGTGTGACATCCAGGGTGCATTGCAACCTGCATCCAGTTGAGCTTTTTATCCAAAACACACACAAGAAAAAAATGTTTGCCTTCCCTTTTCCCCAAAGAATCACCTGTACATGTGAGGGCACATTTTTTTTTTACTTTAGGCACATTATTCTTCCAGTGATATAAGGATATATTTTTAAGGTTTGGAAATCCAGCACAGAACCCTATGGGCTATGCTAAAGATTTCACCATTTTTTTCTGCATAGCTCATAGAGTTCTGTTATCTCCAAACTTAGGCCCTTATTTATGAAGGAATAGCGACAGGTAGCGACTGGTGAGCGGCCGGTAATGACGGGCACCGCCACAAGAACGCCGGCTCCCCACCGCAATCACACATTTATCAAGCCAATCCCGCTTAGCGACTGAGATAGCGCCATATAGCGACTCATTCATCATTATTCCAGCCTCAGCCCACAGCGCCAGCGTCCGACCTTGAACAGCGACAGGTATGACCTCTCGCTACCTGGCGCTCTCCAATGCATTTCAATGGAACAATCTTTAAATATTCATAATTAATTGTTATGAATTTTTTTTTTTTTTTAAATGTGAAAAATTCTGTGACCACTTCTGCCATTTTAGTTTTATTTTAATGTCTTCATATTACCATATTACCAAATTATTTAACAAACTTGTTTTTTTTGGTTTCCAAAAATATGGTTGTTTGGGGGTTAAAAAACTACTTTTAACCCATCGCCGCCAGCGCTCTGGGGTTTAAACATGCATTTCACAGCGCGAGAATTTTTTGAGCGTGATTTGTTAATGAATATGGTGGGAGCCGGTCGCTAGGGCCAGTCGCTATCATGCGCTCCCATACAGCGCGGAACCTGTCAAATAGCGACTCCTCACCCAATATTCAACCGACTGAGTCGCTATCAACTACCGAACAACGGCCAAGCACAGCGACTACTAGTGGGCGCTCTGAAAATGCCGCTACAGTCGCTCAACTGTCGCTACCTGCCGCTATTAATGAATCGGCCTCTTAGAGGCTGATTCATTACTAGCGCCAGGTATTGGCAGATGAGCAACCGCTAGTATACGCTGTGATCGGCTATCGGCCGCTGTAACAGAGCGTAGTCGCTGTAGTCACCTGGCGGGCATTGATGAATGAGATGTATGTTGGGTGCTCTAACACCAGTACAGCATTGCAGGGAGCGAAAGGTAGCGTCAGCTCAGTGCGACCGACCCAATAATTCATTCAGTTACAAGCTAAACTGCCACATGTGATAACTGATAAAGCTGACCCATAATGCTGAGCTGTGTGTAACTGAATGAATCATCACTGGAGAGCACCAGAGGGCGCTGATGTACAGCCTGGGAGTCATAGGACCGCCAATCGAACATCAGACTGCATCTGGTTAGCATTTTTATGAATATTAAGCAGAGGCTTAATTTAAAAAAAACAGCCTGTTTTGGGGCACTGAGCTGGGGAATGAAGCTGACAACGTAATCTACCTTTCTGGGTATAAAATCACTTATGCAGAATCGGGGTGCCCCGATGTGTGAAACCCCCCAGGTCGCCCGGAAATTCACCTTCTTTCCCGACCCAATGGCCCATGCGCGAGCTGCGGCCGCATCCCTCCTATCCCTTTAGCAGGGCACATGCCAGGCATTTGTGAATGGCTGTCGTGGGCACGCTCCCTGTTAGAGGGTAGCAGGCAGGGGCAGGCTGACCATAGGGCATACAGGGCAAAATCCCGGTAGGCCGATGGCAGGGAAGGCTGCAACCCAGTGAATGATAGAATGTGAGAGGGTGGGTGGCGGCCGGTCTGCCAGTCACTGCTGTTCCCCGGCCGCCACCCAGACCAATGCAGTGGTGCGACCAGAAATGTGGGGAGGAATGGCGGCAGAGCGGCGATACCTGACAGGCCGCAGTCAAGACCGGAGGCGATTACACATCTTGTCATTTGGATGGCGCCGCCCCAGCTGTAGAGTGGTAACACCCCCTGCGGATAATGGCAGCGTCCGGGGGCGTTCCCTTCTCTATGTTGCTGGAGTGAACATGGCGGACAGGCGGCCTGAGGTGAGCGGGGTAGCTGGAGACCGGCGGTATCGGGCTCGGGACTATATATATATATATATAAGACTATGGCCCTTATTCATCAAGCGATAGCGCCAGGTAGTGTCTGACGAGCGCCAGGTAGCGGCAGCTAACGGCGACTACCGACTCAAGTATGCCCGGCGGCGGTCACAATGACGCATTTATCAAGCAAAATGAGGCTAGCGCCGGCGAGAGCGACGGCTAGCGCGGCATTCATCATGAAGCCGCCTGGACCGAACAGCGCCGCTGCAAATTCCCTCACAGCGCCAGGTATGAGCTGTCGCTCCCTGGCGATGTCCAATGCATTTCAATGGAGCAATCTATAATTATTCATAATTAATTGGTAATAATTTATTTTTTTCTTTTTTTTATGTCAAAAAATCGGAGAACACTTCTGCAATGTTAGGATTTATTTTTAAGTCAAAAAATTCATATTCATATTACAAAATGATTCTAAAAACATGTATAATGTTACATTCAAAAAATATGGTTGTTTAGGGGTTAAAAACTAGTTAATACAGATCGCCGCCAGCGCTCTGGGGTTTAAACAAGGAATGGACAGCGACAGCACATTCGGAGCGTGATTTGTTGATGAATATGAAGCTAGCCGTTCGCTCTGGCCATTCGTTGTCAGGCGCTCACATACAACGCTGGACCTGTGAAACAGCGACCCCCCAGCCCGTATTCAACATTACCGCACACCGACTGAGTCGCTGTCATCAAGCCGGCCAAGCACAGCGAATACTGGCTGGCGCTGAAAAAATCACGCTACAGTCGCTCATCTGTCGCTACCTGGCGCTATTGATGAATCGGCCTCTATATATAGGTTGACGCTTATGGAATAAAGTGCAAAGTGACTAAGCAGTGCCTAATTCATAACTTACAAGTGACCTAAAATGAGTGCCTTCAAAAACTACTAGAATTAATATAACTTTAAATTAATATAGTTGTGCAAACAATATAAAGTGGCAAGTGCTGAAAGTGCATATAATCATGAAACTAGACCTAAGTTGTGCTCCTATGTTAACCAATAGGCGTCACCCATATGCAACAAAGTACTCAATCACAATAAATGTAGCTGTATGTTTACAGGAGCCCGCTGTCCTCCCCACTGGACACAGGGGCTCAAGCGGATCCGAGCACGCTGATTGGATGAGCGGCCGCGCATGCGTCGCAGGACCGGGAAGAGGTGAGTTTGTTTGTACGACCTGGGAGTTTAACACCCCCGATCAAGGGTTCTCCCGGGGGTAAGGACCAAAACCCAGGATAGTCAAAATCCTGGGTTTTGGTCCCCTTTAAAGGGACATAATAGTTAATGCATCACTTCCTCACTCACTTGTTTGGAGGAGATTGCAGCCAGTCATGTGACCACCAGCAACCATTCAGGTTCGATGTGCATGCCCACTCGGCAAACCCAATTACCAGTTACCAGAAGTCACGTGATAGACAGTCATACAATGGATGAGGAAGCTGGTTGACTGACTAGTGTCACTTTAACTCCCATTGGCAAAGTAGACCATTCACCTTTTATACCAGCCCTAGAGTCTAAAAGATTCCAGGACTGGGCAATTCTCCCTCAAGCATCCTGATTCTGGATGCCCCACTGTGTCAACCTTGTGTCAACCCCCATGATTCCCCTGCCGGGCTTCTTGGGTCACGAGTGCCTCCTCTGCCTCTCTTCAGCTGGGACTAGCTATTCAGATAGGCTTGGGGCGGGAGCATGCTGCAGACCACAGGGAGGCCAGGGATGCTGCAGGTCCCGCTACCTTATGCCAGCTCTGCTCCAAACAAGGCCGTATGCTGTGCATTAATATGCACAGCAAACAATGCTGATTGAACAAGAGCCTGCGCAAGTGCCGGTGGAACATCAGGGAGTTAAGGTTTAGGTGCGATTCATGGAGGGATCACACAATGGGCAAGGACCTAAACCTGGGACAGTGAAAGTCAACTTTCATTTTATACAACAAGCAGCTGGGGGGAGGGGGGGGCTGTGGCAGGGTGTGAGTGCTGGGTGCAGCGGAGTCAAATCCACATAAACATTAATGGTGTAACAGGAACTGGCTTTACTGGAACATGAATGTAGTAAGAGAAGGTCAATTTACATGGTGGATAACACAGACAGGAAGTACCATAGAGCGAAATACAACGCAGAAGTAAAATGCATAGAAACTACAGCTGAGCATTGGTCACAGCGCCATCTAGTGTCATAACGTGTCATAGCTGTAAATTGCAGTAAATCTAGCAAACGTCACTAATAACATTTAAAGTGGACCAAAACCCAGGATTTTGACTATCCTGGGTTTTGGTCCTTGCCCCCAATCGGAGGTGCCCCACTGTGTGAAACCTCCCAGATCGCGGAGCGCAACTTACCTCTGCCCAGTCCTACGTCGCATGCACAGCTGCTTGTCCAATCAGCGCGCTCGGAGCTGCTGATGTCACACCGCCTAAGCTTTTGTCTAAGGCCAGCGGCTGTGAGTGCGCTGGCGGCTGCATCCCCCGCTTCCCCCTAACAGGGAGTGTGGTCGTGCCAGCCATTCACAAATGCCTGGCGTGGGCATGCGCCCTCCTAGAGGGATAGCGGGGATGCGGCGGCAGCAGTAAGTGTATGGGGCGAACCGGGGGTTTCACACAGTAGGGCATCCCGATTTTGGATGCCCTGGTGGGAGGGAATCGATCAGCCCAGGAAACGTATAGATTCGCGATCCGATTGTGCTGGGTTTTGGTCCACCAAAACCCACCCTGGAGTCTATGAGACTCCAGGGCAGATATACTCGTTCCCCCCAGGGTCGGCCAAAAACTCACCTTTGTTTCAGGTCCAACGGCGCATGCACAAGCAGCAGCCGCATCCCCGCTATCCCTTTAGCAGGGCGTGTGCCCATGCCAAGCATTTGTGAATGGCCGGCGAGGGCCCACGCTCTGTTAGAGGGTAGCAGGGGATGCGCCCGCCAGCGTGCTCGGATCCGCTCGCATTAGACGAGTTCCTGGACAAAGGGGCTCACGCAAATCCGAGCGTGACCCTGGGGCAAGGACCAAAACCCAGGATAGTCAAATAGTCAAAAAACCTGGGTTTTGGTCCACCTTAAAGTGGAACAACACCCAGGGGTGATCGGCTCAGGAATCTATAAGATCGGGATGTCCCGGGGGGTGAAACCCCTCCCCCCCAAAACCCCCAAAAAATCTTACCTGCCGCCGCCGCCGCCTCCCGCGCGCCCCCCTAGACGTGCGCGCACCCGCACCGGCCGTTCGTGAATGGCCGGTGCGGGCGCGCACCCTGTAAGAGTGACGTGCGGGAGGCGGCGGCGGACGCGCTGTCTTGTCCGTCGCTGTCACCCGCTTGCCCGTCGGCGGGGATTGGACGGCGCGGTCAGGTGGGAGCGTGGTGAGGTGAGTTTTTGGGGCTTTCTGGGGGGTTTCACACAGCGGGGCACCCCCGATCGGGGTGCCCCCCCTAAGTGGACCAAAACCCAGGATAGTCAAAATCCTGGGTGTTGGTCCACTTTACAGACAAGCTGTAGCAAAGTATTGTATCTCCAACAGGGGGCGACGCAGGACGGTAAAATCAAAAGTTCTGAATATAGAAATAATAAGCTATAAGGAAGAGTTGACTTCAGTTGTCCTTTAAACTGTTGCATTGCCCTCTATTTTAGGAGGTGAAGTTTATAAAACTTTTTGGGATCTGTTGGCCATTTGGCAATTAGCATATCTTGGAATAAATTTGCATGAGAGTAAGTTTAAAGGAAATGCGACTGCGAGCGGCGACTAATAAGAGCAAGAAGTATCGCACTTCAGTGGTAATGAAGAACTTTTGCCTGATCAATCCTCGGTTAAAAGCTTTTCTCTTCTAATGCATCTTTTATTAGATATAACAACATTTTATTTTCAATTATTTAAATTGCACTTAATTTGAACATTTAAATAGAATTGCTCGGGAAATTGTCTATGCAAATGAAATGGCTTATGTTAATTAGGACAATTCAGCGTGTCATTTTGCGACGGCGAAGGAGCCGTTTTTTTCCTCGCCGTTCGCCTGGATTTTACGGCCCGCATCAGGATTTTTATCCCTCTCTTCCAACAGCAATACATCTCCCATCAACCCCCGAGCAGTCTGATGGCAAAGGCGACTATTACCATACCTACCAACATTTCAGGGTGGGAAAGAGGGACAACTGTTATATTAGGCCACGCCCCTTCATTGAGGGATAGATATGGGGTGTAACAGTTACTCCAATAGAAACACTTTAAATGGGCAAATGAATCATTTATTGATGCAGATCTGCATGTTACACATCAAAGAGGGACAAAGGAGAACAACGAGGGGCAGCGAGACTTGGAGGCTGATTCATTGTGCGTCATCATGAGCGTCTGTATAGTGGTGCTTAGAGCGACCGCTAGTAGACGCTGTAAGTGGGTATCGGGCGCTGTAACAGAGCGCCTCAGTCGCTCTAGGCCGGCATTGATGAATTGGGCGCTCTAACACCAGTACAGCGCTGCAGGGAGCGAGAAGTAGCGGCAGCTCAGTGTGACCGACTCTCAGCGACTCACACCTCTAAATCTGGTCGCTATAGCATAGAGCGCCAGACGCTGTGTGATTAAAGTCTGTTTTTGAACACATATCCACCTGTAACAAAGCGAAAACATATGGAATGACATTGTTGTAACATTGTGACAATAACACTTTAGTGCCAGACCTGTAATGATAATTCTGCATAAAAATATAAAATATCAAAAAAGTTTTCAAAAATGACTTTTAATCGGCCAGGAGAGGTGATACAATAACTTGATTAAAAAAATTAAAATAAAACCCTGTTTAAAGAGAAGAAAAGTAACGTCCATTGAAATGTATTGGAGAGCAACAGGTAGCGAGCGACTGGTAATACCAGGCTCTCTGGAAGCTAGATCGCAGGCGCTATACGCTGAGCCATCTGTGATGATGAATCGGACGCTACATGGCGCTGTTAGAGTCGCTCACCGGAATCGCTTTGATAAATGTGGTTTTGCGCACAGCGCCCGGCATTCACCGTTCTCTACCTGTCGCTAAGAGGCACTTCCTGCCGCTATCCCTTGATGAATAAACAGCCGGACACTGATTCAAGAGAGGGACAGTCCCTCCATATCAGGGACAGTTGGGGAGTATGAATATAAGCAGAATTATAACAATACAGTTATAATAGAAATATATATATATATATATATATATATATATATAGAGAGAGAGAGAGAGAGAGAGAGAGAGAGAGAGAGAGAGAGAGAGAAATATATATATATATTATATTTATAGATATTTATACTATAACTGTATTGTTACAATTCTGCTTATATTCATACTCCCCAACTGTATATATATATTTATCATGTTTTCTATCATTTATACAAAGGTTCTAGTTTCATATACTCATAATATGTAACATTTTGCAGGAAGATGTTTTGCGTGTTGTTGTCGCAGATACTATATATCTGTATATGTTACCTTTGGTGTTTTTCTTTAGCAATCTGGAGAAAAGATATAAAGCAGCCATCAGATTGGGAGGCGGCAATCAGTGTGATGAAATGTTACAGGCAGTTTCTCACTGAAACAGCGGCGGTAATGTTTCAGCGAGGGGATAACAGCTGCCAAGACTGACAGTGCCTGAGGTAAAAATCAAAAGGCAAATTAAAAGCAAAATATAAGAAGGCCGAGACAGTCCACTTGCCGCATAAAGAATGAATCAGGGGAGCCCAGAGTTGTCAGGATCCAGGAAACGGGTCAGGAACCGCAATGGGCGGGAGAGAGACAGAAAAGCGCATTGTTCTGCCAAGACATTGGGTGAATTAAATAACAAGGAGAGGGAGTGTCAGGAAAGTCTGAATGAATGACATGCTGTGTGATCCCCATCACCGGGGAGGATTGAAAGTGGCTAGAGATCTAGAGGCTGATTCATCATTAGCGGCAGGTAGTGACAGATGAGCGTCTGTAGCAGGCATTTTCAGAGCGCCCGCTAGTAGTCATTGTGCTCAGCCGTGGGTCGCTACTTTATAGCGACTCAGTCGCTGTTCAGTAATGTTGAATACATTGTGAGGAGTCGCTATTTGACCAGTACAGCGCTGTATGGGAGCGCATGTTAGCGACTGCTCATAGCGACCGACTCACACCATATTCAGCAAAAAAACAGCATCCCAAATCTCTGGCGCTGAAAAATAGTTGTTTGAAGCCCAGAGCGCAGGAGGCGGTGTGTTTAAAGTCTGTTTTTCAGCATCTATCCACTAGTAACAAAGCAAAAACATGGAATTACATTGTAACAACATTGTAACATGAACACTTTAATGCCAGACCTGTAATGTCATTTTTGAGGAAATATTTAAAAAAATGAAAAAATTATGAAAACACTGCTTATTCAATGGCAGAAGAGGTCACAGAATTATTTGTGATTTTTTTGAAAAAAAAAAAAAAAAACCCGTTTAAAGAGAAGAAAAGTATCGTCCATTGAAATGTATGGGAGAGCGACAGGTAGCGAGAGGTCATACCTGGCGCTGTGCAAGGCTGAACGCTGGCGCTGTTCGCTGAGGCTGTGAAAATGATGAATCAGACTCTAAATGGCGCTATCCCAGTCGCTAAACAGATTCTGCTTGATAAATGTGTAATTGCGTGCCGTGTCCGGCGTTGACCAGTCGCTATCTGTCGCTACCTCTCATTAACCAGGCGCTACCTGACGCTATCCCTTCTTAAATAAGGGCCCTAAGCTCCAGTTTGTATTATAAAGGGGAACTATAGCATACCTCCCAAGTGTCCCTGATTTGGAGGGACTGTCCCTCTTCTGAGTCCATGTCCCCCTGTCCCTCGTTGTTCTCATTTGTCCCTCTTTGAGGTGTAACATGCAGATCTGCATTAATAAATGATTCATTTGCCTATTTAAAGTGTTGACGAAAACCATACCTACCAACTTTTCAGGGTGGAAAAGAGGGACATTTGTTAAATTAGGCCACGCCCCCTCATTTATTAACGGATAGGCGATAGGGTGTAACAGTTAAAACAACATAAACACTTTAAATAGGCAAAAGAATCATTTATTGCTGCAGATCTGCATGTTACACCTCAAAGAGGGACAAATGAGAACGAGGGACAGGGGCACATGGACTCCACAGAGGGACAGTCACTCCAAATCAGGGACACTTGGGGGGTATGCCAAAACCCACGATGATCGGCCCAGGAATGATCGATTCCCTCCCACCGGGGCATCCAAAATCGGGATGCCCCGCTGTGTGAAACCCCCCAGGTTGCCCCATACACTTACCTTGTTTCCCGGTCCAACGCCGCATGTGTGAGCCGTAACCACGTCCCCGCTATCCCTCTAGCAGGACGCATGTCCGTGCCAGGCATTTGGGAATGGCCGGAGCGGGCACGCTCCCTGTTAGAGGGAAGCGGGTGATGCGCCCGCCAGCGCACTTGGAGCCGCTAGCCTTAGATGAAGGCTTTGACGACATGACGTCAGCACCTCCAAGTGCGCTGATTGGAGGACCGACAAGAGGTGAGTTGCGCTCGTGTTCCTGGGGGGTTTCACGGAGTAGGACATCCCTGAATGGGTTGCCCCGGGGGGAAAGGACCAAAACCCAGGATAAAAAGGTCAAAATCCTGGGTTTTGGGCCACTTTAAAGTGTTTCTATTGTTTTAACTGTTACACACTATCTCCTAGCAATCCCTCAATGAGGGGGCGTGGCCTAATTTAACAAATGTCCCTATTTCCCACCCTGAAAAGTTGGTAGGTATGCCTTACCTTTCCGCTGGTCCCGCGGCCCCCACCATAGCATCCCTGCAGCTGCCATCCGCTCTTTATGCTGACACACTGAGGCCGATTCATTAATAGCGGCAGGTAGCGACAGTTGAGCGACTGTAGCGGTATTTTCACAGCGCCCGCTAGTAGTCGCTGTGCTTGGTCGTTGTTCGGTTGTTGACAGCGACTCAGTCGGTTTGCCGTAATGTTGAATATTAGGTGAGGAGTCGCTATTTGACAGGTTCTGCGCTGTATGGGAGCGCATGATAACGACTGGCCATAGCGACCGGCTCCCACCATATTCATTAAAAAATCACGCTCAAAAAATTCTCGCGCTGTAAAATGCATGTTTAAACCCCAGAGCGCTGGCGGCGATGGGTTAAAAGTAGTTTTTTAACCCCCAAACAAACATATTTTTGGAAACCAAAAAAAACAAGTTTTTTAAAAAATTTTGTAATATGAATACATTAATATCAGACCTGTAATATCAATTCTGCACAAATTTTTTTTTTCCTTTAAAAAAATATCTAACATGGCAGAAGTGGTCACAATTTTTCACATAAAAAAAAAAAAAAACATTAATAACAATTAATTATGAATATTTAAAGATTGTTCCATTGAAATGCATTGGAGAGCGCCAGGTAGCGAGAGGTCATACCTGTCGCTGTTCAAGGTCGGACGCTGGCGCTGTGGGCTGAGGCTGGAATAATGATGAATGAGTCACTATATGGCGCTATCTCACGGCCTTATTTATCAAGGGCTAGCGCCAGGTAGTGTCTGACGAGCGCCAGGTACCGCCAGCTAACGGCGGCTACCGAATCAAGTACGCCCGGCGGCGGTCACAATGACGCATTTATCACGCTAAATGAGGCTAGCGCTGGCGAGAGCGTCAGCTAGCGCGGGATTCATCATGTAGCCGACTGCAACGAACAGCGCCGCTGCTAATCCCATCACAGCGACAGGTATGACCTGGCGCTCCCTGGCATTGTCCAATGCATTTCAATGGAGCAATCTTTAATTAATCGGGAATTAATTGCTATTAATGTTTTTTTTTTTTTTTTTAATGTCAAAAATTCTGTGACCACTTCTGCAATGTTAGGATTTTTTTTTAAGTTAAATAAAAAAAAAAAATTGTGCAGAATTGATATTACAGGTCTGATATTCATGTATTCATATTACAAAATGTTTAGAAAAACTTGTATAATTTTTACATTAAAAAAAAATGGTTGTTTGGGGGTTAAAAACTACTTTACACACATCGCCGCCAGCGCTCTGGGGTTTAAACAAGGAATTCACAGCGCGAGAAATTTTTGAGCGTGATTTGTTAATGAATCTGCAGCAAGCCGTTCGCTCTGGCCATTCGCTGTCAGGCGCACCCATACAACGCGGAACCTGTGAAACAGCGACTAGGGATGAGCGAATCGATCCGGACGAACCCGGATTCGATCCGAATTTCAGGAAAAATTCGATTCGGATCGAATCCGAATTTCCCCGCGATTCGATCACTCGAAGTTTTCCTTTAACATCCATTCATTTACATTACAGGCATTCTAAGATGGCGGGCGGGACATGTCTGGACATGTATCCCGCGCCAGTGCAAGCTGGGGCAGTCACATGCAGCCTATCAGCAGCCAGCAAGCCCGGTGACGTCACACAGCGGTATTTAACGGCGGCCATCTTGCTTTTCCTCATTTCTCTATTGCATTCGTGACAGACAGACAGAACGCTGTGTAGCTGAGGCAGTTAGACAGGCTGGAGACAGGCTGGAGACAGGGACAGACAGGGACAGGCTGGAGACAGGCAGGAGACAGGCAGGAGACAGACAGGAGACAGACAGAAAGCCAGGGAAAGGTAGGAAAAACGGAGCTGGCTGACAGGGAGATTTTTTTTTTTTTCATCCAGCCTTTGTTAGCGTTTTCAGGCTGCTTATAGTAACTAACTGTGCATATATACTGAACTGATCTTAAGTCTGCTGTGAGGCATCCCATTCTGTGACTAAAGCAGCCTCTGTTTAAGACCATATAAGCATTTGCTCTAATCATATTTGAAATTAGGCCTGATAAAGACACTTTTGCTGGCCAAAGCACTACTGTACCCTGGCAGCTCGATTCCTGCCCGGGGCATCCCATTCTGTGACTAAAGCAGCCTCTGTTTAAGACCATATAAGCATTTGCTCTAATCATATTTGAAATTAGGCCTGATAAAGACACTTTTGCTGGCCAAAGCACTACTGTACCCTGGCAGCTCGATTCCTGCCCGGGGCATCCCATTCTGTGACTAAAGCAGCCTCTGTTTAAGACCATATAAGCATTTGCTCTAATCATATTTGAAATTAGGCCTGATAAAGACACTTTTGCTGGCCAAAGCACTACTGTACCCTGGCAGCTCGATTCCTGCCCGGGGCATCCCATTCTGTGACTAAAGCAGCCTCTGTTTAAGACCATATAAGCATTTGCTCTAATCATATTTGAAATTAGGCCTGATAAAGACACTTTTGCTGGCCAAAGCACTACTGTACCCTGGCAGCTCGATTCCTGCCCGGGGCATCCCATTCTGTGACTAAAGCAGCCTCTGTTTAAGACCATATAAGCATTTGCTCTAATCATATTTGAAATTAGGCCTGATAAAGACACTTTTGCTGGCCAAAGCACTACTGTACCCTGGCAGCTCGATTCCTGCCCGGGGCATCCCATTCTGTGACTAAAGCAGCCTCTGTTTAAGACCATATAAGCATTTGCTCTAATCATATTTGAAATTAGGCCTGATAAAGACACTTTTGCTGGCCAAAGCACTACTGTACCCTGGCAGCTCGATTCCTGCCCGGGGCATCCCATTCTGTGACTAAAGCAGCCTCTGTTTAAGACCATATAAGCATTTGCTCTAATCATATTTGAAATTAGGCCTGATAAAGACACTTTTGCTGGCCAAAGCACTACTGTACCCTGGCAGCTCGATTCCTGCCCGGGGCATCCCATTCTGTGACTAAAGCAGCCTCTGTTTAAGACCATATAAGCATTTGCTCTAATCATATTTGAAATTAGGCCTGATAAAGACACTTTTGCTGGCCAAAGCACTACTGTACCCTGGCAGCTCGATTCCTGCCCGGGGCATCCCATTCTGTGACTAAAGCAGCCTCTGTTTAAGACCATATAAGCATTTGCTCTTATCATATTTGAAATTAGGCCTGATAAAGACACTTTTGCTGGCCAAAGCACTACTGTACCCTGGCAGCTCGATTCCTGCCCGGGGCATCCCATTCTGTGACTAAAGCAGCCTCTGTTTAAGACCATATAAGCATTTGCTCTAATCATATTTGAAATTAGGCCTGATAAAGACACTTTTGCTGGCCAAAGCACTACTGTACCCTGGCAGCTCGATTCCTGCCCGGGGCATCCCATTCTGTGACTAAAGCAGCCTCTGTTTAAGACCATATAAGCATTTGCTCTAATCATATTTGAAATTAGGCCTGATAAAGACACTTTTGCTGGCCAAAGCACTACTGTACCCTGGCAGCTCGATTCCTGCCCGGGGCATCCCATTCTGTGACTAAAGCAGCCTCTGTTTAAGACCATATAAGCATTTGCTCTAATCATATTTGAAATTAGGCCTGATAAAGACACTTTTGCTGGCCAAAGCACTACTGTACCCTGGCAGCTCGATTCCTGCCCGGGGCATCCCATTCTGTGACTAAAGCAGCCTCTGTTTAAGACCATATAAGCATTTGCTCTAATCATATTTGAAATTAGGCCTGATAAAGACACTTTTGCTGGCCAAAGCACTACTGTACCCTGGCAGCTCGATTCCTGCCCGGGGCATCCCATTCTGTGACTAAAGCAGCCTCTGTTTAAGACCATATAAGCATTTGCTCTAATCATATTTGAAATTAGGCCTGATAAAGACACTTTTGCTGGCCAAAGCACTACTGTACCCTGGCAGCTCGATTCCTGCCCGGGGCATCCCATTCTGTGACTAAAGCAGCCTCTGTTTAAGACCATATAAGCATTTGCTCTAATCATATTTGAAATTAGGCCTGATAAAGACACTTTTGCTGGCCAAAGCACTACTGTACCCTGGCAGCTCGATTCCTGCCCGGGGCATCCCATTCTGTGACTAAAGCAGCCTCTGTTTAAGACCATATAAGCATTTGCTCTAATCATATTTGAAATTAGGCCTGATAAAGACACTTTTGCTGGCCAAAGCACTACTGTACCCTGGCAGCTCGATTCCTGCCCGGGGCATCCCATTCTGTGACTAAAGCAGCCTCTGTTTAAGACCATATAAGCATTTGCTCTAATCATATTTGAAATTAGGCCTGATAAAGACACTTTTGCTGGCCAAAGCACTACTGTACCCTGGCAGCTCGATTCCTGCCCGGGGCATCCCATTCTGTGACTAAAGCAGCCTCTGTTTAAGACCATATAAGCATTTGCTCTAATCATATTTGAAATTAGGCCTGATAAAGACACTTTTGCTGGCCAAAGCACTACTGTACCCTGGCAGCTCGATTCCTGCCCGGGGCATCCCATTCTGTGACTAAAGCAGCCTCTGTTTAAGACCATATAAGCATTTGCTCTAATCATATTTGAAATTAGGCCTGATAAAGACACTTTTGCTGGCCAAAGCACTACTGTACCCTGGCAGCTCGATTCCTGCCCGGGGCATCCCATTCTGTGACTAAAGCAGCCTCTGTTTAAGACCATATAAGCATTTGCTCTAATCATATTTGAAATTAGGCCTGATAAAGACACTTTTGCTGGCCAAAGCACTACTGTACCCTGGCAGCTCGATTCCTGCCCGGGGCATCCCATTCTGTGACTAAAGCAGCCTCTGTTTAAGACCATATAAGCATTTGCTCTAATCATATTTGAAATTAGGCCTGATAAAGACACTTTTGCTGGCCAAAGCACTACTGTACCCTGGCAGCTCGATTCCTGCCCGGGGCATCCCATTCTGTGACTAAAGCAGCCTCTGTTTAAGACCATATAAGCATTTGCTCTAATCATATTTGAAATTAGGCCTGATAAAGACACTTTTGCTGGCCAAAGCACTACTGTACCCTGGCAGCTCGATTCCTGCCCGGGGCATCCCATTCTGTGACTAAAGCAGCCTCTGTTTAAGACCATATAAGCATTTGCTCTAATCATATTTGAAATTAGGCCTGATAAAGACACTTTTGCTGGCCAAAGCACTACTGTACCCTGGCAGCTCGATTCCTGCCCGGGGCATCCCATTCTGTGACTAAAGCAGCCTCTGTTTAAGACCATATAAGCATTTGCTCTAATCATATTTGAAATTAGGCCTGATAAAGACACTTTTGCTGGCCAAAGCACTACTGTACCCTGGCAGCTCGATTCCTGCCCGGGGCATCCCATTCTGTGACTAAAGCAGCCTCTGTTTAAGACCATATAAGCATTTGCTCTAATCATATTTGAAATTAGGCCTGATAAAGACACTTTTGCTGGCCAAAGCACTACTGTACCCTGGCAGCTCGATTCCTGCCCGGGGCATCCCATTCTGTGACTAAAGCAGCCTCTGTTTAAGACCATATAAGCATTTGCTCTAATCATATTTGAAATTAGGCCTGATAAAGACACTTTTGCTGGCCAAAGCACTACTGTACCCTGGCAGCTCGATTCCTGCCCGGGGCATCCCATTCTGTGACTAAAGCAGCCTCTGTTTAAGACCATATAAGCATTTGCTCTAATCATATTTGAAATTAGGCCTGATAAAGACACTTTTGCTGGCCAAAGCACTACTGTACCCTGGCAGCTCGATTCCTGCCCGGGGCATCCCATTCTGTGACTAAAGCAGCCTCTGTTTAAGACCATATAAGCATTTGCTCTAATCATATTTGAAATTAGGCCTGATAAAGACACTTTTGCTGGCCAAAGCACTACTGTACCCTGGCAGCTCGATTCCTGCCCGGGGCATCCCATTCTGTGACTAAAGCAGCCTCTGTTTAAGACCATATAAGCATTTGCTCTAATCATATTTGAAATTAGGCCTGATAAAGACACTTTTGCTGGCCAAAGCACTACTGTACCCTGGCAGCTCGATTCCTGCCCGGGGCATCCCATTCTGTGACTAAAGCAGCCTCTGTTTAAGACCATATAAGCATTTGCTCTAATCATATTTGAAATTAGGCCTGATAAAGACACTTTTGCTGGCCAAAGCACTACTGTACCCTGGCAGCTCGATTCCTGCCCGGGGCATCCCATTCTGTGACTAAAGCAGCCTCTGTTTAAGACCATATAAGCATTTGCTCTAATCATATTTGAAATTAGGCCTGATAAAGACACTTTTGCTGGCCAAAGCACTACTGTACCCTGGCAGCTCGATTCCTGCCCGGGGCATCCCATTCTGTGACTAAAGCAGCCTCTGTTTAAGACCATATAAGCATTTGCTCTAATCATATTTGAAATTAGGCCTGATAAAGACACTTTTGCTGGCCAAAGCACTACTGTACCCTGGCAGCTCGATTCCTGCCCGGGGCATCCCATTCTGTGACTAAAGCAGCCTCTGTTTAAGACCATATAAGCATTTGCTCTAATCATATTTGAAATTAGGCCTGATAAAGACACTTTTGCTGGCCAAAGCACTACTGTACCCTGGCAGCTCGATTCCTGCCCGGGGCATCCCATTCTGTGACTAAAGCAGCCTCTGTTTAAGACCATATAAGCATTTGCTCTAATCATATTTGAAATTAGGCCTGATAAAGACACTTTTGCTGGCCAAAGCACTACTGTACCCTGGCAGCTCGATTCCTGCCCGGGGCATCCCATTCTGTGACTAAAGCAGCCTCTGTTTAAGACCATATAAGCATTTGCTCTAATCATATTTGAAATTAGGCCTGATAAAGACACTTTTGCTGGCCAAAGCACTACTGTACCCTGGCAGCTCGATTCCTGCCCGGGGCATCCCATTCTGTGACTAAAGCAGCCTCTGTTTAAGACCATATAAGCATTTGCTCTAATCATATTTGAAATTAGGCCTGATAAAGACACTTTTGCTGGCCAAAGCACTACTGTACCCTGGCAGCTCGATTCCTGCCCGGGGCATCCCATTCTGTGACTAAAGCAGCCTCTGTTTAAGACCATATAAGCATTTGCTCTAATCATATTTGAAATTAGGCCTGATAAAGACACTTTTGCTGGCCAAAGCACTACTGTACCCTGGCAGCTCGATTCCTGCCCGGGGCATCCCATTCTGTGACTAAAGCAGCCTCTGTTTAAGACCATATAAGCATTTGCTCTAATCATATTTGAAATTAGGCCTGATAAAGACACTTTTGCTGGCCAAAGCACTACTGTACCCTGGCAGCTCGATTCCTGCCCGGGGCATCCCATTCTGTGACTAAAGCAGCCTCTGTTTAAGACCATATAAGCATTTGCTCTAATCATATTTGAAATTAGGCCTGATAAAGACACTTTTGCTGGCCAAAGCACTACTGTACCCTGGCAGCTCGATTCCTGCCCGGGGCATCCCATTCTGTGACTAAAGCAGCCTCTGTTTAAGACCATATAAGCATTTGCTCTAATCATATTTGAAATTAGGCCTGATAAAGACACTTTTGCTGGCCAAAGCACTACTGTACCCTGGCAGCTCGATTCCTGCCCGGGGCATCCCATTCTGTGACTAAAGCAGCCTCTGTTTAAGACCATATAAGCATTTGCTCTAATCATATTTGAAATTAGGCCTGATAAAGACACTTTTGCTGGCCAAAGCACTACTGTACCCTGGCAGCTCGATTCCTGCCCGGGGCATCCCATTCTGTGACTAAAGCAGCCTCTGTTTAAGACCATATAAGCATTTGCTCTAATCATATTTGAAATTAGGCCTGATAAAGACACTTTTGCTGGCCAAAGCACTACTGTACCCTGGCAGCTCGATTCCTGCCCGGGGCATCCCATTCTGTGACTAAAGCAGCCTCTGTTTAAGACCATATAAGCATTTGCTCTAATCATATTTGAAATTAGGCCTGATAAAGACACTTTTGCTGGCCAAAGCACTACTGTACCCTGGCAGCTCGATTCCTGCCCGGGGCATCCCATTCTGTGACTAAAGCAGCCTCTGTTTAAGACCATATAAGCATTTGCTCTAATCATATTTGAAATTAGGCCTGATAAAGACACTTTTGCTGGCCAAAGCACTACTGTACCCTGGCAGCTCGATTCCTGCCCGGGGCATCCCATTCTGTGACTAAAGCAGCCTCTGTTTAAGACCATATAAGCATTTGCTCTAATCATATTTGAAATTAGGCCTGATAAAGACACTTTTGCTGGCCAAAGCACTACTGTACCCTGGCAGCTCGATTCCTGCCCGGGGCATCCCATTCTGTGACTAAAGCAGCCTCTGTTTAAGACCATATAAGCATTTGCTCTAATCATATTTGAAATTAGGCCTGATAAAGACACTTTTGCTGGCCAAAGCACTACTGTACCCTGGCAGCTCGATTCCTGCCCGGGGCATCCCATTCTGTGACTAAAGCAGCCTCTGTTTAAGACCATATAAGCATTTGCTCTAATCATATTTGAAATTAGGCCTGATAAAGACACTTTTGCTGGCCAAAGCACTACTGTACCCTGGCAGCTCGATTCCTGCCCGGGGCATCCCATTCTGTGACTAAAGCAGCCTCTGTTTAAGACCATATAAGCATTTGCTCTAATCATATTTGAAATTAGGCCTGATAAAGACACTTTTGCTGGCCAAAGCACTACTGTACCCTGGCAGCTCGATTCCTGCCCGGGGCATCCCATTCTGTGACTAAAGCAGCCTCTGTTTAAGACCATATAAGCATTTGCTCTAATCATATTTGAAATTAGGCCTGATAAAGACACTTTTGCTGGCCAAAGCACTACTGTACCCTGGCAGCTCGATTCCTGCCCGGGGCATCCCATTCTGTGACTAAAGCAGCCTCTGTTTAAGACCAGTTTTTCCTGAGGCATCCGCAGGAGGGTAACATGGCCACATGCAAGATATGTAGGCAAAAGGTGAAGCGTGGCCAGGGTCCAAATGTTGGCACCACGGCCCTGCGTCAACATATGATGCGTCACCATAAAACGACCTGGGAGAACCGAGGCTCCCAAGGGGTGGTCCAGTCTGCTTCCTCACCAAGTGAGCTCCCAATTTCTGCCAGCCAAGGCTCCAGCACCTCAGCCGAAGGCAGCTGTGCGTCATACCCATCCTCTGTCGCTCCTGCTCCTCCTCCTCCTCCTCCAAGTCATGCATCCCGCCAGTGTATATTTGGGCTCCTGCTGCTGCTGCTGCCAACTTCTGCCAACTCCAGGGTGTGATTCATCCAATTTTTGGGCTCCTGAAGCCAACTCCAGTGTATATTTGGGCTCCTGCTGCTGCTGCTGTCAACTCCTGCCAACTCCAGGGTGTGATTCATCCAATTTTTGGGCTCCTGAAGCCAACTCCAGTGTATATTTGGGCTCCTGCTGCTGCTGCTGCCAACTTCTGCCAACTCCAGGGTGTGATTCATCCAATTTTTGGGCTCCTGAAGCCAACTCCAGTGTATATTTGGGCTCCTGCTGCTGCTGCTGTCAACTCCTGCCAACTCCAGGGTGTGATTCATCCAATTTTTGGGCTCCTGAAGCCAACTCCAGTGTATATTTGGGCTCCTGCTGCTGCTGCTGCCAACTTCTGCCAACTCCAGGGTGTGATTCATCCAATTTTTGGGCTCCTGAAGCCAACTCCAGTGTATATTTGGGCTCCTGCTGCTGTCAACTCCTGCCAACTCCAGGGTGTGATTCATCCAATTTTTGGGCTCCTGAAGCCAACTCCAGTGTATATTTGGGCTCCTGCTGCTGCTGCTGCCAACTTCTGCCAACTCCAGGGTGTGATTCATCCAATTTTTGGGCTCCTGAAGCCAACTCCAGTGTATATTTGGGCTCCTGCTGCTGCTGCTGTCAACTCCTGCCAACTCCAGGGTGTGATTCATCCAATTTTTGGGCTCCTGAAGCCAACTCCAGTGTATATTTGGGCTCCTGCTGCTGCTGCTGCCAACTTCTGCCAACTCCAGGGTGTGATTCATCCAATTTTTGGGCTCCTGAAGCCAACTCCAGTGTATATTTGGGCTCCTGCTGCTGCTGCTGCCAACTTCTGCCAACTCCAGGGTGTGATTCATCCAATTTTTGGGCTCCTGAAGCCAACTCCAGTGTATATTTGGGCTCCTGCTGCTGCTGCTGCCAACTTCTGCCAACTCCAGGGTGTGATTCATCCAATTTTTGGGCTCCTGAAGCCAACTCCAGTGTATATTTGGGCTCCTGCTGCTGCTGCTGCCAACTTCTGCCAACTCCAGGGTGTGATTCATCCAATTTTTGGGCTCCTGAAGCCAACTCCAGTGTATATTTGGGCTCCTGCTGCTGCTACTGTCAACTCCTGCCAACTCCAGGGTGTGATTCATCCAATTTTTGGGCTCCTGAAGCCAACTCCAGTGTATATTTGGGCTCCTGCTGCTGCTGCTGCCAACTTCTGCCAACTCCAGGGTGTGATTCATCCAATTTTTGGGCTCCTGAAGCCAACTCCAGTGTATATTTGGGCTCCTGCTGCTGCTGCTGCCAACTTCTGCCAACTCCAGGGTGTGATTCATCCAATTTTTGGGCTCCTGAAGCCAACTCCAGTGTATATTTGGGCTCCTGCTGCTGCTGCTGTCAACTCCTGCCAACTCCAGGGTGTGATTCATCCAATTTTTGGGCTCCTGAAGCCAACTCCAGTGTATATTTGGGCTCCTGCTGCTGCCAACTTCTGCCAACTCCAGGGTGTGATTCATCCAATTTTTGGGCTCCTGAAGCCAACTCCAGTGTATATTTGGGCTCCTGCTGCTGCTGCTGTCAACTCCTGCCAACTCCAGGGTGTGATTCATCCAATTTTTGGGCTCCTGAAGCCAACTCCAGTGTATATTTGGGCTCCTGCTGCTGCTGCTGTCAACTCCTGCCAACTCCAGGGTGTGATTCATCCAATTTTTGGGCTCCTGAAGCCAACTCCAGTGTATATTTGGGCTCCTGCTGCTGCTGCTGTCAACTCCTGCCAACTCCAGGGTGTGATTCATCCAATTTTTGGGCTCCTGAAGCCAACTCCAGTGTATATTTGGGCTCCTGCTGCTGCTGCTGCCAACTTCTGCCAACTCCAGGGTGTGATTCATCCAATTTTTGGGCTCCTGAAGCCAACTCCAGTGTATATTTGGGCTCCTGCTGCTGCTGCTGCCAACTTCTGCCAACTCCAGGGTGTGATTCATCCAATTTTTGGGCTCCTGAAGCCAACTCCAGTGTATATTTGGGCTCCTGCTGCTGCTGCTGTCAACTCCTGCCAACTCCAGGGTGTGATTCATCCAATTTTTGGGCTCCTGAAGCCAACTCCAGTGTATATTTGGGCTCCTGCTGCTGCTGCTGCCAACTTCTGCCAACTCCAGGGTGTGATTCATCCAATTTTTGGGCTCCTGAAGCCAACTCCAGTGTATATTTGGGCTCCTGCTGCTGCTGCTGCCAACTTCTGCCAACTCCAGGGTGTGATTCATCCAATTTTTGGGCTCCTGAAGCCAACTCCAGTGTATATTTGGGCTCCTGCTGCTGCTGCTGCTGTCAACTCCTGCCAACTCCAGGGTGTGATTCATCCAATTTTTGGGCTCCTGAAGCCAACTCCAGTGTATATTTGGGCTCCTGCTGCTGCTGCTGTCAACTCCTGCCAACTCCAGGGTGTGATTCATCCAATTTTTGGGCTCCTGAAGCCAACTCCAGTGTATATTTGGGCTCCTGCTGCTGCTGCTGTCAACTCCTGCCAACTCCAGGGTGTGATTCATCCAATTTTTGGGCTCCTGAAGCCAACTCCAGTGTATATTTGGGCTCCTGCTGCTGCTGCTGTCAACTCCTGCCAACTCCAGGGTGTGATTCATCCAATTTTTGGGCTCCTGAAGCCAACTCCAGTGTATATTTGGGCTCCTGCTGCTGCTGCTGCCAACTTCTGCCAACTCCAGGGTGTGATTCATCCAATTTTTGGGCTCCTGAAGCCAACTCCAGTGTATATTTGGGCTCCTGCTGCTGCTGCTGCCAACTTCTGCCAACTCCAGGGTGTGATTCATCCAATTTTTGGGCTCCTGAAGCCAACTCCAGTGTATATTTGGGCTCCTGCTGCTGCTGTCAACTCCTGCCAACTCCAGGGTGTGATTCATCCAATTTTTGGGCTCCTGAAGCCAACTCCAGTGTATATTTGGGCTCCTGCTGCTGCTGCTGCCAACTTCTGCCAACTCCAGGGTGTGATTCATCCAATTTTTGGGCTCCTGAAGCCAACTCCAGTGTATATTTGGGCTCCTGCTGCTGCTGCTGCCAACTTCTGCCAACTCCAGGGTGTGATTCATCCAATTTTTGGGCTCCTGAAGCCAACTCCAGTGTATATTTGGGCTCCTGCTGCTGCTGCTGCCAACTTCTGCCAACTCCAGGGTGTGATTCATCCAATTTTTGGGCTCCTGAAGCCAACTCCAGTGTATATTTGGGCTCCTGCTGCTGCTACTGTCAACTCCTGCCAACTCCAGGGTGTGATTCATCCAATTTTTGGGCTCCTGAAGCCAACTCCAGTGTATATTTGGGCTCCTGCTGCTGCTGCTGCCAACTTCTGCCAACTCCAGGGTGTGATTCATCCAATTTTTGGGCTCCTGAAGCCAACTCCAGTGTATATTTGGGCTCCTGCTGCTGCTGCTGCCAACTCCAGGGTGTGATTCATCCAATTTTTGGGCTCCTGAAGCCAACTCCAGTGTATATTTGGGCTCCTGCTGCTGCTACTGTCAACTCCTGCCAACTCCAGGGTGTGATTCATCCAATTTTTGGGCTCCTGAGGCCAACTCCAGTGTATATTTGGGCTCCTGCTGCTGCTACTGTCAACTCCTGCCAACTCCAGGGTGTGATTCATCCAATTTTTGGGCTCCTGAGGCCAACTCCAGTGTATATTTGGGCTCCTGCTGCTGCTACTGTCAACTCCTGCCAACTCCAGGGTGTGATTCATCCAATTTTTGGGCTCCTGAGGCCAACTCCAGTGTATATTTGGGCTCCTGCTGCTGCTGCTGCCAACTCCAGGGTGTGATTCATCCAATTTTTGGGCTCCTGAAGCCAACTCCAGTGTATATTTGGGCTCCTGCTGCTGCTGCTGCCAACTCCAGGGTGTGATTCATCCAATTTTTGGGCTCCTGAAGCCAACTCCAGTGTATATTTGGGCTCCTGCTGCTGCTACTGTCAACTCCTGCCAACTCCAGGGTGTGATTCATCCAATTTTTGGGCTCCTGAGGCCAACTCCAGTGTATATTTGGGCTCCTGCTGCTGCTACTGTCAACTCCTGCCAACTCCAGGGTGTGATTCATCCAATTTTTGGGCTCCTGAGGCCAACTCCAGTGTATATTTGGGCTCCTGCTGCTGCTACTGTCAACTCCTGCCAACTCCAGGGTGTGATTCATCCAATTTTTGGGCTCCTGAGGCCAACTCCAGTGTATATTTGGGCTCCTGCTGCTGCTGCTGTCAACTCCTGCCAACTCCAGGGTGTGAGTCATCCAATTTTTGGGCTCCTGAGGCCAACTCCAGTGTATATTTGGGCTCCTGCTGCTGCTACTGTCAACTCCTGCCAACTCCAGGGTGTGATTCATCCAATTTTTGGGCTCCTGAAGCCAACTCCAGTGTATATTTGGGCTCCTGCTGCTGCTGCTGTCAACTCCTGCCAACTCCAGGGTGTGATTCATCCAATTTTTGGGCTCCTGAAGCCAACTCCAGTGTATATTTGGGCTCCTGCTGCTGCTGCTGCCAACTCCTGCCAACTCCAGGGTGTGATTCATCCAATTTTTGGGCTCCTGAAGCCAACTCCAGTGTATATTTGGGCTCCTGCTGCTGCTGCTGCCAACTTCTGCCAACTCCAGGGTGTGATTCATCCAATTTTTGGGCTCCTGAGGCCAACTCCAGTGTATATTTGGGCTCCTTCTGCCCCTCATAGTGATGCCACTTCAACTCTCTGCAATTGTGCCGCTCTGCGATTCTATTAGCGATGCCTCTGATCTGCATGTGATATTTCTTCAAAGTATTATTTAACTAACCCAGCACGCATCCTGTGCGTGTTACAGCAAGGCTGAATGGTTTACAACCCTATTGAGGCTCTAGGAGGCTCAGAAATAGCCGTTTTTAATAGCGATTCGTCGCGAATTTATTCGGGTCGAAACGATTTTTGTCGGAAAATTCGGCGAATCAGTCGAATCGAATTTTTCAAAAGTTCGCTCATCTCTAACAGCGACCCCTAACCCCGTATTCAACATTACCGCACACCGACTGAGTCGCTGTCAACAAGCAAACCCCGGCCAAGCACAGCGAATACTAGCTGGCGCTGTGAAAATCACGCTACTGTCGCTCATCTGTCGTTACCTGGCGCTATTAATGAATCGGCCTCCCCGTAGCTATCAACAACCGAACAATGGCCAAGCACAGCGACTACTAGCGGGCGCTGTGAAAATACCGCTACAGTCGCTCAACTGTCGCTACCTGCCGCTATTAATGAATCGGCCTCCCCGTCTAAACCAAGAGCCGGTTATATATCGGTCACTCCGCGGGACATACAACTTCAAAGTTCAACACCAAAAGTGTTATATTTCCATTGAGGTGTGTTTATCCCCCGACCTTATAAGTATAAATCACGTACCAGATTTCTTTAGAAAAAATGCCTTGTAATCAAATAGCAAATAATTTAGTTCCTCCTTAAGGTTTGGGATCTGCTACTTTCAAATTCATCCACTTTTTCACTTCTTAATGGCAATAAAAATGGATCTTGTGATATTTTTACATCCAGCATTCGCTCCAAATTTAATGCTGATTTGCAATAAAAAACAAAAACGCCAACGGGCAGGCTGATTCATTACTAGCGGCAGGTAGCGACAGCTGAGCATCTGCAGAGCGGATTTCAGAGCGACCGCTAGCTGTGGGTCGCTAGTTCAGAGCGCCTTAGTCGCTGTGCAGCATTGATGAATACATTGTGGGGAGTCGCTATATGAGCAGTACAGCACTGTATAGGAGCGAATGGTAGCGACTGGTCAGTGCGACCGACTCACACCATATTCATCAAAAAAACAGCCTCACACACCGCCGGCGCTCAAAAATGCTTCGCTGTAGCCCAGAGCGCTGGAGGCTGTGTGTTTAAATGCTGTTTTTGAACATGTATCCACCAGTAACAAAGCGAAAACACATGGAATTACATTGTTATAACATTGTGACAATGACACTTTAGTGCCAGACCTGTAATGTCAATTCTGCATAAATATATAAAATGTAAAAAAAAAAAATTAAAACAAAAACCCTGTTTAAAGAGAAATAAAAGAATGTCCATTGAAATGTATGAGAGAGCGTCAGGTAGGGAGAGGTAAGACGTGGCGCTCTGCAAGGCTGACCGCCAGCGCTGTTCGCTGAGGCTGTGAAAATGATGAATCAGACGCTACATGGCGCTATCCCAGTCGCTCTACAGATTCTGCTTGATAAATGTGTAATTGCGTGCCGTGTCCGGCGTTCACCTGTCGCTACCTGTCATTTACAAGGCACTACCTGCCGCTAACCCTTCATGAATAAGGCCTTTAGGCCCTTATTTAAGAAGGGATAGCATCAGGTAGCGCCTGGTTAATGAGAGGTAGCGACAGATAGCGACTGGTCAACGCCGGACACGGCACACAATTACACATTTATCAAGCAGAATCTGTAGAGCAACTGGGATAGCGCCATGTAGCGTCTGATTCATCATTTTCACAGCCTCAGCGAACAGCGCCAGCGTTCAGCCTTGCACAGCGCCAGGTATGACCTCTCGCTACCTGTCGCTCTCCCATACATTTCAATGGACGATACTTTTCTTCTGTTTAAACTGTTTTTTTTTTTTTCAAAAAAATCACAAATTATTCTGTGACCTCTCCTGGCATTGAAATAGCAGTTTTTTCATAATTTTTTCATTTTTTAAATATTTCCTCAGAAATGACATTACAGGTCTGCCATTAAAGTGTTCATGTTACAATGTTGTTACAATGTAATTCCATATGTTTTCGCTTTGTTACTAGTTGATAGATGCTGGAAAACAGACTTTAATCACACAGCCTCCTGCGCTCTGGGCTTCAAACAAGCATTTTTCAGCGCCAGAGATTTGTGAGGCTGTTTTTTTGCTGAATATGGTGTGAGTCGGTCGCTATGAGCAGTCGCTAACATGCGCTCCCATACAGCGCTGTACTGGTCAAATAGCGACTCCTCACAATGTATTCAACATTACTGAACAGCGATAAAGTAGCGACTTACGGCCGAGCACTGCGACTACTAGCGGGCGCTCTGAAAATGCCAGCTACAGACGCTCATCTGTCGCTACCTGGCGTTAGTGATGAATCAGCCTGATAGTGTAAAATTGCCCAGATTCCTGGTTCAATTGCCCCCACTATGCAATGCTCACCAAATATAGCAATAAAATCCAGCATATAGTATTTTTGAGAAGGCAAAGCTGCGTGTTACCACCAGCGGTCTCGCCACCGCTCAGCTCAGGCTCCTACCGCTCTGCATATATGTTTACCCAACGCCTTGTCCGCAGGCTCGGTAATCTCTGCCTTCCTTCAAAAGTCACGTGGTCACTAGGCTCCGCCTGACGCGTTTCATCCTATCGACTTACTCCTTGGGCTGCCCGGAGCCTGCCACACTATGCTTAAATATCCTCTACAAGTCAATTAACTCCTTCTTTTCCTATCAAAATTCAATTTGAACTCTGGAGCACACAGAACCGCATAGACAAATGGGGGAAACAGGGAGCTTTGCCTTTTACAGCACTTAGCATCTACTTTTACTGGTCAATTCTATACAAATTATTATACCTTATTCTTATAGCACTCTTTACAATACTACTAACCAATTACAATAATATATGCAAGCAAGTTTTGGCTATATACCAAAACTTGCTTGCATCTTCTTGGGACTGCTGTGGCTACAGTTCTGATATTACTCCTAGCGAGTGGACGTTTAATCTCTAGATTCTAAATTGTTATTGTTAACGGGGAGGCTGATTTATCACTAACGCCAGGTAGCGACAGATGAGCGTCTGTAGCAGGCATTTTCAGAGCGCCCACTAGTAGTTGCAGTGCTCGGCCGTGAGTCGCTACTTTATAGCGACTCAGTCGCTGTTCAGTAATGTTGAATACATTGTGAGGAGTCGCTATTTGACCAGTACAGCGCTGTATGGGAGCGCATGTTAGCGACTGCTCATAGCGACCGACTCACACCATATTCAGCAAAACAACAGCCTCACAAATCTCTGGCGCTGAAAAATATTTGTTTGAAGCCCAGAGCGCAGGAGGCGGTGTGTTTAAAGTCTGTTTTCCAGCATCTATCCACTAGTAACAAAGCGAAAACATATGGAATTACATTGTAGCAACATTGTAACATGAACACTTTAACGCCAGACCTGTAATGTCATTTCTAAAGAAATATATAAAAAATGAAGAAATTTTGAAAAAACTGCTTTTTCAATGCCAGAAGAGGTCACAGAATTATTTGTGATTTAAAAAAAAAAAAAAAAAACCCCTTTAAAGAGAAGAAAAGTATCGTCCATTGAAATGTATGGGAGAGCGACAGGTAGCGAGAGGTCATACCTGGCGCTGTGCAAGGCTGAACGCTGGCGCTGTTCGCTGAGGCTGTGAAAATGATTAATCAGACGCTACATGGCGCTATCCCAGTTGCTAAACAGTTTCTGCTTGATAAATGTGTAATTGCGCGCTGTGTCCGGCGTTCACCAGTCGCTACCTCTCATTAACCAGGCGCTACCTGACGCTATCTCTTCTTAAATAAGGGCCTAAGTGCAACCTTGATTATATTACTTTATATTACTGTCTAAACCAATGCATAATGCATAGAGCCCTGATTGGACAGCAGGGCATCCCAAATTAGAATACCCCAGTTTAGAGGACTGATTAATGGTGACTGGTCCACTTTAAGCTATAAGTTTTGGAGGGGAACTTCTTTTCATTTTCTTCTTCAGTTGCCCTTTAAGTCACATCAACAAAAAAAGCCAGTTCCCATTCTTTCACGCTCTTTTTAAACTATAATAAAAGTTTTTAGAGTTGAGAATTACAGAAAAAAAAAGCAATGTCTGCTGACGTTCCGTATTAATATCTCATATTTCCTTGGAGACTGCGGCAAGCAATAATGAGGGAACGCCATGGGCAGTGTGCGCGCAGGCGGCTTCGGGTATCATCCGGTTTATTTTAAGCAAAGCTCACTGCTTAATAGGAAAACAAATTGTATAAATATCCTGAGCCGGGAATTCTGGGTAATGGTAGGGTCTATTTTCAATGTGTAAAAACTCACACTAGGGTAAATTAGATATTATTGGGGAGTTTATTTTCAACTGGGAGATAATGGGCATTACATTTAGAGATGAGCGAACTTCTTGAAAGTTCGATTCGGGCGATTCGCCGAATTTCCCCAAGAAATTCGGGTTCGCCCGAATCGAACTTTCACGAATCGCTCATCTGAAAAAAAAAATGGCGGCATGGTGGGAGCGGGCAGGCCGGCTACGCTGTCAGCGGGCGGCGGAAGCTCCCACCATGCCGCCATTTGTTTAAAAAGCAAACTCTTACCTGCATGGTCGGAGCGTGGAGGCCGGCGTCGCTCTCAGGCGCCCTCTGATGACAGCTGACAGCGTAGCCGGCCTGCCCGCTCCCACCATGCCGGCATTTTTTTTTTTTTATTTCAGGGAAAATTCGATCGGCACGAACCAAAAAAAATTCGGGTTCGTGCCGAATCGAATTTTCCATGAAATTCGGAGCGAATTCCGGTTCTTCCGAACCGGTTCGCTCATCTCTAATTACATTCTATATTCTGATACTGATAGAAGCCAAAGTCCGGACAGTATTGATAGTTAGGGGGTTATTTAAGAAGGGATAGCGCCAGGTAGTGCTTCGTAGCGGCCGGTAGCGTCTGGTGAACGCCGCGCGATGTACCGGAAACCACATTTAAGAAAGCGAATCTGGTGAGCGCCTCTAACAGCGCCATGTAGCGCCCGATGTATTATTACAGGCAGCTCAGCGTATAGCGCCGGAGCTCTAGGTTCAGCAGCGCCAGGTATTTCCTTTCGCTCAGTGTCGCTCTCACATACATTTCAATGGCCGGTCATTTGCTTGTGTTTAAACAGCAGTTGCGTTTTTGCTCCAATCATTGTGTGACGTCTCCTGGCTGCAAAAAACACTTTTAGACTTTTAATATTTTTAGGCAGAATTGTCATTACAGGTCTGGCACTAAAGTGTTAATGTCACAGTGTTAAAACAATGTCATTCCATGTGTTTTCGCTTTGTTAATGGTGGATATGTGTTCAAAAACAGACTTTAATCACACAGCGTCTGGCGCTCTATGCTACAGCGACCAGATCCAGAGCGCCTACACTTTGGCCCTTATTTAACAAGGGATAGCGCCAGGTAGCGAATGGTGAGCGAACGGTAATGACGGTCACCGCCGCGAGAATGCCGGCTCCCCTCCGCAATCACACATTTATCAAGCCGATCCTGCTTAGCGACTGACAGAGCGCCAGATAGCGAATCATTCATCATTATTCCAGCCTCACCCCACAGCGCCAGCGAGCGACCTTGAACAGCGACAGGTATGACCTCTCACTACCTGGCGCTCTCCAATGCATTTCAATGGAACAATCTTTAAATATTCATAATTAATTGCTATTAATGTTTTTTTTTTTTTTTTTTTTTTTTAAATGTCAAAAATTCTGTGACCACTTCTGCAATGTTAGATATTTTTTTTAAGGTTAAAAAAAAAATAAATAAATAAAATGTGTGCAGAATTGATATTACAGGTCTCATATTAATGTATTCATATTACAGAATGTTTTGAAAAACGTTTTTTTTTTTTCTAAAAATATGGTTGGGGGTTAAAAAACTACTTTTAACCCATCGCCGCCAGCGCTCTGGGGTTTAAACAAGCATTTCACAGCGCGAGAATTTTTTGAGCGTGATTTGTTAATGAATATGCTGGGAGCCGTTCGCTATGGCCATTCGCTATCATGCGCACCCATACAGCGCGGAACCTGTCAAACAGCGACTCCTAACCCCGTATTCAACATTACCGCACACCGACTGAGTCGCTGTCAACAACCGAACAACGGCCAAGCACAGCGAATACTAGCGGGCGCTGTGAAAATACCGCTACTGTCGCTCATCTGTCGCTACCTGGCGCTATTAATGAATCGGCCTCTGTGTGTGTGTGTAGTTTTTTGGTGTGGAGCGCTGAGAGTCGGTCACACTGAGCTGGCACTAGCTCTCGCTCCCTGCAGTGCTGTACTGGTGTTAGAGCGCCCAACACACATCATATTCATCAATGCCGGCCAGGTTACTACAGCCACTGAGGTGCTCTGTTACAGCGCCCGATACACGCTTACAGCATCTACTAGCAGCTATACAGACGCTCATCTGACGATACCTGGCGTTAGTAGTGAATCAGCCTCCATGTCATTTGACAAATGGTTCTCATATTCTTCAATGGAGAGCGCAAGCGGCCGCATCCCCAGCAGCGCACGCTTCCGTCTCATCTGAATAGCGGGGGCACGCACACAACCCGAAGATACAGGGGAGATCTTTCTCCCCATTGCAAACGATCAGAGCTGTTGCAGCATGCCATACACATGGAAAACGGCTCGGATCGAACGAAAGCCTGCGCATGCAGCATTGCACCAGGATAAGGATACTATGGTTCTGGGGGATTTGGGATCTTTTAGATTCCAGGGCCTGCCATGCAGGGTTTTGTTCCGCTTTAAGGGTTGCAGACAGGGTCGGATTAAGTGTGCTGGAGGCCCCAGATACAGTATAAAATAATAGTCCAGCCAAGTAACTGATTGGTGGTTGTCTGGCACCCGCCTACTTACTGGAACGTCAGATGGAGTCCCTTGTGCCCCCCTTGTGCGGGTGCGTGCTGCTCGGGAACTCCTGCTTTGCCATTCTGGGTGGGGGGTAGTGTAGTCGCCCGGCTGGTTCCCTGCATTGAGCTGCCAGCGGCTGTGCTTGGTGGCTTATGTGCAGTGACAGCTCTGCACCCATCACTGTAGCGTTGCTGGCGGCGGCTTTGCTGCTCTAGACTCTCCGTCCTGCGCTGTGACGCGTTTGGCTGCAGGTTTGCAAAAACAAATAAAGGCTTGTCCAGGCGCGGGGCTCCCACTGCTGCCAATAGCTTTGTTGCTGGCCCTGCGGCCCGTCAGAGCAAAGACTGAAAAGCCTCCTGGACCAGACCATAACCCATTGTTGGTGGAGGCCCCCTTTGCAGGTAAGTGATGGAGGCCCCTGAGCCCTCCCCATAATCTGGCCCTGGTTGCAGGGATGGTATTGATAAGGAAATATGGTTTAAAAATGTGACCAATCCAGTTTCAATTCATGGTACACAGTACTAGGTGTTCCCTCCCTTTGTGTGAGCACATGAGCCTCTAACGCGGACTATAAAGGTCACATTGATGATATATAAAAGCAACGCTATTTGCCTAATGGGTTATCTAGGCCAGGAACAGGACTTCTCCGGTCTCCGGGTCCATCCCAAGTGATTAAAGGGACATCACAGGAAAGTTAAAGCGGACCTTCACTCTGAATAAGAGCCTATCTTATATGTTTCCCACACCCTGTACATACAGATTGCTCACATTAATCCAGACCCTCACCCTGAATAAGAGCCTATCTTATATGTTTCTCACACCCTGTACATACAGATTGTCCACATTAATCCAGACCTTCACCCTGAATAAGAGTCTATCTTATATGTTTCCTGCACCCTGTACATACAGATTGTCCACATTAATCCGGATCTTAACCCTGAATAAGAGCCTATCTTATATATTTCCCCATGTACATACAGATTGCTCACATTAATCCAGACCCTCACCCTGAATAAGAGCCTATCCTATATGTTTCCCACACCCTGTACATACAGATTGCTCACATTAATCCAGAACTTCACCCTGAATAAGAGCCTATCTTATATGTTTCCCACACCCTGTACATACAGATTGCCCACATTAATCCGGACCTTCACCCTGAATTAGAGTCTATCTTATATGTTTCCCACACCCTGTACATACAGATTGCCCACATTAAAAATCATCCTACCTGCATCTAATGCAAGTTATGAGCCTTTAAACATTCAAGATGGCGGCTCATGGGACATCAGGCTACCTGCAAACAGGAAGTGTCTTCTGACTGTGTTGCTCTGCATTCTGGGATTGATGAGCTTTTCCTGACCCCAGCTCTGCTCTGTCTTAGCGAAGCACAGCTATAACCCGCCCCCTGTACTTTATCCCACTCTACTCTCCGCAGTAAGTGTGATGCTTCTGAGTCAAGATGGCAGCGCCCGTATCCTAAAGTCCTGAACAGAGTTGCAGCCCAGTGGGGGAAAGAATAATAAGTAAGTGACTAAAAACTTAAAATATATTAATTTTAGATGCTGGGGAATCGTTTTATAAGGGTTTGGAATTTTCAATAAATCATGCTGAAGGTCCGGTGTAAGTTATCCTGCTTTTTGCTCTCCCCATGCTGGCTGTCAGGGGCCACATCTTTCGTCCAGCTTTCCTTCAGCCTGCTTTATATTACTCGTTACCTACCAGTGAACTCCGAGGCTGATTCATTACAAACGCCAGGTAACGGCAGATGAGCGTCTGTATAGCGGCGCTTAGAGCGACCACTAATAGACACTGTAAACATGTATCGGGTGCTGTGACAGAGCACAGTTACTGTAGTAACCTGGCCGGCATTGATGAATGTGATGTATGTTGGGCGCTATAACACCAGTACAGCACTGCAAGGAGCAAGAGGCAGCGCCAGCTCAATGAGACCGAGCGTCAGCGCTCTTGATCTGGTCGCTGTAGCATAGAGCACTAGGCGCTGTGTGATAAAAGTCTGTTTTTGAACACATTTCCACCAGTAACAAAGCGAAAACATATGGAATGATATTCAGGCTGATTCATTACTAGCGCCAGCTATCAGCAGATGAGCGGCTGTACAGCGGCGCTTAGAGCGACCACTAGTAGACGCTGTAAGGGGGTATCGGGCGCTGTAACAGAGCGCCTCAGTCGCTGTAGTAACCTGGCCGGCATTGATGAATGAGATGTATTTCGGGCATTCTAACAGCAGTACAGTATTGCAGGGAGTGAAAGGTAGCGCCAGCTCAGTGCGACCGACTCTCAGCGACTCACACCATATTCAACAAAAAAACACACATACAGCGTCGGCGCTCTAGATCTGGGCGCTACAGCATAGAGCGCCAGGTGCTGTGTGATTAAAGTCTGCTTTTGAACACATATCCACCGGTAACAAAACGAAAACACATGGAATGACATTGTTGTAACACTGTGACAATAACACTTTAGTGCCGAGACCTGTAATGACAATTCTGCATAAAAATATAAAAATTCAAAAAAGTTTCTAAAAGTGTTTGTTTGCAGCCAGGAGACGTCACACAATGATTGGAGCAAAAAAAAAAAAGTCAAACACACTGTTTAAACACAAGCAAATGAACAGCCATTGAAATGTATGGGAGAGCGACACTGAGCGAAAGGTAATGCCTGGCGCTGCTGAACCTAGAGCGCCCGCGCTATACACTGAGCTGCCTGTAATAATACATCGGACGCTACATGGCGCTGTTAGAGGTGCTCACCAGATTCGCTTTGATAAATGTGGTTTCCCGTACAGCGCCCGGCGTTCACCAGACGCTGCCTGCCGCTACTTCCTGGCGCTATCCCTTCATGAATAACCCCCAAAGCCTCCTCTGCAGGGCCTCCTGAGCAGCAGCGGACGACTCATCCGTGTATGTTTCAATGTGATGGTCCCTTTAGAAATCAATTCATTTTGAAGAACCTAAAAAATGAGTCAGCAGGAGAGAGCGAGTTCTATAGGGTTTATCAGGGAATGCAAAGTGCTGAGGAATGAAAGACGCCACCCCTGGGGCAAGCAGAAAACTGGCTCATTTAACCCTTTGCCTGGAGTATCCCTTTAATAGCAGTGATTGGCTGAAAAGTGTAAGGCCCTTATTTAACAAGGGATAGCGCCAGGTAGCGACTGGTGAGCGAACGGTAATGACGGTCACCGCCACGAGTAAGCCGGCTCCCCTCCGCAATCACACATTTATCAAGCCAATCCTGCTTAGCGACTGAGATAGCGCCATATAGCGACTCATTCATCATTATTCCAGCCTCAGCCCACAGCGCCAGCGTCCGACCTTGAACAGCGACAGGTGTGACCTCTCGCTACCTGGCGCTCTCCAATGCATTTCAATGGAACAATCTTTAAATAATCATAATTAATTGTTATTAATGTTTTTTTTATGTGAAAAATTCTGTGACCACTTCTGCAATGTTAGATATATTTTTTAAGGTAAAAAAAAAATTAAAAAAAAATTTGTGCAGAATTGATATTACAGGTCTGATATTAATGTATTCATATTACAAAATGTTTTTATAAACTTGTTTTTTTTGGTTTCCAAAAATATGGTTGTTTGGGGGTTAAAAAACTACTTTTAACCCATCGCCGCCAGCGCTCTGGGGTTTAAACATGCATTTCACAGCGCGAGAATTTTTTGAGCGTGATTTGTTAATGAATATGGTGGGAGCCGGTCGCTAGGGCCAGTCGCTATCATGCGCTCCCATACAGCGCGGAACCTGTCAAATAGCGACTCCTAACCCTGTATTCAACATTACCGCACACCGACTGAGTCGCTGTCAACAACCGAACAACGGCCAAGCACAGCGAATACTAGCGGGCGCTCTGAAAATACTGCTACAGTCGCTCAACTGTTGCTACCTGGCGCTATTAATGAATCGGCCTCCCCGTTGCAGTTTAAACAACGCAGCGCTCACACAAAGTATTGCAAATATTCCGCGTGATGATGAGCCAATAACTTTCCAGCTCCGTCCTATGATAAGTTACCGCCTGTGTCTAGGAATTGATGTGTTAATGCACTTAGATGCATCCAGCCGAGAGGAGAAAAATCCCGAGATAATAATCTTAAGTGGCAAAAGCGCATAAGAAGTGTACAGGATGCTTTATGACTCGGCGTCACATTAATGTTGTATATTGTATCACATGCAGGCGGCGCGCCTCCGAGGGGGGAAAGCCGCGACGGCGAATTATGCGTTCTAAAGACAAAGCTTGGATCATCCCATGTTTAAATGCAAATAATCAGCGTCAAAGGCTTCCTCATCCCGGGGACAAACTGCATATAAAGAGGACCTGCAAGCAAAAAAAAAAAAGGTCTTAGACCATACATTACAGGGCCAGAGTAAAAGGGGGCACAAGGGGTGTGCACCCCGGGGCCTCCACCACTTGCCCTGCAAAGGGGGCTTCCACCAACCTTTGGGTTATGGTCTGGTCCAGGAGGCTTTTCAATGAAACAAACCTTGGCCCTTATTTAACAAGGGATAGCGCCAGGTAGAGAATGGTGAGCGAACGGTAATGACGGTCACCGCCACGAGTACGCCGGCTCCCCTCCGCAATCACACATTTATCAAGCCGATCCTGCTTAGCGACTGACAGAGCGCCAGATAGCGAATCATTCATCATTATTCCAGCCTCAGCCCACAGCGCCAGCGAGCGACCTTGAACAGCGACAGGTATGACCTCTCGCTACCTGGCGCTCTTCAATGGAGCAATCTTTAAATATTCATAATTAATTGCTATTAATGTTTTTTTTTTTTTTTTTTTTTTAAATGTCAAAAATTCTGTGACCACTTCTGCAATGTTAGATTTTTTTTAAGGTAAAAAAAAAAATAAAAAATGTGTGCAGAATTGATATTGCAGGTCTGATATTAATGTATTCATATTACAAAATGTTTTGAAAAACTTGTTTTTTTTTTCCCAAAAATATGGTTGTTTGGGCGTTAAAAAACGACTTTTAACCCATCGCCGCCAGCGCTCTGGGGTTTAAACAAGTATTTCACAGCGCGAGAATTTTTTGAGCGTGATTTGTTAATGAATATGCTGGGAGCCGTTCGCTATGGCCAGTCGCTATCATGCGCTCTCATACAGCGCGGAACCTGTCAAACAGCGACTCCTAACCCCGTATTCAACATTACCGCACACCGACTGAGTCGCTGTCAACAGCCGAGCAACGGTCAAGCACAGTGAATACTAGCTGGCGCTGTGAAAATACCGCTACTGCCGCTCATCTGTCGCTACCTGGCGCTATTAATGAATCGGCCTCTAAGTCTGCTAGCATTCAGTTGTGCCTACCAGCGGCAGCAATCCGGATAGGTCTGCATGAATTGGGATGCTTGCGATTTCACACATCAGGGCATCCTAAATCAGCATGCCCCACAAAGAAGTACAGTAGACCAATGGCTTTAGAGGTGTTATAGAGCCTAGGCCAATGGTTGCTCATTTTAATGGTCTTGATCATGGTCTTATTAACCATGCAGATCTCCCAGAGTCAGTCATACAACTCTCTCTCAGCTCCACTCCCCCATCCCTCCATTAGCTCCACCCCCCCCCCCCCAGTGCCACTGATTATCCCTCCTCTCAAATTCACTCACTGCCCTCCCAGCTCCGCTCAACCCACAACAACATTCAAGCTTCACAGACCAACTCCACCCTCCCAGGGCTGTTCATCCGCCCCTCCCCCTCTCAGCTCCACTCTCCCACCCACCCACCATCCCGCTGGGGAGGGATGAGCAGACCAAGGGTAAAGTGGACCAAAATATAGGAAAGCCTCTGTGCGTGAACCCCCCCCCTTCCCCGGAAAGCTGAGTATTGTTACCTTTCAAGAAATACCGTGGCACATGCACGGGCGCTCTTCCAATCAGGATAGCTTGCCAGGTGATGCCAGCCAATCAGATTGCATAAAATGATCGATTCTAAATGAGAGGATGCCCGGGTGTCTCCTGCCACATGCTCTCTTAACTGTACGTGCCAACACTGGAGATGTGGGTGAGATGCCGTTGTGACCTGCGCATGCACCATGGCATTGCTAGGTATTGGTAGCTATACCAGGCAAACTGGGGGTTTCCAGGAAATTTGAGAAAGGGAATCACCCTGTCCTGCAGTCGGGACTAAAAGGCTTTGGTCCGCTTTAAAGTGGTTGGTTTTCCACTTCAAAAAGGACCATAAACAGGACAGTTTCTAGGCGAAATGGCTCAGTGAGGGAAGAAAAAAAATGTGGCCCTCTCCTCCTCCATCCTTTGGTGCTGATGTGCTTCTTCCTGTGCAGAAGGCAGTGCCTCTTCCCCATGATACAATATGATTAAGGGCCTGAGCCCAATATGGGGGGATGAGGGACCTGAGCCCAATATGGGGGGATGAGGGACCTGAGCCCAATATGGGGAGATGAGGGGCCTGAGCCCAATATGGGGAGATGAGGGGCCTGAGCCCAATATGGGGAGATGAGGGGCCTGAGCCCAATATGGGGGGTTGAGGGGCCTGAGCCCAATATGGGGGAATAAGGGGCCTGAGCCCAATATGGGGGGAGGAGGGGCCTGAACCCAATATGGGGGGATGAGGGGCCTGAACCCAATATGGGGGGATGAGGGGCCTGAGCCCAATATGGTGGGATCAGGGGCCTGAGCCCAATATGGGGGGATGAGGGGCCTGAGCCCAATATGGGGGGATGAGGGGCCTGAACCCAATATGGGGGGGATAAGGGGCCTCAGCCCAATATGGGGGAATGAGGGTCCTGAGCCCAATATGGGGGGATGAGGGGCCTGAGCCCAATATGGGGGGATAAGGGGCCTGAGCCCAATATGGAGGAATGAGGGGCCTCAGCCCAATATGGAGGAATGAGGGGCCTGAGCCCAATATGGGGGGATGAGGGGCCTGAACCCAATATGGGGGGGATAAGGGGTCTGAGACCAATATGGGGGGATGAGGGGCCTGAGCCCAATATGGGGGAATAAGGGGCCTCAGCCCTATATGGAGGAATGAGGGGCCTCAGCCCAATATGGAGGAATGAGGGGCCGTAGCCCAATATGGAGGAATGAGGGGCCTCAGCCCAATATGGAGGAATGAGGGGCCTCAACCCAATATGGAGGAATGAGGGGCCTCAGCCCAATATGGAGGAATGAGGGGCCTGAGCCCAATATGGAGGAATGAGGGGCCTGAGCCCAATATGGGGGGATGAGGGGCCTGTCTAATAGCCGGCACCATTGATCCTGAATAAAGGGAAAGGAGGGGGATGCTCCACTTATACTATTTATAAAATTCATTAGGGCCCTGGACACAAAGTTATGGCCCAGTTTAACCCTCTCATTACTCTCTAATATTTAGCAAACAGACTGGTAAAGGAAGCTGGGTCCCTCGTTTGCATACAATTGCATGTGTAAACCCCACGCCACGTTAAGGTGCCCCCCTAACTCCTATTTTTGAGTCTCCAAACTAAAAGTGGCCCTGAGTCATCAATGGAAAGCTGGATGGCTGCGATAAATTCGCCCCCCATATATACAATGGTCTTGTGACTCAGAGTGATCGCCCTGCTCGCCCTGCTCGCCCGCCCCTACAAACAGCCAATGGGTGAATCCCTTCCTCGGGGCATCCTGGGTAAAACTTCAGAGCAGCATGTATTGTGTTCACAGCTCGGCTCTATGTGCCAACACAATCTGCTGCCGTTCCAGGATTCAGATGCCAACCAAAACTCTATAGAAAAAAACATTTCTATCTAACAAAATCCGGGGTATGCATCTAGCGAGCATTATGTTTTAATTACATAAAAAGCAAGCGGCGTGCCCGAGTGAATGCAGAATTTATTAAACGCTAAAATCAAAAAGGTGAGAAATTTCCCCTGCAGTTCCAGCTAATTAGAGCCGAGCTTGCCGAGTGCACAAAGAGGCTTTATATTAATGCGGGGAATTAGTAAATTACTACAATAGGTGAGAACTTGCTGAGGATATAAATACATTGTTTTATTCACTTGCTTTCCCGGGAGTTAAAAAAAGAAAGAAAAATAAATGAATCTGCGCATTTCTAACCTCGCTGTTATACTTTTGGCTTTAGGGTAAAATATTCATAACATCATTTTTTTTTATCATTATTATTATTGTATCTTTTTTAATTAGAATTTTTGATGAAAGGCTGCACAAGTCGTCTCATCTCTAGGAGGACGTGTTTGCTTTTGACCTGAATTTTCTATACGATTTCAAAATAATTAATAATGATAATTATAATAAATAATAATAAATTAATAAGGTGGCTTCTTCTCTTTAAGAGCAGTGAGACTATGGAACTCGCTGCCAGAGGAGGTAGTAATAATGGATACAGTTAAAACTTTCAAAAGTAGCCTTGATGCCTTCCTGGCATGTGATAACATTTCCAGCTATGGCTACTAGACCACAGGAAGAAGATCTATAGTGGCCGGGATGCCTTCATTGCATGTAATATTACCAGCTATGGCTACTAGACTACTGGAAGGAGATCTATAGTGGCCGGGATGCCCTCCTTGCATGTAATAACATTACCAGCTATGGCTACTAGACCACTGGAAGGAGATCTATAGTGGCCGGGATGCCCTCCTTGCATGTAATAACATTACTAGCTATGGCTACTAGACCACTGGAAGGAGATCTATAGTGGCCGGGATGCCCTCCTTGCATGTAATAACATTTCCAGCTATGGCTACTAGACCACTGGAAGGAGATCTATAGTGGCCGGGATGCCCTCCTTGCATGTAATAACATTACCAGCTATGGCTACTAGACCAATGGAAGGAGATAAACAGGCTCAACTGGATAGACTAAAGTCTATATTCAGCTTTACATACTGGGAGGCTGATTTATTAATAGTGACATATAGGGGTCGATTCAAAGAAACATGTAACAGCTTGGATTTTGGTGCCGATCATCCTATTTTTCCCGTCCGCTCGTGCGTTCGTATGAACTTGCGAGTGATTCTATAAGCAAATACGTTTCTATCCTAAAATGTCCGTCCGTTCGTATGGCAGTTCGGGAATCAGACCTATGTCAGTTTCCATCCTGAATTTTCCGTTTCATTTCTCAGGTTGCAACATTGGTTTTGCCCTTTTTCCTTTTTTGTCTGGACGTAAATCCTTCTGATCTTGCGGCTGCGCACTACAAACTTACCTCATTAAAGTGCATTCTAAATATTTGGGTTTTTTTTTCTTTATTTCATTCATTTTGTAGTAACCAACCATTAATGAATGCATTTGCATAAGTAAATCTTACTTTGTTTAATTTTTAGTTAACTTGCATTTTTTACTTGTGGATTTAATTTTAATATTTTGGCTTCAAATGGTACAACTTTTAATTTTCTGTGTGGTTACCCACACCCTCTACATACAGATTGCTCTCAAATATAAAAAAACACCCAGCAACTTCTGCATGTTATGAGTCTAGAAACAGCCAAGATGGCGGGTCAGGTATTATCGGGCAGCCTGCAAACAGAAAGGGCCTTGTGACTGTGTTGCTCTTCATTCTTTGATTTCTGACCTTTCCGTGCCCCCAGCTCTGCTGTGTCTGTGCAAAATACAGCAGTAACCCACATCCTGCACTTTATCCCGCTCTCCTCTCCTCAGTAAGTGTGATGCATCTGACCAAAGATGAGCTAAAATAATTAAACAAAGCAAAGGTAAACAACTACACCAATAAATTCAAATTAAAAATATGATTCTAGTACATCAATTCCAAAATAAATAACAAAGGACATAAGTTTATTTAAATAAAATAAAGGTTTACATGCAAAGGACTAATTAAGGTCCACATTAAAATGCTTTTATAAGGCATACATGAATCAGGTATGCATTGCCATACAATTTATGGCCTCGGCCATGCTGATACATGCAGTTCATTGGAGCTCAAGACGCGCAGACTCCTCCACATAGCCAAAAAACCTGTTCAAGAACAGCAATCCGGCTGCTAAAAGGTGTCGGCAGTGGCTTTCTTTTAAAACGGATTTAGAGGTTGGAAAACAGCTCTCTGAATCACACGTAAACACATCCGATTATCCTAAGTTTTAGGATTTGATCCTACAATTTAGGTTTTGATCCTACAATTTAGGAACGAACTTCCGATGATCGTAAGAGCATATACGAAATCGTACGTAGGCTCGTGCGAGTCGGAAATGGCCCAAAAAACTGGAAAAAATGACTAACACCCACCCAAACTTACGATTCCAGATCCGATATCAATTAACTTTTGCATTTTGAATCGAGGGGATAGCGACAGTTGAGCGACTGTAGCGGTATTTTCACAGCGCCCACTAGTAGTCGCTGTGCTTGGCCGTTGTTCGGTTCTTGACAGCAACTCAGTCAGTGTGGCGTAATGTTGAATACAAGGTTCCGAGTCGCTATTTGACCGGTTCCGCGGTGTATGGGTGCGCATGATAGCGACTGGTCAGAGCGACCGGCTTCCACCATATTCGTCAAAAAATCACGCTAAAAAAATTCAAGTGCTGTGAAATGCGTGTTTAAACCCCAGAGCGCTGGAGGCGATGTGTTAAAAGTAGTTTTTTTGGTTTAACCCCCAAACCACCATATTTTTGGAAACCAAAAAAAAAAAAAAATTTTTTTTATTTTTTATTTTTATTTTTTTTGCCTTAAAAAAATTATCTATAATGGCAGAAGTGGTCACAGAAATTTTCACATTTAAAAAAAAAAAAAAAAAAAAAAACATTAATAACAATTAATTATTAATATTTAAAGATTGTTCCATTGAAATGCATTGGAGAGCGCCAGGTAGCGAGAGGTCATACCTGTCGCTGTTCAAGGTCGGACGCTGGTGCTGTGGGCTGAGGCTGGAATAATGATGAATGAGTGGCTATATGGCGCTATCTCAGTCGCTAAGCAGGATTGGCTTGATAAATATGTGATTGTGGTGGGGAGCCGGCGTTCTAGTGGCGGGGCCCGTCATTACCGGCCGCTCACCAGTCGCTATCTGTCGCTATTCCTTCATAAATAAGGGCCTATGTTACTATGTAATTAATATTAATAATTAATCTACCAATCACGTGCCAAATAACGTCCATAAAAGTGGACCAAAAACCACGGAGATGTATGCATAAGATTCCCGGGCCGATTGATTTCCTCCCACTGGGGCATCCAAAATTGGGATGCCCTGCTGTGTGAAAGCCCCCGGGTCGCCCATAAACTCACCTTCTTTTCTGGGCCAACGGCGCATGCGCACTGATTGGATGATTGGAGGGCTGCGCATGCTATGTAGGACCAGGAAGAGGTGAGTTTGTTCAGGCGACCTCAGAGGAACACCCCTGAATCTGGATGCCCCACTGTGTGACACCCCCAAGGTCGCCCATGAACTCACCTTCTTTCCCGGTCTAATGGCGCATGCGCGAGCAGCCGCATCCACGCTATCCCTATAGCAGGGCGCGTGCCCGCGCCAGGCATTTGTGGAATGTGGCCGTTAGCACGCTCAGATCTGCTCATATCAGGCAAGCTCCTGAATGAAGGGGCTCGAGCGGATCCGAGCCCACTGATTGGACGAGCGGCAGCGCATGCATCAAAGGACCGGGAAGAGGTAAGTTTGTTCGGGGGACCTGGGGGGCATCACACAGCGGGGTACCCCCATCGGGGGCAAGGACCAAAACCCAGGATAGTTAAAATCCTGGGTTTTGGTCCACTTTAAAGGGTAATTCCACTTTATATGGCATTTTTAGAAGTTTCCATTATTGTGTGCCTGAAGTGATGTCCTCAAGACGCTGAGAATAGTTGTTAGACTTTTTTTTATAGGTTTGCAACTCTGTTATAAAAGAAAACAGTTTTCTCTGGCAACAATGGGGTTTATTCATCAAGGGATAGCGACAGGTAATGCCTCGTAGCAACAGGTAGCGAACGGTGAACGCCGTGCGCTGTACGCGATACCACATTTATCAAAGTGATTCCGGTGAGCGACTCTAACAGCGCCATGTAGCGTCCGATTCACCATCACAGACGGCTCAGCGTATACCGTCGGCGCTCTGCCTTCCAGAGCGTCTGGTATTACCTGTCGCTACCTGTCGCTCTCCCATACATTTGGACGTTACTTTCCTTCACTTGGACGTTACAATGGACGTTACTTTTCTTCACTGTAAAGAGGGTTTTCTTTTCTTTTTTTTTTTTAATCAAATCATTGTGTGACCTCTCCTGGCCTATTAAATGTCATTTTTGAAAAGTTTTTTGATATGTTATATTTTTATGCAGAATTGTCATTACAGGTCTGGTATTAAACTGTTAATGTCACAATGTAATAACAATGTAATCCCATATGTTTTTTCTTTGTTACTAGTGGATATTTGTTCAACAATGGACTTTAATCACACAGCGTCTGTCGCGCTGGGCTACAGCGACCCAATTTTGAGCGCCGGTGCTGTGTGAGGCTGTTTTTTTGATGAATATGGTTTGAGTCGCTCACACTGACCAGTCGCTACCGTTCGCTCCAATATAGCTCTGTGCTGGTGTTATAGCAACTCACGTATCAAATTCATCAATGCCGGCCATGTTACTACAGCGACTGAGGCGCTCTGTAATTGCGACTCACGGCCGATCAGAGCGACCACTAGCGCCACTGTACAGACGCTCATCTTAGCAACGTACACAAATTGGTGTGTTTGGTGTACGTAAGCAGGGACTTCCTGGCTTTCGAATCAGCTGATTGGCTGAGGCACACATTCCTGAGCTCACGGGTTTAACCCTTCCTGCTGCAATCAGCTTCTTCAGATGAGTGGCTCACAGTCTTGTCTTCCAGTAGCTAATTTGGAATATTGTACATTATTCGGCAGAACTGCAGCAGAATAGGATAGAGGCAGATCCGGCATCACTAGCGCTTAGTTCTATTCAGCCGATTCATCAGCCCCGCTAATTAGCCCTCACTGATTGAAATATGTAACTGACTTACTATTATATGTGACTACTGTAAATGGCTCTGAATATTAATTGCACTCTATGCTTGTGAATGGCAGAAAAATATCTGCAGTGACTCATGAATCTGATAAACGCATTACTTTATGGAGCGCACAATAAAACTGTCACATCATCTCAAGGCAATGTTCTGGGTAACCCACGTGCTGCCAATGTTCTGTTCTTTTTAGATAATTAGGTGAATTGGGGCGTCTCTACAGTATAGGGCGACACATTTTACCAAAACCTTTCTAACTTTTCTAACTTTTTTCTTTCCCTTTTCCATGGTAAGGCACATGTTAAAGAGCTCATAGGCCCTTATTTAACAAGGGATAGCGACAGGTAGCGCCTGGTGAGCGACCGGTAATGAGGGGCCCCGCCACAAGAACGCCGGCTTCCCACCACAATCACACATTTATCAAGCCAATCCTGCTTAGCGACGGGCAGGCTGATTCATTAATAGCGCCAGGTAGCGACAGATGAGCGCCAGTAGCGTTATTTTCACAGCGCCCGCTAGTATTCGCTGTGCTTGGCCGTTGTTCGGCTGTTGACAGCAACTCAGTCGCTGTGCGGTAATGTTGAATACAGGGTTAGGAGTCGCTGTTTGACAGGTTCCGCGCTGTATGGGAGCGCATGACAGCGTATGGCCATAGCGAACGGCTCCCAGCATATTCATTAACAAATCACGCTCCAAAAATTCTCGCGCCGTGAAATGCATGTTTAAACCCCAGAGCGCTGGCGGCGATGGGTTAAAAGTAGTTTTTTAACCCCCAACCATATTTTTAGAAAAAAAAAAAAACGTTTTTCAAAACATTCTGTAATATGAATACATTAATATCAGACCTGTAATATCAATTCTGCACAATTTTTTTTTTTTTTTACCTTAAAAAAAAATCTAACATTGAAGTGGTCACAGAATTTTTGACATAAAAAAAAAAAAATAATAGCAATTAATTATGAATATTTAAAGTTAGCTCCATTGAAATGCATTGGAGAGCGCCAGGTAGCGAGAGGTCATACCTGTCGCTGTTCAAGGTCGCTCGCTGGCGCTGTGGGGTGAGGCTGGAATAATGATGAATGATTCGCTATTTGGCGCTCTGTCAGTCGCTAAGCAGGATCGGCTTCATAAATGTGTGATTGCGGAGGGAAGCCGGCGTTCTCGTGGCGGTGAGCGTCATTACCGTTCGCTCACCATTCGCTACCTGGCGCTATCCCTTGTTAAATAAGGGCCTGAGATAGCGCCATATAGCCACTCATTCATCATTATTCCAGCCTCAGCCCACAGCGCCAGCGTCCGACCTTGAACAGCGACAGGTATGACCTCTCGCTACCTGGCGCTCTCCAATACATTTCAATGGAACAATCTTTAAATATTCATAATTAAATCATAATAATGTTTTTTTTTTTTTTTTTTTTTTTTTAATGTGAAAAATTCTGTGACCACTTCTGCAATGTTAGATATTTTTTTTAAGGTAAAAAAAAAAAAAAACTTTGTGCAGAATTGATATTACAGGTCTGATATTAATGTATTCATATTACAAAATGTAATTAAAAACTTGTTTTTTTTGGTTTCCAAAAATATGGTGGTTTGGGGGTTAAAAAACTACTTTTAACACATCGCCGCCAGCGCTCTGGGGTTTAAACATGCATTTCACAGCGCAATAATTTTTGGAGCGTGATTTTTTGATGAATGTGGTGGGAGCCGGTCGCTCTGACCAGTCGCTATCATGCGCACCCATACATCGCGGAACCTGTCAAATAGCGACTCGTCACTCCGTATTCAACATTACTGCACACCGACTGAGTCGCTATCAACAACCGAACAATGGCCAAGCACAGCGACTACTAGCGGGCGCTCTGAAAATGCCGCTACAGACGCTCATCTGTCGCTGCCTGGCGTTAGTGATGAATCAGCCTGATAGAGTTCACAGGCTCGGACTGGCCCACAGGGGACAGGGAATCGCCTGGTGGTCCTGTAGACTCAGGAGCCCCTTTGAAGGTCTTCATCACCAAAACCAGGACTGTGTATAGTGTATTTGTGGCATCCCAAATGCACACATAAAGATTATACAGTTTGATATAATGTTTCTGTGCATGGGTCCTGAATATAATTCAGTAATACTTTGATGTATGCCTGGGTGTGGGCCCCCATAGTCAGTTCTACTGGTGGGCTCCACACATCCCAGTCTGACACTGCGCATTTACACTAAAAAAAAGTCCCCCATTTACTAAAGCTCAGCCAGGCTGCTCCTCTTCAGCATAGGTAGGCACAGCCCGGCACAGGTCAGCCCACAGTAGTATTACATAAGGGGTTATTCATCAAGGGATAGCGCCAGGTAGTTTTTCGTAGTGGCAGGCAGCGTCTGATGAACGCCGGGCGCTGTACGCAAAACCACATTTATGAAAGCGAATCTTGTGAGCGCCTATAACAGCGCCATGTAGCGTACGATTCATCATTACAGGAAGCTCAGCATATAGCGCCGGCGCTCTAGCTTCCAGAGCGCCAGGTATTACCTGTCGCTACCTGGCGCTCTCCCATACATTTCAATAGACGTTCCTTTTCTTCTGTTTAAATAGGGTTTTTTATTTTTTTTGTTATCTCAAATAAATGTGTGGCCTCTCCTGGTCTAGAAAAAGTCATTTTTGAAAACTTAATTTTTGATATTTTTATGCAGAATTGTCATTACAGGTCTGGCTTTAAAGTATTAATGTCACAATGTTACAGCAATGTAATTCCATATGTTTTCGCTTTGTTACTGGTGGATATGTGTTTAAAAACAGACTTTAATCACACATCGTCTGGCTCTCTATGCTATAGCGACCAGATCCAGAGCGCCGACCCTGTGTGTGTCTGTTTTTTTGTTGAATATGGTGTGAGTCGCTGAGAGTCGGTCGCTACCTTTCGCTCCCTGCAGCGCTATACTGGAGTTAGAACGCCCAGCATACATCTCATTCAGCAATGCCGGCAGGTTACTACAGAGACTGAGGAGCTCTGTTACAGCGCCCGATAGCCGATCACAGCGTCTACTAGCAGTCGCTCTAAGCGCCGCTATACAGACAGTCATCTGCTTGCGCTAGTAATGAATCAGCTTGCCCGCTTTTTTTTGCACTGAAGGAATTCCCTATTTTTGTTAGAGCTTACAACAGAAAATCATCATTTGTTATAAAAAAACATTAAAAATAAAATTTTTATCATTTTTAACATGATATTTTTATTTACTTAGAACTTTGAGAATATACGGACACATACGTATATATAAAAATGACACCTTACCTATTTAAACTCTTATTTCCCTTTTTTAAACTTTTTAAACTAGTGGTGTTAATGAGCTTTGCTGTTCCTGACAATGCCTGACTGTGCAAATTAGGCCCTTATTTAACAAGGGATAGCGCCAGGTAGCGAACGGTGAGCGAACGGTAAAGACGCTCACCGCCACGAGAACGCCGGCTCCCCTCCGCAATCACACATTTATCAAGCCGATCCTGCTTAGCGACTGACAGAGCGCCAGATAGCGACTCATTCATCATTATTCCAGCCTCACCCCACAGCGCCAGCGAGCGACCTTGAACAGCGACCGGTATGACCTCTCGCTACCTGGCGCTCTCCAATGCATTTCAATGGAGCAATCTTTAAATATTAATAATTAATTGTTATTAATGTTTTTTTTTTTTTTTTTTACATGTCAAAAATTCTGTGACCACTTCTGCAATGTTAGATTTTTTTTTTAAGGTTAAAAAAAAAATAAAAAAATTTGTGCAGAATTGATATTACAGGTCTGATATTAATGTATTCATATTACAAAATGTTTTGAAAAAAATATGGTTGTTTGGGGGTTAAAAAACTACTTTTAACCCATCGCCGCCAGCGCTCTGGGGTTTAAACAAGCATTTCACAGCGCGAGAATTTTTGGAGCGTGATTTGTTAATGAATATGGTGGGAGCCGGTCGCTATGGCCAGTCGCTGTCATGCGCTCCCATACAGCGCGGAACCTGTCAAATAGCGACTCCTCACCTAATATTCAACATTACGGCAAACCGACTGAGTCGCTATCAACTACAGAACAACGGCCAAGCACAGCGACTACTAGCGGGCGCTCTGAAAATGCTGCTACTGTCGCTCATCTGTTGCTACCTGGCGCTATTAATGAATCGGCCTCCCCGTATTGTGGGTCTACACTGGCCAATGTAGCACATTGCAGCATAGCTATGCTAAATCCATTTATTTTAATTGGAGTTGAGCGGACCTGACTTGCAAAGTTAGTTCAGATCCCCGAAACCGAACACGGATTTCAAAATGAAATCTGTGCATTTGTTCTGCATTTGGCCCGAACCCCAGTAGAAGGCTTCTTGCTGGTTCCTGCCCTAGTAACCCATTCTGGGCATGGGTGGGATAATGTGGTTGGCCAGGCTGGACATGTGACCCCGCCGTATAAATGCGGGGTCCATCTCCTGGTGCTCTTAGAGCGCTCTGCAGTAGATAGGGACAGGTTTCTGGCTTCTGCTGCTGAGGGACAGATAGGGCTTTGCTGCTAAAAACATTTATTTAGGGACACTGGGGGGATAGACAGGTCAGATGACTTTGCTGTCACTGCAGTTTATTATCAGTTAATAGTGGGGTATATCCTTGCTTAGAGACCACATTGCTGTTACTGCAATTTAATATCCAGTAATAGTGGAGTATACCCTTTCTCAGACCATTGTGCTGTCATTGCTGTTTAATATCAAGTATCAAGTAGGACATCTGGATTCTGGAGGGGGGAATCAAGTGGCCCTGGGATTTGGTCCACTTTAAGTGTTGATGCTTTTTAATAACAAGTGTTAGTGGAGTTTCCACTTGTTCAGGTCACATGGGGGCCGCAGCTCTTTAACAACAAGTATTAGTGGAGTATCTACTTGTTCAGGCCACTTAAGGGTCACTGCTGTTTAATTACAAGTGTTAGTGGAGTGTCCACTTGTTCAGGGAACTTAAGGGTAATTTTCCTGTTAATTTTTCTTTTTTGTAATTGTCCTTTTCGGGCCACTGTAACTGCAGGTGTCTAACAATGCAGAAAGCAGCAAATAAGGCACAGGGACGTTGCTGTGGTGCTGCTGCTGGTAATGAAGCTGGTGCTGTAGGGAGAGGACATCCTTGCCTGCTACACCTTCCTCTGCAAGCAGGTGCCAGTGTTTGTAGCATATTTTTGTAGGCCCCAATACTGCTGGCAGAGGGGTGAGGCCAGAACAGACAGTTGTAGATTATATGCCACGCAGTGCTACCAGTTCCATGGGATTGTCTTCCACCCACTTTACTTCTGCAAAGAGTGCTGAGCACTCCACCTCATACCCCTGAAAATCAGCAAGGCTGTCCCAGCCTCAAGTCACGGAGTCACTCATGCTCTATGATGACACTCCTTGCTGGGATACTGTGTGCCATCCACCTGCCCCAGATGCAGACCTAGGGTTCCCAGATGGCCAACAACTTATGTTGCAGGATGGGGATATGGCCAGCGTGCCATCACAGGACACCCTGATGATGATGAAACCCTAGTGCCGACTGCTGCAGCTTCCTGCAATGTAGAGGCTGAGAGGGAGACTCGTAGGGAAGAGTGGGTGAAAGAGGATTCCAGTGGTGATGACAAGGTCCTCAACCCAACATGGACTATAGGCCATCAGAGTTCAGTGGAAAAGGTGGTGGTCACACAGCCCCAGGAAGCAAGCAGAAGAAAGAGGGCAAAACCATCAGCGGTCAGCCCGTTGCAACTACTGGCCACCAAGCCCAGGGACAGAGAACGTCCCAATGGACCTTACCAACATGGCATTTTTTTCAAGCAGTGCACAGACGACAAGACATCGGTCATGTGCAAGCTGTGCCAACAGTCACTGAAGCAAGGAAAAAGTGCTAATAATCTCAGCACCTCATTCATGACCAGGCATCTGCAAAAAGTGTGAGCTGCAGTGGCAGAAACACCTGGAAACACCTGAGTCTCCCTCAGCTGCTTCAATTATCTCAGCCTCTAGCACCACCTCCCCAACAACAAGACCACCTGTCTCCCCCCAAAGGAAGGATGTGGGACCACCACCACCACTTCTACCAGCAGCAGCACCACCACCATCACCAAGCCTGTCCACACCATCCTAGGCAAGTGTTCAGCTTTCCATCCCCCAAACTTTGGAGAGAAAACAGAAGCTGGGCCCATCTCACCCACGGGCCCTGGCCCTGAATGCGAGCATTTCCAAATTGATGGCCTTTGAAATGCTTCCATCCCGTTTGGTGGAGACGGACAATTTGAAAGATCTGATGGTGGCCACTGTCCCACAATACGCTGTGCTCAGCCGCCACTATTTTTCTCGCCAGGCCATCCCTGCCCTGCACCAACAGGTTGTGGAAAAATTTAGATGTCTGTCTGAGCAAAGCACAGCTATAACCCCACCCCCTGCACCCTGAATGGGTACCTGACAGAAGGTAGAGTGAACAACCCTTAGAAATGGATAATTGTTTAAAAAGTTTAAATGGTCATAATCCCCCATCACATGTTTTTTTTTATCAGGGTTGAGGCTTTCCAAAAAATCTGTATTCAAATATAGTAGAACAACAGCCACTGATTCTTTGACCAGCCTCCTGTGAATCCTGTGAAGAATGGTTCCAAAACATAAGTGCTTTCCGTCCAGCTGGTCTGTCAGTATTGATCAGCAGTTGCCAGTATTTATCCATATTGTTATATTGTATGTCAAGGCTTTTTGACTGTGACTCGCTTTTCGTCCTCCATATCCACCTTTTGTCCCCCAAAGCTGATCAGTGGCAGTCCACTAATCAGCAAATCACCTGGTCGCTGGATCCCAGACCACGACGCACCCTGCGCTCCCCACGCCGCAAACCCAATCTTCTTTCACTGGGTCTTCCATATCAGATCCCTGAGGACAGGGACCTCAGCACACTCTTCAATTGCAATGAATAGGGAAAGTGGCAGCGCTCCTGTGACTGATGGTGGGTCGCAAACCCAATAGATCATCAAGTAAGACCCCTGTTTGGACGCAGGATGCGTGGGCTTGGATCCAGCGATCAGGTAAGTTGCTGTGGGCGATAAAAGGTAAGTACCCGCGCATCCAAATTGCTAGAGCCCCCCTACGCAAGAACCCCAATCCTTATCTCAACCTTGATTCTCAGCAGAAATGCAGTCCTTTGATTGTCCGCCGATGGTATCGTGGGCTAGCTTTAATCAGAGGCCTGGGAAAGATGTCCAACATGACTTCCGGTGGCAAAACGGAGGACCGCATTTCAGCCAAGCATCTCACAGTCCGTTTTGTAACTTAGAAAACAGGTCCGACAAGCAGGAAAGCCGCCCCACATGGCGACCTGTGAGCAATGGGAGAATCGAAGTTAAGGCCAGAATTTTGGGGTTTGCAGGAGTCATTGCATGAGGGGCCTTAAGCAATCTGGATGCCCCCCCAAAGCTTGTCACTATGTCATCCTACACCAGTTCTAAAATGGGCGTGGGACCACTTTAAAGTGGGCCAAAACCCAGGATTATGACTATCCTGGTTTTTCGTCCTTGCAAGTGTGAAACCTCCCAGGTCACCCGAACAAATTCCCCTCTTCCCTGTCCTACGACGCATATGCAGCCGCACGTCCAATCAGTGCACTCGGATCTGCTCGAGCCACATCGTCCAGGAGCTTGTCTAATACGAGCGGATCCAAGCGGGCTGGCGCCTGCATCCCCGGCTACTCTCTAACAGGGAGCGTCCCTGTACCGGCCGGCCACAAATGCCCGGTGCCCTGCTAGAGGCATAGCAGGGATGCGGCCGCTACCTGCAAAAGCATCGCTGGAACAGGAAAGAAGGTGAGTTTATGGGTGACCTGGGGGGTTTCACACAGTGAGGCATCCCGATTCTGGATGCCTTGGGGGGGTCTCCATTGGTTTTGGTCCACTTTAAATAAAATCAGCAAAATTCAGGTCAAATCTGGTCAAATTGAATCTTAACCTTAAACAAAAATAACCTCATCATCATATCATTAGGGTCAAAAATGAAAACAAAAACACATTCTAACACCTTTGCTTGCAGCACTTCCGCCCTGTAGTTGTACCCCTTTGTTCTCATCCTTTTTGTGGCTCTGTAATCTAAAACATGGAATAAACAGTAATGCAGGTAAATCTCTCACAGACACATAACGCGTTGCCCAACAATGACATTGCTGCCGAAGACAGAAAGCGGGTTTGGAATGTAATGAAAGCGCAACGCGCTCGCTAACGCGTGGTGACATATTGTCTTAGTTCCATTTCAATGCATCATTTGCCACTTATCGTACAGCGCTCATATAAAAGCTTTTCCAAACGCCAACCCTATTCCCTTTCATTCCCGCTCTATCGAACGCCGGAGCCGATTCCACCGGGCTGGGGAAGGGAAATGGCAAGTTAATATGTTCGAGATAGATGTCTTTCTGGGCAACAATGCTCATCAGTCATTTAAAGCATTTTACTGACAAGAAAATAGCAAATAACTACAAGTTTCATTTTGACAACAGCGCACAAGCACCCCAAAATTTACAGAAGCAAATGGCTCCGGCGCCATTGTGTTGTGCAATTTAATCCTTACTGAAGTTAACTGCTTAGATCTTTTCCTCAATAAAAGAACAGGGAACATAGACAATGGCTTTGACAAGATACATAACAAAAGTGTTTGCTGAGAAGAAGTACTATTGATGGCGAAATGTGTTGTCAACATGCTTTTATAGTAATGCAAGAAAATGGTGCAATGGCAAAAAATAGGTTTTAGCTCTATAGCTAGGGAAATGTAAAAAATTCGGCCGGGCACCAGAATAAGGTTTGAACAAATGTTTTGGAATATTTTGGTTCTGCACCTGAATCCAAGTACTATACAATTCCAAGGAGATAAATTGTGGTTGTTTGTTCTGGTCTACAACTAAAGTAGCCGAATGGGAAGACCACCACATATCAGGGGGAACATTGCTATACTAAACCACATACTATAATGTGGTACACACCCTGATAAAATATAATTACAGTATATTCAATCACCGTATTTTTCGCCCTATAAGATGCTTTGGAGGAGGAAAATAAGAAAAAAATATTCTAAACCAACTAGACAGTGTCGCGTTCCTCCCATCCCATCCCCATATGCTTTGTGGCATCCCCTTATTCCATTGCCATAGGCAATGTGGCATTTCCCCCATCCCATTCCCATAGGCAGTGTGGCATTTTCCCTTCCCATGGGAAGTGTGGCCTTCTCCCCCCTCTCAATCCCTATAGGCAGTGTGGCATCCCCCCTCCCACTCCCATAGGCACAGTGATATCCCCCCTCCCGTTCCCTATAGGCAGTGTGGCATCCCCCCTCCCATTCCCATAGGCAGTGTGGCACCCCCCATCCCATTCCCCATATGCACTGTGGCATCCCTCCACCCCATTCCCATATACAGTGGCGGAACCCCTCCCCCGACGCTGGAGATAAGTAGAAAAAGATATACTTACAGCCTTGCCTGGAGCCTCACGCTGCAGCCTCCGGGAGGCCAGCCGATGAAAGTGCTGCGGGCAGGGAAGGCAGAGTAACTGAACTCCTTCCACTGTCCACACTCTGGCCGCTGCCGGAAAAGCCGCTACTCCTCAAGCCTACGCGTGCGCACACCCGGTCCATGCAGCCAGAATGCGGATGCAGGAAGTGCCCACCGGCTACATGGACCGGGTGTATGCGCGCACTGGCCCGATAAGTAGCGGCAATGCCGGCAGTGGCCAAAGTGGGGGACAGTGGGTGAGTTCAGTTACTCTGCCTTCCCTGCCCGCCTCTCTTTCATCGGCTGGCCTAGCGTGAGGTTCTTGTATTTTTTTTTTTACTTTGTCGTTTTTTTTTTTTTTTTTTAATTCGTCCAATAATACGCATTGACATTTCCCCCCCACTTTTGGGAAACAAATAGTGCATCTTATATGGGGAAAAATAGGGTACTTAGGCCCTGAAGCTATAACTAGAGATGAGCAAACAGATTAGTCTGCGTTGGAATTCACTTTCAGGAAATATAGATTTGACACAAATCAACATTTTTGAGGATTCGTGCTGATCAATTTTTCCCTGAAATAGGTTAAAAAAAAAAATCACCTGCCGCCTCACTATCCTGCGCCAGGTGTTGCCTTAAATAGTGAACGGAAAAGGTCCCATTCGCTTCCGCGCAGACCACTAGTCCATGCCGCCGCCTACTCACTTTTGATAGTGATGACGTAATGCCAGATGTAATGCATGCTTTCCATTGGGTGACATCACTGCCGATGGGCCATTTCCAGGCCAGACCCCCGAGCTCCTTTTCACCTTCTCCCCCAATCAGTTAGTTTTATCTGGCATTCCCTTTGCCTTATTGGCTGACCCCCGGGGAGACGTCATCACTAACAGGAGTGAGAAGATGGAGGCTTGGACTCCTGGACGGTGAGGGACCCTTTTATTTAAAGGTATACTAAACCCAAAACGAAAAAAACAGCACTTACCCCCTCTCCTGCACAGCAGGTCCTGGCCAGTGTGCCGCTCCGAAACCTCCTGGTTCCTTATACACTGTCCCACCACTTCAGTCAAACACTGTCCCTGTGCACAGTGCCGGTCATTCATTGCAATGGTGTGCCCAGCATGCCCCTCCATTGCAAGGAAAGTATAATGCACAGTGACTGGCGAGAGCGGCGGGGGTCATGGCATAGAGCGTGCAGTGGTTGTGGCACAAGGAATTGAGGGGGATCCAAGCGCTGAACCAGTTGGGAGCTAGGGCACGGGAGAGAAGGGAAGGGAAGCTTTTTTTAGTTTGTTTTGGGTTTAGTAACTATTTAAAGTGGACCAATTCCTTGAGCGGCCCTGGAGCATCCGTCTGATTCCTTTTCCCTGATTCGGGATGCCCTGCTGTATGAAACCCCCCTGTATGAAACCCCCCTGTCCCCAGAAAAACCTACCTAATGTGCTTGGTGTTGCCGCACTACACTATACCTTTAGCCGGGCATGAGAAGTCCCCTGCTAGAGGCTAGTGGGGATGTACCTGTCGCACACACTTGTCTGCATTCAGATTTATTGGGCTCCATTCGGTCCTTAGCCGATTTGTAGCCGAAAATGACGAATGGAGCTGAGCGGGCTTATTGGCTGTGCACCCACGCATGCACCGTAGGACTGGTGGTAAGGTGAATTTTTATGGGCACCCAGAGGGGTTTCAGGAATATAAAGCAAGAAGCAGTATTATTTTTAGAGTTTTAAAGCGGGACAAACCCCAGGGCATCTGAAATTGATTTGTCTTAGGGAGAACTCAGGTATTACTTATTTAGGTGGAGAGGAACGAATCCTGGAATTTTCACTATCCTGGGTTTCGTTCCTACTTCTTGATGGGATGCCCCACTGTGTAAATTGGGTTTAGGTCAGTCAGTTTAAAAGCAGTTTAAAAGCCACGCGGCATGGTCCGGTCCTGTAGTCTAAAAGGCTCCAGGGCCGATTGCTAGCCTGGCCCCAGGGCATGCAAATTTGGCATGCCCTGCCTGTGAACTTACCTTTACTGGCTGCTCCTGTGGCACTTCTGCTGCCCATGACCTGCTCCCGTGACCAGCCATTTAGGTATGTTGGGGGCACTCCCCAGACTACAGGGAAACAGAGGATGTGTCCAGCGGGCTGGGTCAGAATTATTTTTATTTTTTAAATCATGCCACCGCCAAGCCGGCTGCATCACCGGAGGTACTCGGTTGGGCAGGGGGCACATGGTTACTGCTTTAACTTTTGTCAATTACTATTCATTTCTGACAATTACCGTAATTGTAGTCGATTGGGGAGTTATGAGATTAGCCTTCAGTTTTTTCCCTGTAATTACTTTATTTTTGTCTGTTTAATAAAAAAACTACACTGTGAATCCGAATGAGGAGCAGGAACATCATCTATAATGGGCGGCATTTACATAATACCATTGATATGCATGAGTAACATCCAGATAGTTATGTGTGAAGGCCAAACTCCTAGTGTATCTACAGGATCGTCTCAATGGAACCCTTTAATTAGGATAATAGGCTGCATGAACTTACTGTCCAACGACCTTAGCGTGTATAAGGAAGCTGGGATAGATACCATGGGCTCATTATATATATATATATATATATATATATATATATATATATATATATATGGCTGGATTATGATGGGGCACAAGGGGCGCCTTCACCACTTGCCCTGTGAAGGGGGCCTCCACCAGCCTTTGGGTTATGGTCTGGTCCAGTATTTGGTCTGACGGGCCAGAGGGCCAGCAACAAAGCTATCAGCGGCAGAGGGAGCTTTTTGGGTTTTGCAAACCTGCAGCCAAAGCCACCACAGGGCAGGACGGAGAGTCTAGAGCAGCAAAGCCGCCGCCAGCAACGCTACAGTGATGGGTGCAGAGCTGTCACTGCACATAAGCCACCAAGCACAGCCGCTGGCAGCTCAATGCAGGGAACCAGCCGGGCGACTACACTACCCCCCACCCAGAATGGCAAAGCAGGAGTTCCCGAGCAGCACGCACCCGCACAAGGGTGGCACAAGGGACTCCATCTGACGTTCCAGTAAATAGGGGGGTGTGAGACAATCACCGAACAGTTACTTGGCTGGACTATTATTTTAAAAGGAAAAAAAAAATTAATCTGGGGCCTCCACCAAACTTTGTGCCCAGGGGCCTCCACCACACTTAATCCAGCCATATATATATATATATATATATATATATATATATATATATATATATATTCTGTATGCAACAAATACTTTCCCAATTGTGAACATTTTGTGAATGTTAAAACCCCTGTCCAGGTGCAAACTAAGTTCCAACCACCTTGTCCCCCTAGGAAACAGTGTTAAACAAGCCATTTCTCAAAATCTAAGACGATAAGAACATATGATGTGTATTCTAATTAAAGACACTTTCTTTGCTAAAATTCTGTGTCCTAGCTGATTTGGGAAGGATGTGTCATGGCACAGCTTTATAAGTCACAGACAAAAGAGGGACAACTGTGGTTTGCCGTGTTCACTCGCGCTTCAGCAGCAAAGGACAGAGTCAGACCACTTTTTTGCCTGGTCCTGAAGGAATGAAATTGAAAGGAGGGCAAAACTGCTACAGCTTCTATCTATGGAGGAGAGGAACATAGGAAAGCCATCAGGCAAACTGCTTGCTGCCCGATTATTGCCATTAGTTCCTTTAAAGTGGAATAAAACCCAACACAGCCAAAACCCTACATGATTCCAGGACTGGCCGCTGGCCTTCCCCAGAGTGTGGGATGCCACACTGTGTGAAACCCCCTGATCACAGCAAAACTCACCTTTCTGGTGGCTCCCTCGGTGATGTCAATCTGCTGATCGGGGCAGAACCCCCAGCATCTCTGGGCTGAAGAATGTTCCTGCGATAAATCGAGATGCCCCCAGGAAAAGGAACAAAGCCCGGAGAAGGTCAAAATCCACAGATTTGTTCGGGTGTATCAGCCTTAGCAGATGAGCAACCACCAGCAATGTCTGTACAGAGAATGCGGATATAAAAGTATAAAGTGATTTATTAGTTAGTAAAACATTCAAGAAAAATCAACACCAAATACCAATAAGAACCTATACCTACAGTAAATTAAAGGGAATGTCTGAAGGAAGATGATGACAGTGAGTTATTTTATTTTAAACAGTTTTTTTTGTTTATTTTTTAATAGGCTTCCGAAAAGGATTGTCCCCGCTCCGGTTTATCACTGCTTATGAGAACTAATTTTGCCTACAGTTGTCCTTTAGGTTGCAGAGTGTGAGTGCTGAGTGCAGTGGAGTCAAATCCAGATAGACATTAGTGGTGAAACAGAATCTGACTTTACTGGAACATGAAAGCAGTAAGAGAATGTCACCTTACATGGTGAATAACATAGACAGGAAAAAAAAGTCAGTTTTCTCTTCTGTTCTTACTTCCTCTGTTGTCATCACATTTTTTTCTCAGATCTTCAACTAAAGTCATTCTGCTACTATTGGTAACCTTGTCTGTTTTGAGATTTAGGATTCTGTAACCCTTAACATTGTCACTGTATCCAACAAAGATTCCCTCAAAAGACCTTTCAGAGTTTTGTGCATTTTTCCTCTGGAATGAAAATGAACGCTTTGCATCCAAAAACTCTTAGGTGTTTTAATCTTGGCTTCTCATTGTACCACAGTTCATACGTTTTCTCCACTGTTCTAGAAAGAGTCTGTTCTGCAAATAAGTGCTTGTCATTGCTGCCTCACCCCAGTATTTTTGTGGTAGTCCAGAGTCTGTCAACATACATCTGATCATTTCAGTCCTGTTCTTTCTTTCAGCTACCCCATTTTGCTCGGGTGTGTATGGCACTGTCTTTTGATGCTCTATTCCATTCTCCTTTACCTACTCTTGTATGTGCTGTGAATTCACCTCCCTTATCAGTCCGAAGTAGGTTTCCTCTGTTTTCTCTGTTCCTCCTCCTCCTGTTACTTGTCTTTACGGTGCACAGGTTCCCATCCCAGCCTATCTGGCTGGAACAGGAGTGCATGCACGACCCAAAGATGCATATGATGGGATGCTTACACTCCCCATTGTAAACAATGAGAGAGGTTTGCTGAAAGACACAGTCACAGCAATCAGCTGGGGACATCCGTCCTCGGTCTCGGTCTCTGCAGTCGCAGCTCTGAGTCTGGTCATGGGAGGTGGGTGGTTTCCCCATCCTCCTGCCACAGGATGCCTCGGGGAGTTATCCTGTGGCCTGGCTGTTCTAGTGGTACAGGGCTGTGGGAGCCCCAGGACAGCAAGGGAGGCAGGGCCTGGTCCAGCCGGACAGGCTCTTCCATACTTAGGGAGCTCATGGGTTTGATGTGCCCCTGCGGGGTTTGGGTCCTGTTAGGGTTGGGCTGACCTGCAGATCCAGGGTCAGTCCTGAGTGCAGTCCCCTCCCCTCGTCTCTGCTATACACCATTAGTGTGGTAGAGAAGAGGGCAGGGGTGGAGATGCTTATAAATATAATATTAAATATGATTTCCCCTATAACCAGAAAGAAGGGGGTGGGATTTCCCTTTAATAAGAGGACATACGGGTGGGGCATCCTCTTAAGCTAGAGAAAGGGAGTGGAGCTTCCTTAAGAACTAGGGGACAGTGGGCAGGGTTCGATATATGTCTAAGGCATATCTTCCAACTTTTCCATGTGGGAAAGCAGGACAATTGTTAAATTAGGCAACGTCCCCTCGTTGAGTGATGGATAGGAGATTGTAGCAGTTACAACAATATAAACACTTTGAATAGGAAAATGAATCATTTATTTATGCAGACCTGCATATTACACCTCAAAGAGATCAAATGGGAACAACGAGGGACGGGGGACATGGATTCAAAAAAGGGACAGTCCCTCCAAATCATGGACACTTGGGAGGTATTGTCTAGGGGGCGTGCCAAGGTGTAAAACTCCACTATGGCAGGGAATCTGGGTCATGACGCAGCAGAAAGTGGGCTGAACAGAAATGAGCAGGAGTCTACGCTGTACAATAAAGGGCTTTGGTGGGAAGAAGCCCAGAGGCGTCCTTGCATGGATAAGAAAGACAAGACGTCCCATAGAAGTATGTGGATACATTGGGACCATGAGGCTGTAAAGCAGTGCCTAGACTCCGGTAAAGTGTGGCTGCTCCCGTTCGAAGGCCTTTAGCTCCGTGGAGGTAGAATGTCCATACTAAGAACATTGTCAGGATGATTATACCTGGTCAGAACGTCTTCATGGTGTGATCAATGGATATACTGAACCCGTGTTGTGGTGGGTTGCCCCCAAAAGTGGAGAGGTTCCCCGTGTCATTCTTTGCCCTGTGCTACCAAGTGCTCAGATCAATGTGGGGTTGAAGAGTGCCCGGAGCATGATATTAAAGTGGAACTGTGGATATTGCTGAAACTGATTTGTGACTGTGTTATTTGCTGTATTGTGCAGACGAATTAATAAATTGCGCTGTCCTCTGTTTCGGACGAATCTGTCTATGTGTGGATTAATGGGCCAATCGTGACGTATAACTTGGATTACACTATACCCTATTGTATTGGATTACAGAGGGAGCTCACTCACAGCCCGAAGATGCTGGGAGTCCGGAAGAAGGTGAGTGGTCCATCCCGATCTGGGATCTTTTAGAACCCAGGGCCATACCACAAGGGTTTTGTTCCGCTTTAATAATTCCTATTTTAGCATGTTCCTGTCACGCTTGGGGGGTAACTCCAGACCTCTTGATGAGCTCGCAACCCCCAATCTCCACAGCCAGCTTCACCTGTAGGAGCCCCCGCTTGCCGGGACGCAAGATACGCCTACCCGGGATCGGTTGCCCCCAGGACTTATTGGCTCAAAGGATGCAAGCTTAAATGGAGAGATCTGGAGAACCAATAACTGGAGCGTGAGTGACGGAAGTCCAGAGACAGGCAATAGGTCGATAACGGGAAGGCAGAGATCGTAGCGGCACCAGGGGTCAGGCAAGACGTAGTCGGGGTACAGGCAGAGGTCAGCAACTGGGGTTCAGGATCTAGAAGCGTCAGTTCAGGCAAGGGTCGGCAACAAGGGTTCAGGATCAAGAGGCGTCAATACAGGCAGAGGTCGGCAACAAGGATTCAGGATCGAGAATGGTCGGACAATCAAATCGGCAATGGGCTAGACTTCACAGGAAAAGGTAACACAGGGTTCTGAGCGCTATCACAGGCAATGGGCAACTGAGGGAGGAAACCCTTTATAGCGGCAGACAGAGAGGGAAGGTGTGAATGATTGGTGCACTTAGGATCCAAGCCAGGATTGGCCTGACCTGTCCCTAGCTGGGCTCATTGGCCCACAACAGGAGAGAGGGAGGAGTTCCTCCCCTGGCTGAGCCCGCAGGCTCTAACACAGCTGCCTCCGGCGGACGCGCTGAGAGCAGCGCCGCCGGAGGGCATATGAAAAACGAGGCAGAGAGAGGCGGGGACGAGGAGGGAGCACGGCCGTGCACGTGGACGCGCCGGCCGCCGCTGCCGCTCGGCGCGGCCGCCGAGTGGGAACTGCTGCTGCGGCCAGCCGCCCGGGGACAGCGCTGGAGCGGGGTCCAGGTAAGTGCCGATTCCTGACAGTTCCATTGTCAGGGTTCTCAGTGGTTCTCTAGAGTTGGAAGCATTGGTCATGGCAGGTAGTCACTTTCAGGAAACGCAAATCCAGTTGGCTGCTATTCATTAGCAAGCTGAGAGTTCCATTAGTCTGGGGATTATGTAGGAACTGCACGTGCCTCCCGCTCGTCTTGACTCCACATACTGTACTTCCAGCGATGAACTTGCTCTGATCCTCACTTTTATTATTTGTTGGTATTATTTGTAAAACACGTCAGCGCGCTTCACCACCGTAATTACAAAACATGGACTTACTTTAAATAATTTAAGAGCGTTTGCCCAGCCGAGGATTTTCCATAGAATTGCAAAGGTATCTGATGTGCCAATCTATCAACGCAGAAAATGAACCTACCCGATCCCGAAATATATTTCTTTCCATGCAGAGAAGGTAGGACTGCTCTTTTTGTATTCTCAGCAGCACAGTGCGTGTGAATAATAAATCATATTTACTTTTTAGCCTAAATTAAATCTTTTGGGGGGAAATTCATGTGGCTGTAAACACGTCAATAAGTCGAAGTTGAGTTTCTCAAAAACAAATCCGAAACAAACTGGTTGAGAAAAGTTAAAGAGACCAACGTGTTCATACAATTGAGTCAGTGGAGGCAGCAGAGTCCGGGCACGTAGCAGAAGGGGCCCAGTATAAGCTGCTTGCCCTGCCTCTATGCTATCTGGGAGGCCGATTCATTAATAGCGGCAGGTAGCGACAGTTGAGCGACTGTAGCGGAATTTTCAGAGCGCCCGCTAGTAGTCGCTGTGCTTGGCCGTTGTTCGGTAGTTGATAGCGACTCAGTCGGTTTGCCGTAATGTTGAATATTGGGTGAGGAGTCGCTATTTGACAGGTTCCGCGCTGTATGGGAGCTCATGATAGCGACTGGCCCTAGCGACCGGCTCCCACCATATTCATTAACAAATCACGCTCCAAAAATTCTCGGGCTGTAAAATGCATGTTTAAACCCCAGAGCGCTGGCGGCGATGGGTTAAAAGTAGTTTTTTAACCCCCAAACAACCATATTTTTGGAAACCAAAAAAACAAGTTTTTTAAATAATTTTGTAATATGAATACATTAATATCAGACCTGTAATATCAATTCTGTACATTTTTTTTTTCTAAAATGGCAGAAGTGGTCTCAGAATTTTTCACATTTAAAAAAAAAAAAACACATTAATAACAATTAATTATTAATATTTAAAGATTGTTCCATTGAAATGCATTGGAGAGCGCCAGGTAGCGAGAGGTCATACCTGTCGATGTTCAAGGCCGGACGCTGGCGCTGTGGGGTGAGGCTGGAATAATGATGAATGAGTCGCTATCTGGCGCTATCTCAGTCGCTAAGCAGGATTGCCTTGATAAATGTGTGATTGTGGTGGGGAGCTGGCGTTCTCGTGGCGGGGCCCGTCATTACCGGCCGCTCACCAGTCGCTACCTTGGCTTCAAAAAATATGGTTGTTTGGGGGTTAAAAAACTACTTTTAACCCAACGCCGCCAGCAATCTGGGGTTTAAACATGCATTTTACAGCGCAAGAATTTTTTGAGCGTCATTTTTTTAATGAATATGGTGGGAGCCGGTCGCTAGGGCCAGTCGCTATCAGGCGCTGCCATACAGCGCGGAACCTGTCAAATAGCGACTCCTCACCCAATATTCAACATTACGGCAAACCGACTGAGTCGCTATCAACTACAGAACAACGGCCAAGCACAGCGACTACTAGCGGGCGCTCTGAAAATGCCGCTACAGTCGCTCAACTGTCGCTACCTGCCGCTATTAATGAATCGGCCTCTCTGTAGCGTTCTGCGCAGCGACTGCTGACATCAATGTAGTACACAGCACAGCGCCAGATAGGATGGGAATGCCGGCGCTCTGAAGCTGACGCTACAGCCACAAAACAGTTGCTAACAGACGCACATATTAAGTTAGGCAAAGATAAAATAGTAATGACAAAGAAAAAAAAAAGGAATAAAAAGGACTGAGAGAGAAAGAAAGAAAAAAGGAATGTGCTGCTCAGGAACTCCTGCTTTGCCATTCTGGGTGGGGGGTAGTGTAGTCGCCCGGCTGGTTCCCTGCATTGAGCTGCCAGCGGCTGTGCTTGGTGGCTTATGTGCAGTGACAGCTCTGCACCCATCACTGTAGCGTTGCTGGTGGCGGCTTTGCTGCCCATCAGACCAAAGACTGAAAAGCCTCCTAGACCAGACCATAACTCAAAGGTTGGTGGAGGCCCTCTTTGCAGGACAAGTGGTGGAGGCCCCGGGGCTCTAGCCCCTTGCGCTTCCCTTCATAATCTGGCCATGCTCACCTTTACAGAGATCCCACATTACTGCCTAAGTCCTGACCTTTCAGCAGCTGGGACTGAAATGCGCTACAGACTTTGGGGCACTCTGTTCCAAATAGAGCTGTATGCCATGCAATAATATGCACAGCTTACATTGCTGATTGGACGAGAGCCCGCACATGCACTGTGTGACCAGCGGATAGGTAGGGGCTGACTGGCCATTTGCCCGGTGGGCTGCACTGCTTTGGGGCAGTCTGGGCTGCTACCTTTACTAACACTCCCATCCAATCCCAGCCCCCCATCCTCTTCCCCACTCTATCCCCCTCACCCAAGCATCCCCAGCCCATGTCCTTCCCCTAATGATATAGCCTCAGCAACCCCAGCCCATGTCCTCCCCCTAATGATATAGCCTCAGCAACCCCAGCCCATGTCCTCCCCCTAATGATATAGCCTCAGCAACCCCAGCCCATGTCCTCCCCCTAATGATATAGCCTCAGCAACCCCAGCCCATGTCCTCACCCTAATGATATAGCCTCAGCAACCCCGGCCCATGTCCTCCCCCTAATGATATAGCCTCAGCAACCCCAGCCCATGTCCTCCCCCTAATGATATAGCCTCAGCAACCCCGGCCCATGTCCTCCCCCTAATGATATAGCCTCAGCAACCCCGGCCCATGTTCTCACCCTAATGATTTAGCCTCAGTCTTGGAGCACACTGCATGAGTGACCAGGAAACAGCAGAAATGCCACTGGCTGGTCATGGGCAGGCCAGGGCTGGTAAAATCCTGGGCTGATTTTTGGCCCTAGTCCGCCACTGCGGATAGGTATGTTTTTAGGGCGATCTAGGTGGGTTCACACAATTTAGGGATACTGATTACTGAAAGCTGCAAGATGAGTGGGCAGTGTAGCCAGGCAGTGGGAAAAGCAAGCAGGAAGCTCGGCTGCATAGCTCGAGGCATCACCAGTAGGAAGAGGGAGGTTGTGATGCCACTGTATAGAGCCCTGGTAAAGCCACAGCTAGAATACTGTGTGCAGTTCTGGAGACCTTACCTGCAAAAAGACATTATTCAAATAGAACGGGTCCAAAGGCCGGCAACAAAAATGGTGGAAGGACTTAAACCTAAAAATCAGGAACTTAATCTGTACAGTCTGGAGGAAAGAAGGGAGAGAGGGGACATGATTGAGACCTTTATATATGTGAATCAATTCAATAAGGTTCAGGAGGGAAGTGTTTTTAAGTAGTAACTTAATGATAGGTCAAGGGGTCACATACTCTGAAGCTAGTCGGGGGGAAGATCGGGAGCAATGTTAGAAAATATTATTTTACAGAAAGAGTAGTAGATGCTTGAAACAAACTTCCAGCAGAGGTAGTTGAAAAATCGGCAGTCACTGAATTTAAACATGCCTGGGATAAGCACACATCTATCCTAAGATAAAGAGAACATACAGTATACACATAAGATACAGAGAACATACAGTATATACACATAAGATATAGAGAACATACAGTATACACATAAGATAAAGAGAACATACAGTATACACATAAGATAAAGAGAACATACAGTATACACATAAGATATAGAGAACATACAGTATACACATAAGATATAGAGAACATACAGTATACACATAAGATAAAGAGAACATACAGTATACACATAAGATATAGAGAACATACAGTATATACACATAAGATATAGAGAACATACAGTATACACATAAGATAAAGAGAACATACAGTATACACATAAGATAAAGAGAACATACAGTATATACACATAAGATATAGAGAACATACAGTATACACATAAGATAAAGAGAACATACAGTATATACACATAAGATATAGAGGAAATACAGTATATACACATAAGATATAGAGAACATACAGTATATACACATAAGATATAGAGAACATACAGTATATACACATAAGATATAGAGAACATACAGTATACACATAAGATAAAGAGAACATACAGTATATACACATAAGATATAGAGAACATACAGTATATACACATAAGATATAGAGAACATACAGTATATACACATAAGATATAGAGAACATACAGTATACACATAAGATAAAGAGAACATACAGTATACACATAAGATAAAGAGAACATACAGTATACACATAAGATATAGAGAACATACAGTATACACATAAGATAAAGAGAACATACAGTATACACATAAGATATAGAGAACATACAGTATACACATAAGATATAGAGAACATACAGTATACACATAAGATATAGAGAACATACAGTATATACACATAAGATATAGAGAACATACAGTATATACACATAAGATATAGAGAACATACAGTATATACACATAAGATATAGAGAACATACAGTATACACATAAGATAAAGAGAACATACAGTATACACATAAGATAAAGAGAACATACAGTATATACACATAAGATATAGAGAACATACAGTATATACACATAAGATATAGAGAACATACAGTATATACACATAAGATATAGAGAACATACAGTATACACATAAGATAAAGAGAACATACAGTATACACATAAGATAAAGAGAACATACAGTATACACATAAGATATAGAGAACATACAGTATACACATAAGATAAAGAGAACATACAGTATACACATAAGATATAGAGAACATACAGTATACACATAAGATATAGAGAACATACAGTATACACATAAGATATAGAGAACATACAGTATATACACATAAGATATAGAGAACATACAGTATATACACATAAGATATAGAGAACATACAGTATATACACATAAGATATAGAGAACATACAGTATACACATAAGATAAAGAGAACATACAGTATACACATAAGATAAAGAGAACATACAGTATACACATAAGATATAGAGAACATACAGTATACACATAAGATAAAGAGAACATACAGTATACACATAAGATATAGAGAACATACAGTATATACACATAAGATATAGAGAACATACAGTATATACACATAAGATATAGAGAACATACAGTATATACACATAAGATATAGAGAACATACAGTATACACATAAGATAAAGAGAACATACAGTATACACATAAGATAAAGAGAACATACAGTATATACACATAAGATATAGAGAACATACAGTATACACATAAGATAAAGAGAACATACAGTATATACACATAAGATATAGAGAAAATACAGTATATACACATAAGATATAGAGAACATACAGTATATACACATAAGATATAGAGAACATACAGTATATACACATAAGATATAGAGAACATACAGTATACACATAAGATAAAGAGAACATACAGTATATACACATAAGATATAGAGAACATACAGTATATACACATAAGATATAGAGAACATACAGTATATACACATAAGATATAGAGAACATACAGTATACACATAAGATAAAGAGAACATACAGTATACACATAAGATAAAGAGAACATACAGTATACACATAAGATATAGAGAACATACAGTATACACATAAGATAAAGAGAACATACAGTATACACATAAGATATAGAGAACATACAGTATACACATAAGATATAGAGAACATACAGTATACACATAAGATATAGAGAACATACAGTATATACACATAAGATATAGAGAACATACAGTATATACACATAAGATATAGAGAACATACAGTATATACACATAAGATATAGAGAACATACAGTATACACATAAGATAAAGAGAACATACAGTATACACATAAGATAAAGAGAACATACAGTATATACACATAAGATATAGAGAACATACAGTATATACACATAAGATATAGAGAACATACAGTATATACACATAAGATATAGAGAACATACAGTATACACATAAGATAAAGAGAACATACAGTATACACATAAGATAAAGAGAACATACAGTATACACATAAGATATAGAGAACATACAGTATACACATAAGATAAAGAGAACATACAGTATACACATAAGATATAGAGAACATACAGTATACACATAAGATATAGAGAACATACAGTATACACATAAGATATAGAGAACATACAGTATATACACATAAGATATAGAGAACATACAGTATATACACATAAGATATAGAGAACATACAGTATATACACATAAGATATAGAGAACATACAGTATACACATAAGATAAAGAGAACATACAGTATACACATAAGATAAAGAGAACATACAGTATACACATAAGATATAGAGAACATACAGTATACACATAAGATAAAGAGAACATACAGTATACACATAAGATATAGAGAACATACAGTATACACATAAGATAAAGAGAACATACAGTATACACATAAGATACAGAGAACATACAGTATACACATAAGATATAGAGAACATACAGTATACACATAAGATACAGAGAACATACAGTATATACATAAGATACAGAGAACATACAGTATACACATAAGATACAGAGAACATACAGTATACACATAAGATAAAGAGAACATACAGTATACACATAAGATACAGAGAACATACAGTATATACATAAGATACAGAGAACATACAGTATACACATAAGATACAGAGAACATACAGTATACACATAAGATAAAGAGAACATACAGTATACACATAAGATACAGAGAACATACAGTATATACATAAGATACAGAGAACATGCAGTATACACATAAGATACAGAGAACATACAGTATACACATAAGATACAGAGAACATACAGTATACACATAAGATACAGAGAACATACAGTATACACATAAGATACAGAGAACATACAGTATATACATAAGATACAGAGAACATACAGTATACACATAAGATAAAGAGAACATACAGTATACACATAAGATAAAGAGAACATACAGTATACACATAAGGGCAGACTAGATGGAGCGTATGGTCTCCTTCTGCCGTCAACCTTCTATGGGGTTTATTCATCAAGGGATAGCGCCAGGTAGCGCCTCATAGCGGCAGGCAGCGCCTGGTGAACGCCGGGCACTGTACACAATACCACATTTATGAATGCGATTCTGGTGATCGACTCTAACAGCGCCATGTAGCGTCCGATTCATCATTACAGGCGGCTTTGTGTATAGCGCCGGCGCTCTAGCTTCCAGAGCGCCAGGTATTACCTGTCGCTACCTGTTGCTCTCCCATACATTTCAATGGATGTTCCTTTTCATCTGTTTAAACAAGATTTTTTTTTATTTTTATTTTTTTTACGCTCAAATAATTGTGTGACCTCTCCTGGCCTAGAGTCATTTTTTGGAAACTTTTTTGATTTTTTATATTTTTATGCAGAATTGTCATTACAGGTCTGGCACTAAAGTGTTAATGTCACAGGGTTACAACAATGTCATTCCATGTGTTTTTTCGCTTTGTTACTGGTGGATATGTGTTCAAAAACAGACTTTAATCACACAGCGTCTCGCGCTCTATGCTATAGCGACCAGATCCAGAGCGCCGATGCTGTTTTTGTGTTGAATAGGATGTGAGTCGCAATGAGCTTGCGCTACCTTTTGCTCCCTGCAACGCTGTAGTGGTGTTAGAACGCCCAACATACATCTCATTCATCAATGCCGAGCGACTGAGGGGCTCTATTACAGCGATCGATAGCCGATCGCAGCGTATACTAGTGGTCGCTCTAAGCGCCTCTGTACAGACGCTCATCTGCCGATACCTGGCGCTAGTTATGAATCAGCCTGCGTGTCTCTATGGGGAATCCCAGGGACAAGGACTTATGGCCTGATGCAGAGCCTCCCCAGAACTGACCTTATTTTGTTCCGTTTCTCTGAAGTCCCGTTTTCCTTCCGTTTGTCTCGGGGTTCAAATGTGATTCAGAGCCGCCGTCGGGAGAGCTCCGTTACTGATCCGTTTATGTGTCTTCATTCGGGAAGTGTTTTTTCCCCTCTCGGGTGCTTTCCGTGAGGTCGTGGGTTCCGTTGCCGTTCACACGGACGATCCGTTATTGGCTCCTTTTTAATGCGTTTCCAAACGTACCTTCGTGCCATCTGTTTCCGTTTTCACCCAGATTTCCGTGTATACTTACATTTCCATGGATTTCCTGTTGACAATCTGGGTCCACGCAAGCGCACATCCCTAGTCCTCCCTCAAGCTTTCACCATACAACAAACTGACACTTTTACCAACACCAAAACTTACTTTAAAGTGGACCAACACCCAGGGGGGATCGGCCCGGGAATCTATAAGATTCCCGGACCGATCAGATCCCTCCCCGCGGGGCATCCGAAATCGGGATGTCCCGCGGGGAGGAACCCCCCAGGAGGCCCACAATCCTTACCTTACCGGCGATCCAACGGCGCATGCGCGAGACGCGGCCGCGTCTCTCGCTTCCCTCCAGCAGGCGCGCTCCCTGTTAGAGGGAAGCGAGAGACGCAGCCAATGACAGCGCTCTGGTATGCGCGTCCAAGCGGCTTTGGACGCGCATACCAGAGCGGCTCTGAGCGCTGTCATTGGCCGGACGAGGTCACGTGGGAGCGGGGAGAGGTGAGTTTTTGCGCCGATCGGGGGGGTTTCACACAGCAGGGCACCCCACCTAAGTGGACCAACACCCAGGATAGTCAAAATCCTGGGTGTTGGTCCACTTTAAACTAATATCCTTCTTCTTCTTCTTCCTCCTCCTCCTCCCTGTGTTTAATGCTTACCTTCTTCTGTTCTCCTTCTTCATTTTCTTATTCTCCTTCTTCTTCCTCCTATTCCTTGTCCCTTATACTTACCTTTTGGGACATGTAACTGTATGGTTATGTTGTGAGAACGTACAGTACCTGGAAAGAGAACATATTATTCCAAAAACACAGAGCAATCAATGATAAAACAACACACGTTAGGTCAGCTTTAACTCTTAAAACATTATATAAAAAAGTCCAAGCTTCTGGGGTGGTTCCCCAATCTGAGAGTATCCTCTAAGGCCAAGGATTTTAGTGACCTTCTATCACAGGGATGTTCAAAACACTGTAGCAAATTCCACCACGTGTATATAACAGCAAATTGCTGATGAGAATCTGGTGCCCACCACCTCCTTCAAAATCCTCTTACCAGATAATAATAAGCTTTGGTGCCTTATTAAAAATCCTCCATGATTTATTCCTCTCTTATTGGATAGGAGAGCCGGTTAAATATTCTGGTCCCCGCTTTAACAGGTGGAGGTGTGCTTGAATGTCTTATTAGATCCTCAATATTCCATTCCTCTCTTGTTATTTACAGAGCCGATTTGATATTCTTATCCCACTTTGGCTTTTAAAATTGTCCCAGATTGGACAAACCACATAGAAAGGAAAACCAAATAGAAAAATCTAGCGTAATATCGTTTTAATCATGTGCACTGATGGGGAGGCCGATTCATCAATAGCGCCAGGTAGCGACAGATGAGCGACTGTAGCGTGATTTTTTCAGCGCCAGCCAGTATTCCCTGTGCTTGGCCGGCGTTAGCTTGATGACAGCGACTCAGTCGGTGTGCGGTAATGTTGAATACGGGCTGGGGGGTCGCTGTTTCACAGGTCCAGCGTTGTATGTGAGCGCCTGACAACGAATGGCCAGAGCGAACGGCTAGCTTCATATTCATCAAAAAATCACGCTCCGAATGTGCTGTCGCTGTCCATTCCTTGTTTAAACCCCAGAGCGCTGGCGGCGATGTGTATTAACTAGTTTTTAACCCCTAAACAACTATATTTTTTGAATGTAACATTATACATGTTTTTAGAATCATTTTGTAATATGAATACATTAATCTCAGACCTGTTAGATCAATTCTGCACATATTTTTTTTTTTTACTTAAAAATAAATCCTAACATTGCAGAAGTGTTCTCCGATTTTTTGACATTAAAAAAATTTAAAAAAAAATTATTACCAATGAATTATGAATAATTATCGATTGCTCCATTGAAATGCATTGGACATCGCCAGGGAGCGACAGGTCATACCTGGCGCTGTGAGGGAATTTGCAGCGGCGCTGTTCGGTCCAGGCGGCTTCATGATGAATGCCGCGCTAGCCGTCGCTCTCGCCGGCGCTAGCCTCATTTTGCTTGATAAATGCGTCATTGTGACCGCCGCCGGGCGTACTTGAGTCGGTAGTCGCCGTTAGCTGCCGCTACCTGGCGCTCGTCAGACACTACCTGGCGCTATTGCTTGATGAATAAGGGCCTTAGTTAAAAATGCACTCACATAAAAACAATGTATATCAAGTATTTAGGAGACGCCAGGCAAGATTCTCACCAAACCCTCAATGTGTCCAGGCCGATTGATGTCTCAAAGGGAGGGAGGGGAAGTGAAGTATCCCTGGAGTGTAGCTTGCCCACGTACTGATAAGATCTGTCCGCCGCCGTCAACGCGTTTCGTTGGTAACCAACTTTCTCAAGACTGGAAAGAGAACACACCACAATTTTTTGTTTGTTTTGTTTTACTTACATTTTTTTTTTTTTTTTTTTTAAACATTTTAAAGAACAGCACAGGCAGGAGGCTCTTCTTGGTGCTCATTGTTGCCCTTTTCTTTGATCTGTGAATGAAAAACATCATCAGTTTTGCCTTGTAAGTATGTTGTGCTTATCTAGGGGTTTTTTTTTTTTTGGTCCATTTTTAGGGTTAATTTTTTCCTTAGAGGCCGATTCATTAATAGCGCCAGGTAGCGACAGATGAGCGCCAGTAGCGTGATTTTCTCAGCGCCAGCTAGTATTCGCTGTGCTTGGCCGGGGTTTGCTTGTTGACAGCGACTCAGTCGGTGTGCGGTAATGTTGAATACGGGCTTAGGGGTCGCTGTTTCACAGGTTCAGCATTGTATGGGTGAGCCTGACAACGAATGGCCAGAGCGAACGGCTTGCTGCAGATTCATTAACAAAACACGCTCCGAATTTTTTCGCTCTGTGAATTGCTTGTTTAAACCCCAGTGCGCTGGCGGCGATGGGTGTAAAATAGTTTTTAACCCCCAAACAACCATATTTTTTGATTGTAAAATTATACAAGTTTTTATAAACATTTTGTAATATGAATACATGAATATCAGACCTGTAATATCAATTCTGCACCAATTTTTTTTTTTTTTTTTTTTTACCTTAGAAAAAAAACCTAACATTGCAGAAGTGGTCACAGAATTTTTGACATTAAAAAAAAAAAATAAACATTAATAGGAATTATTATGATTAATTAAAGATTGCTCCATTGAAATGCATTGGACATCGCCAGGGAGCGACAGGTCATACCTGGCGCTGTGATGGGATTAGCAGCGGCGCTGTTCGTTGCAGTCGGCTACATGATGAATCCCGCGCTAGCTGTCGCTCTCGCCGGCGCTAGCCTCATTTAGCGTGATAAATGCGTCATTGTGACCGCCGCCGGGCGTACTTGAGTCGGTAGCCGCCGTTAGCTGGCGATACCTGGCGCTCGTCAGACACTACCTGGCGCTAGCCCTTGATAAATAAGGGCCTTAATGTTTTTTAGACCTGCCATGCTCAAAACAACCAGGCCGCGTAGCTGACGCCTTTGATGCTCACGCACAGCAGAATGCATTTCCTAGTCACAAAGATCAAATACGGCTGCTAAGGGCCTTATTTATCAAGGAATAGCGACAGATAGCGACTGGGGAGCCGGCCAGTAAAGCCAGGTACCGCAACAAGAACGCCGGCTCCCCTCCACAATCACACATTTATCAAGCCGATACTGCTTAGCGACTGAGATACCGCCACCTAGCAACTCATTCATCATTATCCCAGCCTCATCCCACAGCGCCAGCGAACATCCTTGAACAGCGACAGGTATGACCTCTCGCTACCTGGCGCTCTCCAATGCATTTCAATGGCAGAATGTATTTTAATTAATAATTATTTTTTAATAATTATTTTTTTTTTAAATTTCAAAAAAAAAATCTGTGAACACTTCTTCCTTTGAAAATGTATTTTTTGGGGATTTATAAAAAAAAATTTTTTTTTGGCAGAATTGATATTACAGGTCTGATTTTAAACTATTCAGGTTTGAATATTATTTCAAAATCATTCCATTTTTTTGGGGGTGGTTAGGGGGTTAAAAAACTACTTTTAACACATCGCCTACTGCGCTCTGGGATTTAAACATGCATTTCACAGCGCTAGGAATTTTTAAGGCTGATTTTTTAATGAATATGGTGGGTGCCGGTCGCTATGTCCAGTCGCTATCATGCGCTCCCATACAACAGCGAACCTGTCAAATAGCGACTCAGCATCTTGTATTCAACATTACGGCACACCGACTGAGTCGCTATCATCCACCGAACAATGGCCAAGCACAGCGACTACTAGCGGTCGCTGTCAAAATACCGCTACAGTCGCTCAACAGTCGCTATCTGTCGCTATCTGTCGCTATTAATGAATCAGCCTCTAAGACTGCCCGTACGTGAAGCGTCGACACCCTCGTTAAATTGGGCTGGTTTCAATCGGAAATCAAGGCTCTGATTCAATTAAAAAACAGACCAATCAACGGGCCGTCCGTTTTCACGGAGTTCAGCCTCTTGCGAGCCGTCAATCGGAAAGGCGCCTGCAGAAACACCTGAGCGCATAAATGCACACAAAAGGCAACGTAGCACCCTTTCAGGACCCGATCACAGCCCAATACCAACAGGAAAACGCACGGGATAGCTGAACGGGGAGGCTCTGCATCAGGCCATAAGACCTAAGTGATCCCGGGTTTTGGTCCTCTATAATAAAATATTCTTGTATTACCATTTTATTGCACTTTCACAAAAAAAAAAAAGTTCTCCTAGTGATCCCATAGTCAGAGCAAGGCATCCAGTGCTTGCGGAATTGTGGTGTAAAATAGTTCTGAAGAAATCTTTTCATATCCACAGCGCCATTCAGGTAACAATGAGCGCATGTGCTAATGAGTAACATTTTGAGGCCGATTCATTAATAGCGCCAGGTAGCGACAGATGAGCGCCAGTAGCGTGATTTTCTCAGCGCCAGCTAGTATTCGCTGTGCTTGGCCGGGGTTTGCTTGTTGACAGCGACTCAGTCGGTGTGCGGTAATGTTGAATACGGGCTTAGGGGTCGCTGTTTCACAGGTTCAGCGTTGTATGGGTGCGCCTGACAACGAATGGCCAGAGCGAACGGCTTGCTGCAGATTCATTAACAAATCACGCTACGAATTTTTTCGCGCTGTGAATTCCTTGTTTAAACCCCAGACCGCTGCCGGCGATGGATTTAAAATAGTTTTTAACCCCCAAACAACCATATTTTTTGATTGTAAAATTATACAAGTTTTTATAAACATTTTGTAATATGAATACATTAATATCAGACCTGTAATATCAATTCTGCACAAAATCATTTTTTTTTTTTTACCTTAAAAAAAAATCCTAACATTGCAGAAGTGGTCACAGAATTTTTGGCCTTTAAAAAAATAAAAAAACCATTAATAGCAATTAATTATGATTATTTAAAGATTGCTCCATTGAAATGCATTGGACATCGCCAGGGAGCGACAGGTCATACCTGGCGCTGTGATGGGATTAGCAGCGGCGCTGTTCGTTGCAGTCGGCTACATGATGAATCCTGCGCTAGCTGACGCTCTCGCCGGCGCTAGCCTCATTTAGCTTGATAAATGCGTCATTGTGGCCGACGCCGGGCGTACTTGAGTCGGTAGCCGCCGTTAGCTGGCGGGACCTGGCGCTCGTCAGACACTACCTGGCGCTATCGCTTGATGAATAAGGGCATAAGTTCACTACGCTATTTATCAGGATGCCGGCGGTTTTCAGCTTCTGCACTTGTTCCTGTCTGATATTGAATAAACTGTTTTGTTTTTTTAAAAAAAGAAGAAAGAAAAAAGAGAAAAATACATTTTATTTCTTTGGTATTTTAAACTTTTTTATATTTTGAAAGCCTCTGTTTGTGAATGGAGCTGGATAATAATCAGCCGGGGTATAGCGAGGAGGAATGGCTGGGTGTGAAAGTCCATTAGCTGAACCAGGCAACCAGCCAAGAATGTTCAGGCTGAAGTGGCCACGGTGGTTGTCAACTTTCAGGCTGATTCATGACTAACGCCAGGTAGCGACAGATGAGCATCTGTAGCGAGGCATTTCAGTAGTCGCTGTGCTCGGCGGTGGTTCGCCAGTTCAGAGCGCCTCAGTCGCTGTGCAGCATTGATGAATACGTTGTGGGGAGTCGCTATATGAACAGTACAGCGCTGTATGGGAGCGAATGGTAGCGACTGGTCAGTGCAACCGACTCACACCATATTCATCAAAAAAACAGCCTCACACACCGCTGGCGCTCAAAAATGCTTCGCTGTAGCCCAGAGCGCCGGAGACTGTGTGATTAAAGTCTGTTTTTGAACATGTATCTACCAGTAACAAAGCGAAAACACATGGAATGACATTGTTATAACATTGTAACATTAACACTTTAATACCAGACCTGAAATGTCAATAAATAAAAATATTATTAATCAAAAACGTTTTCTAGACCAGGAAACATGTCTGAAAGATTTGAGTTTAAAAAAAAAAAAAATTGGCATCAGGAAAGGGATTTAAGGATCGTCTATAGAAATGTATGGAGAGCGCCAGGTAGCGAGAGGTAATACGTGGCGCTCTGCAAGGCTGAACGCCGGCGCTGTACGCTGAGCCTGGGATAATGATGAATCGGACGCTACATGGCGCTGTTCCAGTCGCTCACCAGAATCGGCTTCATAAATATGGAATTGCGTTCCGTGTCCGGCGTTCACCTGCCGCTACCTCGCGCTTACAAGGCCTTACCTGGAGCTGTCCCTTCATGAATAAGGCCCTTTGTAGCTTTTGTTAAGTTTAAAATGGACATAAAGAGGAACCAAACGCTTGTGGCACTGCCCTGGAATCTAAAAGATCCTAGGGCTGGCTGCAGGCCTTCCCCTGTGGCACCAGAAATCCTAACTACTCCTCTGCTAGAGCCGCACATGCACCATAGGACCGAGGAAAGTTGAGTTTGCATGGAGATTGTTTAAGGCCCCAGTTTTGTTCCACTTTAAAGAGCCCCAAAAAATGAAGCATACCCCAGGCCTTAAAGTTTTATAGACTCTAGGCCAGTGGTTGCTCCTCCTAATGCAACTATAACAAGTCTCTTGCTGCGCTGCGTGATTGATACCCCCTCATTTTGGGCTCCTTCTCCCCTTTAAACCGGACCTTCACCATGATTTAATGAAAAGCCCAAACCCTTAAAATACGATTCCCCAGCATCTAAAATTAATATATTTTAAGTTTTTAGTCACTTACTTATTATTCTTTCCCCCACTGGGCTGCAACTCTGTTCAGGACTTTAGGATATGGGCGCCGCCATCTTGACTTAGAAGCATTACACTTACTGAGGAGAGGAGAGTGGGATAAAGCACAGGGGGGCGAGTTATAGCTGTGCTTTGCTCAGACAGAGCAGAGCTGGGGTCAGGGAAAAGTCAGCAATCCCAGAATGCAGAGCAGCACAGTCAGAAGACACTTCCTGTTTGCAGGCTGCCTGTTGTTCCATGAGCCACCATCTTGGATGTTTAAAGGCTCATAACATGCAGTAGATGCAGGTAGGATGATTTTTAATGTGAGCAATCTGTATGTACAGGGTGGGGGAAACATATAAGATAGACTCTTATTCAGGGGGAAGGTCCGGATTAATGTGAGCAATCTGTATGTACAGGGTGTGGGAAACATATAAGATTGGCTCTTATTCAGAGTGAAGGTCCGGATTAATGTGGGCAATCTGTATGTACAGGGTGTGGGAAACATATAAGATAGAGTCTTATTCAGGGTGAAGGTCCGGATTAATGTGAGCAATCTGTATGTACAGGGTGTGGGAAACATATAAGATAGGCTCTTATTCAGGGTGAAGGTCCGGATTAATGTGAGCAATCTGTATGTACAGGGTGTGGGAAACATATAAGATTGGCTCTTATTCAGAGTGAAGGTCCGGATTAATGTGGGCAATCTGTATGTACAGGGTGTGGGAAACATATAAGATAGGCTCTTATTCAGGGTGAGGGTCCAGATTAATGTGAGCAATCTGTATGTACAGGGTGTGGGAAACATATAAGATTGGCTCTTATTCAGAGTGAAGGTCCGCTTTAAAGAGGAACATTACAGGTATTGGGGATTTAATAAAAACTCCCCAAACCTGACTTGCTCGCCCCTCCGGTTGGTTTCACAAATGTAAACTTACCTGTCTTGTCGCATAGCGCTCTGGAATCCCTCGGTCCTGCGCCGTTTCCACCAGGCAGCGCCATCTTGGCGTCCCATTATGCACCGTGCCGCCCCTCAGATGCATAGACTGCAATGACACTCGGCGCAGAAGAGCGCGAGAACTGAGGAACGATGCGCACGTTTTGAAGAGAGGATGGCTAACCCTGCTGCCATCAGTCAGCGACGGCTAAGGGGGTGGAAAGGGGCCAGGAATGCTGCTGGATATCTCGTTTTAGATAACGCCGACATCTAAAAGGCAGTGAGGGAGGGATGTTTAGAAAAGTCTGATGTTCCTCTATAAGGTGGAAAAAACCCACCCGGCCTGGCCCTGGAATCTAAAAGACTCCAGGGCCGCTCGTTGACCTCCAGCTGGGGCATCCTGAATTGGGATGTCCTGCTGTGTGAAACCCCCCAGGACGCCCATAAAAACTCACCGTCCCCACTTCATTCGCATTCACAGGCTCTCGTCCAATGGGAGCAACCTGTCTTGACTACATCATTTGGCAAACGGCTCTCATCATTGTGATTGGCCGCATCCTCAGCGGTGTACGCACACTCCCGCCCCAGACATTCAGATTGGCTGGGAGGGGGGCGCACATGTCGCCGGGGATGTGGCGGCTGAAGCAGCGTGCACTCCCCATTCTTGTCAATGAGAGACGTTTGCCGAATGACATTGGGCAAGTGAGAATGTGCCGTTGGAACGAAGAAGAGGTGAGTGGACAATTCACGGGGGTTTCACACAGTGGGGCATTCCATTCCGGGATGCCCCGAGGGAACAGAACACAACATGGGAAAGTCAAAATCTCAAGGTTTGTTCCGCTTAAAATAATAATAAACAACACATACTCACCTATAATGTTCCCAGGCACCCTCCCCATCTATCCCAGCTGCCAGCCAGGAGTAATGGCAGTTAGGCCGGGGAGAAGGCTTTTATACCTCAGAGGTGGAGCCTTTTAGGATTGGCCTTCATTGGATCAATGATGTCATTGGAGAGCTATAGAGGGGGTTTTCCTGGGGAAAGATAGTCCATACCCCTCCCCTCCAGTGACATGTTGGTCACATGGGGAGGATTCCATAGGGGATCCACCTCTGATGGATAAAAGTCTTCTCTCCGGCCTATGTGTCTCTCTTCGGCTTGAAGTCAAAGAAAGAGGAGGGGGGACCTGTGTCCCCCTCTGCTCCATTTTGCTTCATTTTAACGAATGCAGATCTAGACAGAAGACAGGAAACGGTAAGTATTGGTTAATTACGTTTAATAAAGATATTTGTCTCTGTCTTTTATTTTTTCCTTTTCCTTTCGAACTATTAAGGGGTCCAAAAACCTCATAGAGAAAGGGGACTGCACGCCACCTGCCCTGCCTCCCAGCATCCTGCCCATAGCATCTCTGGATGATCATCAGACCCATATTAAAAGGCAATGGGGCTGGTATACAGGCCGGGCCAGGGGCTTGCCGGTCAGCATCTCAGCCCTAGGTTACTAGCCCCTATACCTGGTCCTGGGGCTTGTAGTGCTTGTGTAGTTGGGTTGGGTTGGTTTAAAAACACACTGTTTTTAAAAAATGTAACAAGCAGCAATTTTGCCATAGAAATGCTACTTTCAAGAATCATTCTGCACAACTGTAGCACTTTCTTGCATGTATCAAAATGGTTTAGGAGGCGGGTGTGTTTACAGACAGCTCTTCTCTCTCATTGGCCTGCCTTCCATTCAATCACAGCCTCACCTCTGAGCTCTCTCATTGGTCTGCCTTCCATTCAATCACAGCCTCACCTCTGAGCTCTCTCATTGGTCTGCCTTCCATTCAATCACAGCCTCACCTCTGAGCTCTCTCATTGGTCTGCCTTTCATCCAATCACAGCCTCACCTCTGAGCTCTCTCATTGGTCTGCCTTTCATCCAATCACAGCCTCACCTCTGAGCTCTCTCATTGGTCTGCCTTCCATTCAATCACAGCCTCACCTCTGAGCTCTCTCATTGGTCTGCCTTTCATCCAATCACAGCCTCACCTCTGAGCTCTCTCATTGGTCTGCCTTTCATCCAATCACAGCCTCACCTCTGAGCTCTCTCATTGGTCTGCCTTTCAATCAATCACAGCCTCACCTCTGAGCTCTCTCATTGGTCTGCCTTCATTCAATCACAGCCTCACCTCTGAGCTCTCTCATTGGTCTGCCTTTCATCCAATCACAGCCTCACCTGTGAGCTCTCTCATTGGTTTGCCTTTCATCCAATCACAGCCTCACCTCTGAGCTCTCTCATTGGTCTGCCTTTCATCCAATCACAGCCTCACCTCTAAGCTCTCTCATTGGTCTGCCTTTCATTCAATCACAGCCTCACCTCTGAGCTCTCTCATTGGTCTGCCTTTCATCCAATCACAGCCTCACCTCTGAGCTCTCTCATTGGTCTGCCTTTCATCCAATCACAGCCTCACCTCTGAGCTCTCTCATTGGTCTGCCTTTCATCCAATCACAGCCTCACCTCTGAGCTCTCTCATTGGTCTGCCTTTCATCCAATCACAACTTCACCTCTGAGCTCTCTCATTGGTCTGCCTTTCATCCAATCACAGCCTCACCTCTGAGCTCTCTCATTGGTCTGCCTTTCATCCAATCACAGCCTCACCTCTGAGCTCTCTCATTGGTCTGCCTTTCATCCAATCACAGCCTCACCTTCAAGGCTTCCTGTTTCCGGCTCGTCAGGAGGCGCATGTGTCAGTGGCAGCTACTAGATGTGCAGGGAACACCTCACTAAGGTAATTGTTTTCTTTAATATTTAGGCCTTAAAGTGGACCAACACCCAGGATTTTGACTATCCTGGGTTTTGGTCCACTTCGGTGGGGTGCCCCGATCACTGTGTGAAACCCCCCGAAAACTCGCCTCTCCCCACTCCCACGTGACCGCTGCAGCCAATCCCTGCCGGCGGACAAGCGAGAGGCAGCGTCGGACAAGCAGAGCGCGTCCGCCTCCCGCGCGTCCCTCTTACAGGGAGCGCACCCACTCCGGCCATTCACAAACGGCCGACGCGGGAGCGCGCCCTGCTAGAGGGATGCGCGGGAGGCGGCGGACGTGCATGCGCCGCTGGAACGTGGAAAAGGTAGGATTGTGGGCTTCCTGGGGGGTTTCACCCCATGGGACATCCCGATTTTGGATGCCCCGCGGGGAGGGATCTGATGGGCCCGGGAATCTTATAGATTCCCGGGTCGATCCCCCCTGAGTGTTGGTCCACTTTAAAGTGGACCAACACCCAGGATTTTGACTATCCTGGGTTTTGGTCCACTTCGGCGGGGCACCCCGATCGGGGGTGCCCCGCTGTGTGAAACCCCCCAGAAACCCCAAAAAACTCACCTCTCAGCGCTCCCACGTGAGCGCCGCAGCCAATCCCCGCCAACGTCCAGGCGGGGATCAGGAACGTCCAAGACGCTTCCGCCGCCGCCGCCTCCCGCGCGTCACTCTCGGCGCGCGCGCGCCCCCGCCGGCCATTCACAGAGGGCCGGCGCGGGCGCGCGCACGTCTGGAGGGGCGCGCGGGAGGCGGCGGCGGCGGAAGCGGCGGCGGATCAGGTAAGGTGTTTTTGGGGTTTCTGGGGGGTTTCACCCCGCGGGACATCCCGATCTCGGATGTCCCGCGGGGTGGGAGGTGATCGGCCCGGGAATCTTATAGATTTCCGGGCCGATCACCCCTGGGTGTTGGTCCTCTTTAAGTGTGTTTCTTATGAGTTGTATGATTAAGGCCCCTGTGGACCGAAACGCGTAATGGGGTTCTGGTGGCAGCCGGACTCGCTGGCTTCTGGGTCCCTGCTTTATTTTCACTTATCTTGGCATTTTCTATGGATGGCTATTTTTACCAAGATATATTAAAAATTACGTTTTACTCGGAGGCTGGATAAACACTGACGTTTTGCATGTATCAAATGACTGTCTGTGCAAGAATATAAATGAATCCAATCCGAGTGATGACAAATATACAAAACTGATCCACGTGTGCAAATGTTTTAAAAAAAGTGCGCTATGAAAATGGTACTGAATTGCAACAACAGAAAAGAATGAGAAAAAGCCTTTTTTTCGTAAACAAACGTAAAACAAATTGCACAGTGAAGAATTGGCCCTTATGTTAGGAATATCCTGGAACAACCAAAGCATGAGAAGCATGCAGAATTCAAATCTTTAACATGCTGCACCTTTTTTAGTGCCGATTCCACCCACCTATTATTTACTCCGTATCCTAAAATTGCGCCCGGGTGCTCGCAAGCCGTCGGTTCTGTAAAAATAGACGGAGGTCACAGAACGCGGCAGCACCATAACTGTATATCCAACCTTCACAACACAAAGCCACGGGCCCCCAATGATCATTTCTTGGAGCTCCAATTCTGACACGCGCGGGGGGATATTCATAGGAAAAAAATGAAAAATAAATTCCCTGCTGAGCTTGTTTTCTGTATCATTTTCCGCTAACTTCCTGGCTGGACACATCACGCCCCCACCGCCATCACTTTAGCAAATAATAAATGACATCGGCTGGAAAACAATTTAATGTCTATTGTCATTCCAAGGAGAAGGCAGTTTAACTTATTGATAGTGTCCTGGCGGCATCCAGCATAGCGTGTATATAATGTCAGCCTGCACACCCTGCTGGATGTGAGGAGGTTTGTATTGTTCCATGCTTTGACATTTTGGCCCTTATTTAACAAGGGATAGCGCCAGGTAGCGAATGGTGAGCGAACGGTAATGACGCTCACCGCTACGAGAACGCCGGCTCCCCTCCGCAATCACACATTTATCAAGCCGATCCTGCTTAGCGACTGACAGAGCGCCAGATAGCGAATCATTCATCATTATTCCAGCCTCACCCCACAGCGCCAGCGTCCGACCTTGAACAGCGACAGGTATGACCTCTCGCTACCTGGCGCTCTCCAATGCATTTCAATGGAACAATCTTTAAATATTCATAATTAATTGCTATTAATGTTTTTTCTTTTTAAATGGCAAAAATTCTGTGACCACTTCTGCAATGTTAGCTGTAACTACTTTTAACCCATCGCCGCCAGCGCTCTGGGGTTTAAACAAGCATTTCACAGCGCGAGAATTTTTTGAGCGTGATTTGTTAATGAATATGCTGGGAGCCGTTCGCTATGGCCATTCGCTGTCATGCGCTCCCATACAGCGCGGAACCTGTCAAACAGCGACTCCTAACCCCGTATTCAACATTACCGCACACCGACTGAGTCGCTGTCAACAGCCGAACAACAGGCGAACACAGCGAATACTAGCGTGCGCTATGAAAATAACGCTACTGGCGCTCATCTGTCGCTACCTGGCGCTATTCCTGAACCGGTCTCCCCGTTTTTGGGGTGAAAATATGCTCTTTTTAAAGGTTACCGGCTGACTATGGTCACCTGTTGTTGGCTGAAACTTTGGCCCTTATTCATGAAGGGATAGCGTCAGGTAGCGCCTTGTAAATGACAGGTAGCGACAGGTGAACGCCGGACGCGGCACGAAATTACACATTTATCAAGCCGAATCTGTTGAGCGACTGGGATAACGCCATGTAGCGTCCGATTCATCATTATCCCAGCCTCAGCGAACAGCGCCGGCGTTCAGCCTTGCAGAGCGCCACGTATTACCTCTCGCTACCTGTCGCTCTCCCATACATTTCAATGGACATTCTTTTATTTATTTTTAAACAGGGTGTTTGTTTGTATTTTTTTTTAAATCTCAAATAATGTTGTGACCTCTTCTGACCGAGAAAAAGCCATTTTTAAAAATATTTATCATGTTTTATATATTTTTGCAGAATTGACATTATAGGTCTGGCATTAATGTGTTCATCTTACAATGTAATAACAATGTAATTCCATATGTTTTCGCTTTGTTACTGGTGGATACATGCTAAAAAACAGACTTTATTCAACCAGCCTCCGGCGCTCTGGGCTTCAGACAAGCATTTTTGAGCGCCGGAGTTTTGTGAGGATGTTTTTATAATGAATATGTTGTGAGTCGGTCGCACTGACCAGTCGCTAACATGCGCAACCCATACAGCGCTGTACTGGTCAAATAGCGACTCATCGCAATGTATTCATCATTGCTGCACAGCGACTGAGTCGCTAAGAACTAGCGACCCACGGCCGAGCACAGTGACTACTAGCGGGCGCTCTGAAAATGCCTGCTACAGACGCTCATCTGTCGCTACCTGGCGTTAGTGATGAATCAGCCTGTAGGGCCACGTATCGCCATGTGAGCATCTGTTTAGCGGCATTTAGAGCGACTGCTAGTAGACGCTGCAAGCGGGTGTCTGGCGCAATAACCTAGCCTAGCGGGCGGACAAGTGACGCTGTAGTATCCCGTCCAGCATTGATAAATGTGATACACCAGCACCAGAGCGAAAATGCATAAAATTACATTATTTTAACACTGTGACACTGACACTGCAATGGCCGACCTGCACATACAATTCTGCATAAAAAAAAAAAACAATAAAAGTGTTTGGTTGCCGGGCAGGAGAGGCCACACAATCATTTGAGCCCAAAATTCAAAATTCTACTTTAGCAACACGCTATTTAAACACAACCAAATGAAACACCATTGCAATGTATGGGAGAGCGATACTGAGCGACAGGTGCTACATGATGCTGCTGAACACACAGCGCCGCCGCTTTACACTGAGCCACCGCTAGTGATACATGTGACGCTACATGGCGCTATTAGAGGCTCTCACCAGATTGACTTTCATATATATGGTTTTCACATGCAGCGCCAGCGCTTTACAATGAGCTGCCACTGGTGATACATGTGACGCTACATGGCGCTATTAGAGGCTCTCACCAGATTGACTTTCATATATATGGTTTTCACATGCAGCGCCGGCGCTTTACAATGAGCTGCCACTGGTGATACATGTGATGCTACATGACGATATTAGAGGCGCATAACAGATTCGCTTTCTTACAGCGCCCGGCGTTCACCCGACGCAACGTGGCACTACCTGGCATTAGCGTTTCTTAAATAACCCCCTTTGTCGCCCAAGGGGCCGCATAAACCTGGATCCAGACCAGACCTTAGCTATATAACCACCTAACCACCCCCCCAACACTTTTTTCTCACTTTGTCTTTTTTTGGGGTCTTAGTTAGCCATTTTATATCCTCATTACCCATTTCTCTTGTTATATATTTGTTAGAAGTTACTGAATACTTTGCTGCATACCTTCCAAATTTTCAGGGTGGGCAAGAGGGACAATTTTCAAATTAAGCCACACCCCCTCGTTGGGATAGGAAATATATTGTAAGAGTTGCAATATAAAGACTTTGAATAGGCAAATAAATCATTTATTGCTGCAGATCTGCATGTTACACCTCAAAGAGGGACAAATGAGAACAACAAGGGACAGGGGGACATGGACAAGAGGGACAGCCCATCCAAATGAGGGACAGTTGGGAGGTATGCTGTAATGCATGCATGCTGCAGGACCTGATCTCAAAAGCAGGTAAGATTCGGCTCGCTGGAGACTGTGAGGCTGATTCATTACTATTGCCAGGTATCGGCAGATGAGCGTCAGTATAGCGGCGCTTAGAGCAACCGCTAGGAGACGCTGTAAGCGGGTATCGGGCGCTGTAACAGAGCGCCTCAGTCGCTGTAGTAACCTGGCCGGCATTGATGAATGTGATGTATGTTGGGCCCTCTAACACCAGTACAGCGCTGCAGGAAGCGAGAGGTAGCGGCAGCTCAGTGTGACCGACTCTCGGCGCTCCACACCATACTTATCAAAAAAGGACACACACACAGCGTCGGCGCTGTGGATCTGGTCGCTATAGCATAGAGCGCCAGACGCTGTGTGATTAAAGTCTGTTTTTGAACACATATCCACCAGTAACAAAGCGAAAACACATGGAATGACATTGTTTTAACACTGTGACATTAACATTGACTTTAGTGCCAGACCTGTAATGACAATTCTGCATAAGAATAAAAAAAGTCAAAGAAGTTTCTAAAAGTGTTTGCAGCCAGGAGACGTCACACAATGATTGGAGCAAAAAAAAATTATATATATATATATATATATATATATATATATATATATATATATATATCAAACACGCTGTTTAAAGTGGACCAACACCCAGGGGTGATCTATAAGATTCCCGGGCCGATCACCTCCCTCACCGCGGGACATCCGAGATTGGGATGTCCCACGGGGTTAAACCCCCCCAAAACCCCAAAAAAACCTTACCTTATCCCCTCTAGACGTGCGCGCGCCCGCACCGGCCGTTTGTGAATGGCCGGCGCGGGCGTGCGCCCTGTAAGAGTGACGTGCGGGAGGCGGCGGCGGATGCGCTGTCTTGTCCGTCGCTGTCACCCGCTTGTCCGTCGGCGGGGATTGGACGGCGCGGTCACGTGGGAGCGTGGTGAGGTGAGTTTTTGGGGCTTTCTGGGGGGTTTCGGCGCTATACTTTGAGCCGCCTGTAATAATACATGTGACGCTACATGGCTGTTTTTAGAGTCGCTCACCCAATTCGCTTTCATAAATGTGGTTTTGTGTACAGCGCCCAGCACCAGGCGCTGCCTGCCGCTACAAGGCGCTACCTGGCGCTATCCCTTTATGAATAACCCCCTGTGTTGGCTGCTACAGGAGATACGAGATGAGCATTGTCCTTTTATTTTTTTAACCCTGGAGAGTCCCTAAAATTTTCCCTATATATTTAAATAGCAAACAAGTCTGATATTTAGCCGACCTGTGTCCATAGCAGTAAGATGTTTAGATGTATTAATAATTATAATGATGAGTCGGGAGGTCAGCATCTGGCAACACTCTATCAGGCTCTGATGTGTTTTAATACGCCGCGTAATCACATCAGACCTAAATTGCATATTGATTTTTATCTCAGAAATGATTCCATTATATGTCCCTAAATGGAAGGAGCCATTCAGGATGCAGGATTGAGCGCATCCAGTGTTCCAGAGAATATCTTGAGTTCTGTTCATATTAATGGAAGGATTTCGCCTGATTGATAGCGAGCGGCTACAAGAATTGAGAATGGAACATTCTTCATGGATTATCAGTCGGAGCCATTTTTCTCATAGGTTTTAATTTATTGTTGGATCCCCAGAAGGTTGTATAGAGGTCAGGGATGCCGATTGATCTGTATAAAATAAGGCTGGTGTATTTATTAAAAAGTGGACAACCCATTCACCAACCCATTCACCAACCCATTCACCAATCTATTCACCAACCCATTCACCAACCCATTCCCCAATCTATTCATCAACCCATTCCCCAATCTATTCATCAACCCATTCACCAATCCATTCACCAACCCATTCACCAACCCATTCACCAATCTATTCATCAACCCATTCCCCAATCTATTCATCAACCCATTCCCCAATCTATTCATCAACCCATTCCCCAATCTATTCATCAACCCATTCCCCAATCTATTCATCAACCCATTCCCCAATCTATTCATCAACCCATTCCCCAATCTATTCATCAACCCATTCACCAATCCATTCACCAACCCATTCACCAACCCATTCCCCAATCTATTCATCAACCCATTCCCCAATCTATTCATCAACCCATTCCCCAATCTATTCATCAACCCATTCACCAATCTATTCATCAACCCATTCCCCAATCTATTCATCAACCCATTCACCAATCTATTCATCAACCCATTCACCAATCCATTCACCAACCCATTCACCAATCCATTCACCAGCCCATTCACCAACCCATTCACCAATCTATTCATCAACCCATTCCCCAATCTATTCATCAACCCATTCCCCAATCTATTCATCAACCCATTCCCCAATCTATTCATCAACCCATTCCCCAATCTATTCATCAACCCATTCACCAATCTATTCATCAACCCATTCACCAATCCATTCACCAACCCATTCACCAACCCATTCACCAACCCATTCACCAATCTATTCATTCACCAACCCATTCACCAACCCATTCACCAATCTATTCGCCAACCCATTCACCAACCCATTCACCAATCTATTCATCAACCCATTCATCAACCCATTCACCAATCTATTCATCAACCAATTCACCAACCCATTCACCAATCTATTCATCAACCAATTCACCAACCCATTCACCAATCTATTCATCAACCCATTCACCAACCCATTCACCAACCCATTCACCAATCTATTCACCAACCCATTCACCAATCTATTCATCAACCCATTCACCAACCCATTCACCAACCCATTCACCAATCTATTCACCAACCCATTCACCAACCCATTCACCAACCCATTCACCAATCTATTCACCAACCCATTCACCAACCAGAATATCTTGAGTTCTGTTGATATTAATGGAAGGATTTCGCCTGATTGATAGTGAGCGGCTACAAGAATTGAGAATGGCACATTCTTCATGGATTATCAGTCGGAGCCATTTTTCTCATAGGTTTTAATTTATTGTTGGATCCCCAGAAGGTTGTATAGAGGTCAGGGATGCCGATTGATCTGTATAAAATAAGGCTGGTGTATTTATTAAAAAGTGGACAACCCATTCACCAACCCATTCACCAATCTATTCACCAATCTATTCACCAACCCATTCCCCAATCTATTCATCAACCCATTCCCCAATCTATTCATCAACCCATTCCCCAATCTATTCATCAACCCATTCACCAACCCATTCACCAACCCATTCCCCAATCTATTCATCAACCCATTCCCCAATCTATTCATCAACCCATTCACCAACCCATTCACCAACCCATTCACCAATCTATTCATCAACCCATTCCCCAATCTATTCATCAACCCATTCCCCAATCTATTCATCAACCCATTCCCCAATCTATTCATCAACCCATTCACCAATCTATTCATCAACCCATTCACCAATCCATTCACCAACCCATTCACCAATCCATTCACCAACCCATTCACCAACCCATTCACCAACCCATTCACCAATCTATTCATCAACCCATTCCCCAATCTATTCATCAACCCATTCCCCAATCTATTCATCAACCCATTCCCCAATCTATTCATCAACCCATTCACCAATCTATTCATCAACCCATTCACCAATCCATTCACCAACCCATTCACCAACCCATTCACCAACCCATTCACCAATCTATTCATTCACCAACCCATTCACCAACCCATTCACCAATCTATTCGCCAACCCATTTACCAACCCATTCACCAATCTATTCATCAACCCATTCATCAACCCATTCACCAATCTATTCATCAACCAATTCACCAACCCATTCACCAACCCATTCACCAATCTATTCATCAACCAATTCACCAACCCATTCACCAATCTATTCATCAACCCATTCACCAACCCATTCACCAATCTATTCACCAACCCATTCACCAACCCATTCACCAATCTATTCATCAACCCATTCACCAACCCATTCACCAACCCATTCACCAATCTATTCACCAACCCATTCACCAACCCATTCACCAACCCATTCACCAATCTATTCACCAACCCATTCACCAACCCATTCACCAATCTATTCATCAACCCATTCACCAACCCATTCACCAACCCATTCACCAACCCATTCACCAATCTATTCACCAACCCATTCACCAATCTATTCACCAACCCATTCACCAACCCATTCACCAACCCATTCACCAATCTATTCACCAACCCATTCACCAACCCATTCACCAACCCATTCACCAATCTATTCACCAACCCATTCACCAACCCATTCACCAATCTATTCACCAACCCATTCAACACAGCATGCATGATAGAGGAGCGCATACCTGTAGATGGCTACTACTGGCCAGAGAGAGACCCAGGAGGATTCCCAGTGGGCCACACTGCATTGGTGCTGCTGTTTCCAGTGCTGTACTGGCCACCAGAGAATCCACCAGTGGGCCCCAGGCACTGATCCAAGGCCATCATCGGGGTGCTACAAGCCCCGATCGGGGGTGCCCCACTGTGTGAAACCCCCCAGAAAGCCCCAAAAACTCACCTGTCCCCGCTCCCACGTGACCGCTGCAGCCAATCCCCGCCGACGGACAAGCGAGCGCGCCCGCCGCCACCTCCTGCACGTCACTCTTACAGGGAGTGCGCTGACCATTCACAAACGCCCAGCGCGGGTGCGCGCCCTGCTAGAGGGATGCGCGAGCGGCGGCTCGCGCATGCGCCGCTGGATCAAGGAGCAAGTAGGGATTTCAGGGCTTTCTGGGGGGTTTCACACAGCGGGGCACCCCCGATCGGGGTGCCCCACAGGCCCGATGCTGATCGGCCCGGGAATCTTATAGATTCCCGGGCCGATCAAATCTGTGAACACTTCCTTTGAAAATGTATTATTTGGGGATTTAAAAAAAAAATTTTTTTTTTGCAGAATTGATATTACAGGTCTGATTTTAAACTATTCAGGTTTGAATATTATTTCAAAATCATTCCATTTTTTTTTTTTGGGTGGTTAGGGGGTTAAAAAACTACTTTTAACACATCGCCTACTGCGCTCTGGGATTTAAACATGCATTTCACAGCGCTAGGAATTCTTAAACCGGACCTTCACCATGATTTAATGAAAAGCCCAAACTCTTAAAAAACAATTCCTCAGCATCTAAAATTAATATATTTTACATGTTTAGTCACTAATTTATTATACTTTCCCCCACTGGGCTGCAACTCTGTTCGGGAATTTAGGATACGGGCGCCGCCATCTTGACTCAGAAGCATCACACTTACTGAGGAGAGGAGAGTGGGATAAGGTACAGGGGGGCGGGTTATAGCTGTGCTTTGCTCAGACAGAGCAGAGCTGGGGTCAGGGAAAGGTCAGCAGTCCCAGAATGCAGAGCAGCACAGTCACTTCCTGTTTGCAGGCACTTCCTGTTTGCAGGCTGCCTGCAAAAATGGCAGCTTCCATAAGCCGCCATCTTGGATGTTTAAAGGCTTATAAAATGCAGTAGATGCAGGTAGGGTGATTTTTAATGTGGGCAATCTGTATGTACAGGGTGTGGGAAACATATAAGATAGACTCTTATTTAGAGTGAAGGTCCGCTTTAAGGCTGATTTTTTAATGAATATGGTGGGTGCCGGTCAGTATGTCCAGTCGCTATCATGCGCTCCCATACAACAGCGAACCTGTCAAATAGCGACTCAGCATCTTGTATTCAACATTACAGCACACCGACTGAGTCGCTATCATCCACCGAACAATGGCCAAGCACAGCGACTACTAGTGGTCGCTGTCAAAATACCGCTACAGTCGCTATCTGTCGCTATCTGTCGCTATTAATGAATAAGCCTCTTAGTTCCCACACACGCTGTCCCTGACCAGGCGGGGAGAGAAGAAGCTGCTACTACTCTGCGCATGCTCAGCAGACTAGCAGGGAGTCTCCGGCCCGGCGGGGCTCGTGGGACACAGTAGAGGTGAGGAGGAGGCGAGAGGCGACTGCTGGAAGACTGATCATCTCTGTGTGGTAAGTACCATATTCTTTTGTTGTTTTTTTTTTTTTAGCTGTGGCACTGGCATCTCTGGGCTCTGGCATGCTGGGGGTATGCGCTCTCATGGACCAATCACCTCCACGGCTGGCCAAATAGGTGATTTGGGATGCCCTACTGTGTGAACCCTTCCAGATCGTCCAGGAAACCCCTTACCTTTCCCTATTTCCCTTGCTTAATCCCTGCAGCTGTGCGCGCTCCTGCTCCTAGCCATTCAGATCGGCCGTGTGTGCAGGAGCACTCCACAAGGAAACCGGGGGTGCAGCTGCTCCCGCTCCCTACACCAACACACAAGCCAAAACAATGGCCTACAGCTCTGATTGGACAAATGCTGTGAGCGCGGGAATGGCTGAAAGGTGAGTGGAGTGGGAGATCTGGGGGGCTTTCACACAATTAGGCATCCCAAATCGGGATACCCCCCAGGGCAAAAGCTAATGACAAGGATAGGCACAATCCTGGTGATTGGTCTACTTTAAAGTGGACCAAAACCCAGGATTTTGACTCTCCTGGGTTTTGGTCCTGGCAACCCAGGGCACCCCGATCGGGAATGCCCCACTGTGTGAAACCCCCCAGATCACCGAAACTAATTCGCCTCTTCCCGGACTCTAACGACACATCACTCGGTAGTGATAGCAACATTGCGGTTACGGGGCCGGCTAGAAGTGGCGCTGCCTGCATGTAATGTAACAACTTTATGGGGCCGGGCACAGTACAGAAGGGCCGGTGTGACCAAAAAAGTCTCGGGCCGTTTTTGAATCCCAGTCCGCCCCTACCTACCTCGAGGCCATAACTGTCCCTATCTTCCAGGGACATCCCAATTTGGGATGGGGGCTAAGGCATCCTGACTCAGGATATCCCACTGTGTGAACTCTCCCAGATCACCCGCAAACTCCTTACCTTTCCCCCATCGCTATCGCGGGTTGCACCCGCATCCCTGCAAATGTATGCACTCCTGCGCCCATTCATTCAGATAGGCCGGGTGCACAGGAGCGCGCATTCCACAGGGAAACAGGGGATGCGGTTGCCACAGCTTCCTGTGCTGACACCACGTCGAAAACGCACCGTGGGAACGGCAGAAAGGTGATTGGGCGGCTTCAAACAAAGGAGTATTCCAAAAGAGAAAAGGAAGGACCTGCACCACTAAAAATAATTAAAAAGTTGCTGGCGTAGGCACAACCCCCTTTGGGGGAATGTTTGAACTAGTTTTACAAATATGGCTCCCAAACCAGCCAGCTGTACCCACAATTATATGCCACACACTTATAATAAAATGCCTATTTTTTCGTGTTCCAAGTAAGCGCATACATATAAACATACATCACATACATTTAAAACAACACAAGTTAAAAAATGGATAAAGCGGGTCGCTTAAAAAATCCACAAAGTTAATATAACTGTTCCCTGTGCCAATTACTAATCTGAACTAAGGTGCAAAATTGAAAATTAAAGAACCATATGCATGATTATAAAGGTGTTAATACTAAATTGATACAAAGTGACCTGTGCAATAAAGTTACCAGTGCAATACGAAGCTAATTATATACAACAATCAATAAAAACTACAACCAATTCCATGGACAATGTGCTAATATCATAAACCACGTGCAAAGTACATAAACCATACGGAAGTGCAATCCTGTGCAATCCAAGGCACTAATCACATGGGAACTAATAGGAAAGATATTTAGGCCCTTATTCATGAAAGGATAGCGTCAGGTAGCGCCTGGTTAATGAGAGGTAGCAACATGTAGCGACTGGTGAACGTCGGACACGGCACGCAATTACACATTTATCAAGCAAAATTTGTTTAGCGACTGGGATAGCGGCATGTAGCGTCTGATTCATCATTGTCCCAGCCTCAGCGAACAGCGCCGGCATTCAGCCTTGCACAGCGCCAGGTATGACCTCTCGCTACCTGACGCTCTCCCATACATTTCAATGGACGATCCTTTACTTCTCTTTAAACTGTTTTTTTTTTTTTTGTTTTTTGTTTTTAAATCTCAAATAATTCTGTGACCTCTTCTGGCATTGAATTAGCATTTTTTTCACAATTTTTTTATTTTTTATATATTTCTTCAGAAATGACATTACAGGTCTGCCATTAAAGTGTTCATGTTACAATGTTGCTACAATGTAATTCCATATGTTTTCGCTTTGTTACTAGTTGATAGATGCTTGAAAACAGACTTTAATCACACCGCCTCCTGCGCTCTGGGCTTCAAACAAGCATTTTTCAGCGCCCCAGAGATTTGTGAGGCTGTTTTTTTGCTGAATATGGTGTGAGTCGGTCGCTATGAGCAGTCGCTAACATGCGCTCCCATACAGCGCTGTACTGGTCAAATAGCGACTCCTCACAATGTATTCAACATTACTGAACAGCAACTGAGTCGCTATAAACCAGCGACTCACGGGTGAGCGCTGCGACTACTAGCGGGCACTCTGAAAATGCCTGCTACAGACGCTCATCTGTCGCTACCTGGCGTTAGTGATGAATCAGCCTGCCCGATTATATCACCATATTAGATCGAGCCGTAATCCATAAAGACCCACCAAGGAGTATTCCAAATAAGGATGCCCCCGGAAAAAGAAGTAAAAGTAGAATGTAAAATGCTAGATTTGTTAATGCTAGAATTGTTCAGCAAATGAATCTAAAGTGGACCAAAACCTGGGATTTCGACCTTGTCTGGGCATCCCGGGGCATCACGATTTTGGATGCCCTAGTGTGTGAAACACCCCTAAGATTGCCATCAAAACACAGTTTTCTGTTGGTCCCACAACGCATGCGTGGGCTCTCATTCCTGCAATCAGTACATCTCCGGCATAATGTAAGGGGAGCCGACGCTTCCCGGGTCTCCTTGCAATCTGCCTCCAGCTTTATTGAAAGGCCGGCCACGGGAGCGCACTTCAACAACTAGATGCTGGCAAAAGCGCCAGCACCATGGGAAAGGTACGTTTTGTGGAGGATCCCAAGGATTTCAATTCAATTTAATTCAATTCAATTTATTGTTGATTTTGGCGCCCCTAGACAGACGAGCAGTGGAGATCCTGGAGGCCCGGGAGGGTCCCTGAGCGCGCAGTATAGAAGCGCCTCTTGGAGAGACGCCAGCGCGCCCCTAGATTGACGAGCAGTGGAGATCCTGGAGGCCCGGGAGGGTCCCTAAACCATAGTGGATACAAGGTGGACATCTGGCGCACGGATGACTTACTGATAAAACAACGCATATTTAAAGAATTGGGGAGCAGCCTGGAAAGGGAAAACAGTACCCACAAATCTGCGGGGCCTGCTAGGAACAAACAGGATTGAACATAGGGGTGTATGAACCAGAAGAAACAACAACATGTGACATAGATTGAACAAATATATGATGTAAAAGGATGAGGAAATCATAAAGAGCACCTTAACTTCCTTAAAGAGGGCACGGAGGAAGCCAAAGGCGAAACATGTCTGCCCAATCAGGAAGGAATTATGAATCCAACTGATTACCAAGACAGTAGGGAGAAATGTATTTCATACATACTTGAAAAAATATGATCAGTGCATTATGTATATATTAACATGTTTGAACATTATGTAAATATGAATATTATGTAAACAATGAATTGAGAGCTCAGTGAGTATGAATTTGTAAATAGATGTATTTTAAAGAATAAGGTACTAATAAATTAATTTTGAATATCAAAAGGTGTGGTCTAGGTCAAAAGCGTATTTAGAATTACTGGGGGGTGCCTGAACCCAGACTCAGCAGGGCAATTTATTGTTGGCCAAGTACATCGTGAGATGAATGAGGAATTCTTTTTGGCATAAACACAGTGCAACAATTAACTACAGTTTGCATAGAAAATGCAGATACAGAGATACAGATGCTCTTACATAGTGCAACTGATACCAGCTAATGCAACCCTTTGAGTCTGGACCTATGACTAGAGATGAGCGAACTTCTTGAAAGTTCGATTCGGGCGATTCGCCGAATTTCCCCAAGAAATTCGGGTTCGCCCGAATCGAACTTTCACGAATCGCTCATCTGAAAAAAAAAATGCCGGCATGGTGGGAGCGGGCAGGCCGGCTACGCTGTCAGCGGGCGCGCGCAATATGGGAGCCAACAGTAGCGTCTGGTCAGTGTGACCGACTGAAACCATATTCATCAAAAAAAAGCTTGACATGGCGCCGGCACTCAAAATTGGGTCTCTGTAGTCCAGAGTAGGGATGAGCGAATCGGTTCTAACGAACCTGAATTCTCTCCGAATTTCAGGGAAAATTCGATTCAGCAGGAACCCGAATTTTTAGCGGTTCGTGCAGACCGAATTTTCCCTGAAATTAAAAAAAAAATGCCGGCATGGTGGGAGCGGGGAGACCGGCTGCGCTGTCAGCGGGCGGTGGAAGTCGGCTTCCGCCGCTCGCTGACAGCGCAGCCAGCCTCCCCGCTCCCACTATGCCGGCATTTTTTTTTTTTAGCAAACACGGCCTCCCCGCTCCCACCAGGCCGGTAAGTGTTTGCTGTATAGTGGGAGCGGGGAGGCCGGCTGCGCTGTCAGCGGGCGGTGGAAGCCGGCTTCCGACGCCCGCTGACAGCGCAGCCGGCCTCCCCGCTCCCACCAGAGATGAGCGATTCGCTAAAGTTCGATTCGGACGAACCTGAATTTCTTCGAGAAATTCGGCGAATCGCCCGAATCGAATTTTTGAGAAGTTCGCTCATCTCTAGTCCAGAGCGCCAGAAGCTGTGTGATTAAAGTGTGTTTTTAAACACATATCAACTAGTAACAAAGGGAAAACATATGGAATGACAGTGTTATTACATTGTGACATTAGCACTTTAATACCAGACCGGTAATGACAATTCTTCACAAAAATATAAAATATCAAAAACATTTTCAAAAATGACTTTTAATAGGCCAGGAGAGGTCACATAATGATTTAATTAAAAAAAGAAAAAAAAAATTTAAAGAGAAGAAAAGGAATGTCTATTGAAATGTATGGGAGAGCGACAGGTAGAGACAGGTAATACCAGGTGCTGGTATGCAGGTAATCTGGAAGCCAGAGCGCCGGCGCCATACGCTGAACCATCTGTGATGATGAATCGGACGCTACATGGGGCTGTTAAAGTCACTCACTGGAATCACTTTGATAAGTGTGGTATTGCGTACAGCGTCCGGCGTTCACCGTTCGCTACCTGTCGCTAAGAGGCGCTACCTGCCCTTGTTTAAAGTGGGCCAACACCCACAAAACTCTGGGAGCGAGCGGCGCTTCACTTTACCTACTGCGGCGCTACTGCGCATGCGCGAGGTTTAGAATAGGAAGAGGTCAAAGGATCTCTTCCTCTTAGATGTAAATCAAAGATGGCGGCGCGAAATATAAATTGATGCGACGCCGTGCAGGATCATCTAAGGTATTTTTTTTTTTGGATTATTAAGGATAACGGGTCCTGGGGAATGGTATGGGATATTAAATGAAGGGGAAAAAAAATAAAACGTAAGGGTGCTGGTCCACTTTAAAGTGCAGATAGCCAAAGGAAAGAAACCATTCCTAGATCTAGAAGTCCTGCAAGCTGGTACTGCAAGATGCCGCTCAGATGGTAAATACTGGAGTAGGGGCATGTCCAGAGTGAGAGGGGTCCCGAAGGATCTTTTCTGCCCGTTTCTTTGTTCTGCGTTTGTGCAGTTCCTGCAAGGAACCAATTATTCTTTCTGCTGTCTTTATTGTTTTTTGGAGTCTACACTTGTCTCTTTTAGTTGATCCCTTGAACCAGACACTGGGGCATCCCAATAAGGGGTTGAGGCTTTTGGTCCACTTTATTGTTTCCCGTATATGCTTAAAATATATAATTTTTCTTATGTTTTTAAGGACTTGGCGGAAAAAGAGAACACACAAGGAAATGCATTAGAAACTCTGAAGGCGAATTTCTATTGCGAGCTGTGCGACAAGCAGTATCATAAACACCAGGAGTTTGACAACCATATCAATTCCTATGATCATGCCCATAAGCAGGTGAGATGACTGCGGCTTCCCGCTGCTTTACTGCGTGATTGTTGCATTGTTTTCCTTTGCTGCAAAACTGAAAACCAGATATTACATGACAATGAAATGTTATTGCTCCAGACAGATATCTATACCCTGATTTACTAAACCTACAGTACGCGGCACTGCTCTGGTCCGGCACAGCCCGGCACAGCAGACACAGTGGTATCACTCGGTGCACTTACACACTTAGCGACAGAAGAGCGTCTGTAGCAGCATTTTCAGAGCGCCCGCTAGTAGTCACTGTGCTCGGCCGTGGGTCGCTACTTTATAGCGACTCAGTCGCTGTTCAGTAATGTTGAATACATTGTGAGGAGTCGCTATTTGACCAGTACAGCGCTGTATGGGAGCGCATGTTAGCGACTGCTCATAGCGACCGACTCACACCATATTCAGCAAAAAAACAGCCTTACAAATCTCTGGCGCTGAAAAATAGTTGTTTGAAGGAGGCGGTGTGTTTAAAGTCTGTTTTCAAGCATCTATCCACTAGTAACAAAGCGAAAACATATGGAATTACATTGTAACCACATTGTAACATGAACACTTTAACGCCAGACCTGTAATGTCATTTCTGAGGAAATATATAAAAAATGAAAAAATGCTAATTCAATGCCAGAAGAGGTCACAGAATTATTTGTGATTTTTTTGAAAAAAACAAACAAACAAAACCCCGTTTAAAGAGAAGGAAAGGATCGTCCATTGAAATGTATGGGAGAGCGACAGGTAGCGAGAGGTCATACATGGCGCTGTGCAAGGCTGAACGCCGTCGCTGTTCTCTGAGGCTGTGAAAATGATGAATCAGACGCTACATGGCGCTATCCCAGTCGCTAAACAGATTCTGCTTGATAAATGTGTAATTGCTGCCGTGTCCGGCGTTCACCAGTCGCTACCTCTCATTAACCAGCCACTACCTGACGCTATCCCTTCTTAAATTAGGGCCTCAAGCATTTCCATACTTACTCCTCTGTGCTGAGTTCTGAGAGCAGGTTGGAGGACCCGCCTCATTTTTGCTGCACAGTCGGGCTCACTCCCATAGAACACAATGGAAAGGTTAGGAAGCATATTATTAGATCTGCAGTTTGCTGGGATTTCTTTACACCTAAGTTCATTTATGTTATAACTAGATAGATATGATATGATATGTTATAGATAGATATGATAACTAGAGATGAGCGAACCTCTTTTAAATTCGATTCGGCCGATACACAAAATGTATCCAAGAAATTCGAGTTTGTCCGAATCACAGTCAATCAAGAAATAATAAAAAAGGAGCTCATCTCCATCCATGTTCCAGCGCTGGGCTCAGGCCTCATCCTCGGGCGGGCCGCCGGTGTCCCTCGCCAGACATAAATTCTCTGTCCCCCGCTGGGCTGCCTACACCTTGCTTACCACCACAGGGAGAGGCTTTTCATACCCGCGGAGGGAGCTGACGTCATCTCACATTGCATTGAACAAGCGAGGGAGCAGGTGAGTTTTTGCATTTTTAAGGATTTTACAGATTTCAGGGAAAAGTTTGGTTGGCCTGGATCACAAGAAACGTGTTACTAGGAGGGAGGCTGGCGGTTACAATGCGTTACTAGCAAGGAGCCCGGCTGTTTCAATGTGTCACTAACAGGGAGCCTGTCTTTTACAATGTGTTACTAGTATAGAGCCTGGCTGTTACAATGTGTTACTAGCAGGGAGCCCGCAGTTACATTGTGTTACTACGAAGGAGCTGGACGTTACAATGTGTTACTAGTATAGAGCCTGGCTGTTACAATGTGTTACTAGCATAGAGCCTGGCTGTTACAATATGTTACTAGCAGGGAGTCTGGCTGTTACAATGTGTTACTAGTATAGAGCCTGGCTGTTACAATGTGTTACTAGCATAGAGCCTGGCTGTTACAATGTGTTACTAGTATAGAGCCTGGCTGTTACAATGTGTTACTAGCATAGAGCCTGGCTGTTACAATGTGTTACTAGCATAGAGCCTGGCTGTTACAATGTGTTACTAGCATAGAGCCTGACTGTTACAATGTGTTACTAGCAGGGAGCCTGGCTGTTACAATGTGTTACTATTAGGGAGCCCGGCTGTTACAATGTGTTACTAACATGGAGCCTGTCTGTTACCATGTGTTATTAGCGGGGACTAGATGTTACAATGTGTTACTAGCAGGGAGACTGGCTGTTACAATGTGTTACTAGGAGGGAGCCTGGCTGTTACAAAGTGTTACTAGGAGGGAGCCTGGTGGTTACAATGTGGTATTAGCGGGGAGCCTGGCTGTTACAATGTGTTACTAGGAGGGAGCCTGGCTGTTACAATGTGTTACTAGCAGGGAGCCTGGCTGTTACAATGTGTTACTAGCAGGGAGCCTGGCTGTTACAATGTGTTACTAGCAGGGAGCCTGGCTGTTACAATGTGTTACTAGCTGGGAGCCTGGCTGTTACAATGTGTTACTAGCAGGGAGCCTGGCTGTTACAATGTGTTACTAGCTGGGAGCCTGGCTGTTACAATGTGTTACTAGCAGGGAGCCCGGCTGTTACAATGTGTTACTAGCAAGGAGCACAGCTGTTACAATGTGTTACTAGGAGGGAGCCCAGCTGTTACAATGTGTTATTAGTGGAGAGCCTGTCTGTTACCATTTGTTATTAGTGGGGGCTAGATGTTACAATGTGTTACTAGGAGGGAGCCTGGCTGTTGCCATCTGTTACTAGCAGGGAGCCTGGCTGTTACAGCAGGCTGGTGTTCTTCGAAGTACTCACAGGTGGTTTAGGGTCCTTGCAGACCTGAACTCTACCTGATCATACCTGCTGTAAATAAAGGTCCACACAGTGGTTTGCCCCTGTGAGGGTCTGTACTTAAAGTGGACCAACACCCAGGATTTTGACTATCCTGTGTTTTGGTCCACTTCGGTGGGGCACCCCGATCGGGGGTGCCCCGCTGTGTGAAACCCCCCAGAAACCCCAAAAAACTCACCTCTCCTCGCTACCACGTGACCGCCGCTGCCAATCCCCGCCGATGGACAAGCGGGAGGCAGCGACGGACAAGAGAGCGCGCCCGCCGCCGCCTCCCGCGTGTCACTCTTACAGGGCGCGCGCCCGCGCCGGCCATTCGCGGGTGCGCGTCCTGCTAGAGGGACGCGCGGGAGGCGTCGGCGGGCGCCGCTGGATCGCGGATAAGGTAGGGATTTAGGGGTTTCTGGGGGGTTTGACACAGCGGGGCACCCCCAATCGAGGTGCCCCGCAGTCAGGGGTCTGATCGGTCCGGGAATCTTATAGATTCCCGGGCCGATCATGGGAGGGTGTTGGTCCACTTTAACAAAATTAAGGAAAACAATTCCCCTGCAGAAGGCTTATGACTTAGCATTTTAAAATAATTAAACATAACCATCATATAAAATATGATGACTTTTGATGGATCTGACAAACTTTGCCTCTCAGTAGCTGCAGTTTTTACTTGCCATTGCATTACTATAATTGTTAGCCAGGAAATAGAAAGGGAAAATACTGAAACCGAAAAGTACTTATTGGTGGCAAAGTAAACCCACATACTGTTAATGGAATCAGTGAGCCAAGGTGGGGAAGTTAAGTGCTCGGGCGGCTTACCAGGTCCTGAAGCGCTGTTTAGAGGAATGTGGAGCAGCGCAATGGAACATCTGCAATGTAAGCACGCGTTCCCCTAATAGACACCATCCCGGGGGAGCAACGCTTCCTTACAGCCAACCAAATAGACCGCGTCCCGCTTCCTATTTTCCTAACCAACTATGGCAAACATTCTAACGCTGTTCTCCCAAAATGATGTCATGCTCGCACCTAAAAGTTTGTGGACGCTTCAGACATTTCTGAATAATTTTGAGCTAAAAATCAATTTTTCTAAAAGTGGATAAAGTGAATAACATGAAACAAACAGGTAAAAAAAAGCATTAGACTTGGAGGCCGATTCATTAATAGCGGCAGGTAGCGACAGTTGAGCGACTGTAGCGGCATTTTCAGAGTGCCCGCTAGTAGTCGCTGTGCTTGGCCGTTGTTCGGTAGTTGATAGTTGATAGTCGACGCTCCCACCCCAGCCATTCAGTTAGGCTGGGAGGGGAGCGCACGCTGCTAGTGGTGCCGTTTGCCAAATTACATATTCACGGCAAACCATTCTGATTGGACGAGAGCCCACGCATGTCCCATTCAACTGGGAAGAAGTGAGTTTTTTGGGCGTTCTGGGGAGTCACATTTGGGATGCCCCCGAGGCACCAAACATTTGTTCAGCTTTAAAGTGGACCAGTCAAAAAAAATGATTCCACTCTTATGATCAGTGGCATAAGCAGCTTATCCCCAATGCAGATGTTGTGAAATGGCATAAGTATTATTCACTCTTGATTTACATGGGGGCGGCCATCTTGCCCCCATCCTGATAGTGCTGCTTACACATGAGAATTAGAGGGGTGCTGTGCCAGCGGCAGTTCACACCAAATTGAAAGAGATATATGCCTCAGAAACAAGGAGAAGTTTGCCTGTCATTTTTCACACGCCCAAACACAGAATAAACAGCTAATGTAGCAAAGGAAATCTGTGCGAGGAAAGCTGTTACAATGTATCTCTATGGTGGCAGCCGCAAAAGCATCCAGTCAGGCGATACAATGTATACAATATAGTTTATTCAAAGATGAGGCATTACAGCTGAAGGCTTACTACTTCTGCCTAGAAATAAGAGATGATTGCACAGAGTTAGGAGGCAATTGTAACTGAGACTCGGTTTTTCAGAATCAGCTTCTTTATGTGTGTGGCAAGATGGCCGCTACCATGCATGTTTAACACTGCCAAATCTGCCTGCTATTCCAAACACCTGCATGGTGTTAATCCCTCTCAATAAGTTTATGTCACTGATTGCCAGAAAGGGGCTTTAGGGGAGCAATTTACTAAGCTTTGATTTTTTTTTACTGGAGGTCTGCTTTAAGTCTATGGGTCTATTCTCTTATATGGGAATGGTCTCTCTACTGTCTGAGTTGTTATATAACTACTAACTGCTATCTCACATTATAGTATATGGGTGAAATACTGGCTAATTTAAACCAGACCTTCATGTAACCAGAGCATCATGTAATGAAAAGCTCAAACCCTTAAAAAAACGATTGTGGGCAATCTGTATGTATGGGGGGGAAACATATAAGATAGGCTCTTATTCAGGGTGAAGGTCCGGATTAATGTGGACAATCTGTATGTACAGGGTGGGTAAAACATATAAGATAGACTCTTATTCAGGGTGAAGGTCCAGATTAATGTGGGCAATCTGTATGTACGGGGGGAAACATATAAGATAGGCTCTTATTCAGGGTGAAGGTCCGGATTAATGTGGGCAATCTGTATGTATGGGGGGGAAACATATAAGATAGACTCTTATTCAGGGTGAAGGTCCGGATTAATGTGGACAATCTGTAAATACAGGGGGGGGGAACATATAAGATAGACTCTTATTCAGGGTGAAGGTCCAGATTAATGTGGCCAATCTGTATATACAGTGGGGGAAACATATAAGATAGACTTTTATTTAGGGTGAAGGTCTGGTTTAAGTAAAAGAGTTATTTCTCATGGACTCCTCCTCTTGAGGGAGGGATTACAGAGGAAGATCCGAGTTCCATTCCTTGGGACATCCTGAATCTAGATGGCCTGCTGTGTAAAACTCCCCAGAAGCCCCGTTTCGCTCACCTTGTCCCGGAGCCTTTGTCGCGTCTCTCCTGGCTCACCTCTAGCCTTGCACACACCCGCATCTGGCCTTTGTGAATGGGCGACGCGGGCACGCAATGGCTGGAAGGTGAGCGGGAGAGGCGGCCGGCGCTGCACCCGACTGCTTACGCCGAAGGAAGTCGAGTGAAAGCAAGCGCGCTGATTGGTTGCACGGGCCACTCAGCCAATTAGCACGCTCATTCTTGTCATTCGAGTCTGTGTCATGAGAGCATCAGGAAGGTGAGTGAAGGTGAGTATCACTAAATTAATCACTACACAATTAAAATCCCTTACAAAACACATAATGATGCAATACATATAAGACAAACCAACATGGAAGTGTGTAGGCGATGGGGAGATACTGGCACATAAATATCAATCAGCATCTATATATAAAAACACATAAACACAAGTGATCTAATCAGTGCAAATAACAATGTGCAAATCCTGCCTATGATCCGGATCCTACATCAAACAACTGTAAAGTGCAAAATGCAACCAATCAACAGACACAAATACAAGATATAATCACAAATAAAACCTACATAATTTCCCAATACCTAAATACCCAGTAAGAAATATAAAAATGACCACAAAATACCTCACCAATATAGATGCTAGTATCAATCAACCATTAAATATTGCGCAAAAATATATCCAACCAAAATATACTCAAGGTATCACAGGTATGCCAGTAAAGGGTCTCCCCACCGCCTACAGCACCAGGAGCCACGCGTTCCGTGGGTGTATCCCCCACTTCATCAGGCTGGGAGCCTACACACACAGCGAGGCATCCCAATTCAGGATGCCCCCACTGAGAGGACCAACACCCCGGAAATCGGATGTGTTGTCCCTTTTTAAATCTTTCCTAATTGTAAGTACTCACCTTTTTCCCCCGCTCACACCAACACCCATTTTATGTAAAATGTTCTAAAGAAAATGGATAAACTGCATCCGAAGAAAACAGAAAAAATAACTCACTGGGACTCAGGGTTAGATATTTGCATAAAGAAGGTGAAGGGTCCGCACTCCTTAAAATGTAAATCTTTATTGTAGAAAAGTTAAAATCATCTCCATCCAAAAAGTTGTCAGCAAAGGCATAAAATCAGTATAACAGACCTAGACCAGCCATCTGACGCGTTTCGGACATTATTGGTCCTTTATCATAGATCACCTAGTCTGTTATACTGATTTTATGCCTTTGCTGACAACTTTTTGGATGGAGATGATTTTAACTTTTCTACATTAAAGATTTGAATTTTAAGGACCCTTCACCTTCTTTATTCCAAGCTGTTGTGGGGCTTGGGACCACCCCGGGCCGTGCACCCTGCTTACCTCTTCACTACCAGAGCGCGGTAACCTTTTTCTTTATCCTGTATATAATTCTTTATCCCGTGTATAATTATGTGGATTTTATTTTCTGGTCGGTGGTTCCCTTTTAGAAATGACCTCACAGTATTATTTTCTCTCAACAGAGGCTGAAGGAATTAAAACAGAGAGAATTTTCCAGAAACATCGCGTCTAAAATAAGAAAGAATGAAAGGAAGCAAAAGAAGTATCTTCATAAACTTCATAAACTGGCCGATCGCAAGAAAGACACCAGCTGGTATGTCGCGGCAGGGGCGTAGCTGGGGGGGGTGCCGCATGTCAGTGGGGTGCCAATGGGGGGCCTAAGCACAGGTAGGGGCGCCATTTTGAATAATGGGCCCCCCAAAAGCCCCCAACAATACTCAGGATCAAGTGGCACAGTATAAATCTTTATTTGTACATATATACAGGACTAATTAAAACATAATTAAAAAAACATGCACAACAAACCACTAGGGGGAGCTGTCAGCTGCTGGTCACTATATTATTTAAAGTGGACCAACACCCTCCCATGATTGGCCCGGGAATCTATAAAATTCCCGGACCAATCAGACCCCTGACTGCGGGGCACCCCGATTGGGGGTGTGAAAACCTGTGTGAAACCCCCCAGAAACCCCTAAATCCCTACCTTATCCACGATCCAGCGGTGCCCGCCGCCGCCTCCCGCGCGTCCCTCTAGCAGGACGCGCACCCGCGCCGGCCGTTTGTGAATGGCGGCGCGGGCGCGCGCCCTGTAAGAGTGACGCGCGGGAGGCGGCGGCAGGCGCACTCTCTTGTCCGTCACGTGGGAGTGGGGAGAGGTGAGTTTTTCTGGGCATTCTGGGGGGTTTCACACAGCGGGGCACCCCGCCGAAGTGGACCAAAACCCGGGATAGTCAAAATCCTGGGTGTTGGTCCACTTTAAAGTGCAAATCTACAGTGAAGTATTCTTGTTACCACATGTACGATCTTATCTGTGAACATTATTGTCTGTCTTTGCTGCTCTGCCGGGTCCTGCTAAATCCACACTGGCACTTTGTTTATGAATACTTCACTGTAGATTTTCACCGGCAGGCTGATTCATCACTAACAGATGAGTGTCTGTAGCAGGCATTTTCAGAGCGACCGCTAGTAGTTGCTGTGCTCGGCCGTGGGTCGCTAGCTCATAGCGACTCAGTCGCTGTGCTGCAATGATGAATACATTGTGAGGAGTCGCTATTTGACCAGTACAGCGCTGTATGGGAGCGCATGTTAGCGACTGGTCAGTGCGACCGACTCACAACATATTCAGCAGAAAAACAGCCTCACAGAACTCTGGTGCTGAAAAATGCTTCTCTGAAGCCCAGAGCGCGGGAGGCGGTGTGTTTAAAGTCTGTTTTTCAGCATCTATCAACTAGTAACAAAGCGAAAACATATGGAATTACATTGTAACAACATTGTAACATGAACACATTAATGCCAGACCTGTAATGTCATTTCTGCAGAAATATATAAAACATGAAAAATTTTTGGAAAAATGGCTTTTTCTATGCCAGAAGAGGTCACAGCATTATTTGAGATTAAAAAAATAACAAAAACCCTGTTTAAAAAGAAATAAAACAATGTCCATTGAAATGTATGGGAGAGCGTCAGGTAGCGAGAGGTCATACCTGACGCTGTGCAAGGCTGAATGCCGGCGCTGTTCGCTGAGGCTGGGATAATGATGAATTGGACGCTACATGGCGTTATCGGGGAGGCCGATTCATTAATAGCGCCAGGTAGCGACAGATGAGCGCCAGTAGCGTGATTTTCTCTGCGCCAGCTAGTATTCGCTGTGCTTGGCCGGGGTTTGCTTGTTGACAGCGACTCAGTCGGTGTGCGGTAATGTTGAATACGGGCTGGGGGGTCGCTGTTTCACAGGTTCCGCGTTGTATGGGTGCGCCTGACAACGAATGGCCAGAGCGAACGGCTTGCTGCAGATTCATTAACAAATCACGCTCCGAATTTATTTGCGCTGTGAATTCCTTGTTTAAACCCCAGAGCGCTGGCGGCGATGGATTTAAAATAGTTTTTAACCCCCAAACAACCATATTTTTTGATTGTAAAATTATACAAGTTTTTATAAACATTTTGTAATATGAATACATTAATATCAGACCTGTAATATCAATTCTGCACAAAATCTTTTTTTTTTTTTTTTTTACCTTAAAAAAATCCTAACATTGCAGAAGTGGTCACAGAATTTTTGACATTAAAAAAAACAAAAAAAACATTAATAGCAATTAATTATGATTAATTAAAGATTGCTCCATTGAAATGCATTGGACATCGCCAGGGAGCGACAGGTCATACCTGGCGCTGTGATGGGATTAGCAGCGGCGCTGTTCGTTGCAGTCGGCTACATGATGAATCCCGCGGTAGCTGTCGCTCTCGCCGGCGCTAGCCTCATTTAGCTTGATAAATGCGTCATTGTGGCCGACGCCGGGCGTACTTGAGTCGGTAGCCGCCGTTAGCTGGCGGGACCTGGCGCTCGTCAGACACTACCTGGCGCTATCGCTTGATGAATAAGGGCACTAGTCACTCAACAGATTCTGCTTGATAAATGTGTAATTGCGTGCCGTGTCTGGCGTTGACCAGTCGCTACCTCTCATTAACCAGGTGCTACCTGACGCTATCCCTTCTTAAATAAGGGCCATAGTGACCAGCAGCTGACAGCTCCCCCTAGTGGTTTGTTGTGCATGTTTTTTAATTATGTTTTAATTAGTCCTGTATATATGTAGTAATAAAGATTCATATTGTAACATTTAATAGAGTGTTGCGACTTGATCTTGAGTATTGTTGGGGGGCTTTTTGGGGGCCACTTTCTTTTTGCATTGTGTATTGTTAGGTGCTCAGGTGTTGCCATTTTTTCTTTTGCTTTGTTTGGTGCCATTTCGAATCCCAGAAAGCCTAGCTAACGTCTGGTGATCACATGACACTGCTTGTGACCGCTGCTTGCGTTGCGCTTTAAGAGATGATAACAGGCGCCCCTAATTTCTTAAAAGGCCGAGCGCGCCCTGCACCATTGCCAAAATTCAAATGTATCTTCCTGTCAGCGTCGGGCAGAAATGACAGGCCGCGCCATTTTTTATCAGGCGCATTACCATAATGGGATGGGGTTTTGCACTTAAATGATCAATATGGCCTTTTAGTGTTTTAGATATGTAAATGTGATGATCAGGATTAGCCGCATGGCGGCTTCTCAAGTGGCCCCGGGCCCTGTTCTAATTTGCTGACATGGCAATTTAGCTGCTTGAGCCTGAAGCCCATGGGAGGCCTCGATGGGGGAACGGAAAGGTCTCTCGCACATAGAGCTTATGCCCTTATTCATCAAGCGATAGCGCCAGGTAGTGTCTGACAAGCGCCAGGTAGCGTCAGCTAACGGCGACTACCGACTCAAGTACGCCCGGCGGCGGTCACAATGACGCATTTATCAAGCAAAATGAGGCTAGCGACGGCTAGCGCGGCATTCATCATGAAGCCGCCTGGACCGAATAGCGCCGCTGCAAATTCCCTCACAGCGCCAGGTATGAGCTGTCGCTCCCTGGCGATGTCCAATGCATTTCAATGGAGCAATCTATAATTATTCATAATTAATTGGTATTAATTTTTTTTTTTTTTTTAATGTCAAAAAATCGGAGAACACTTCTGCAATGTTAGGATTTATTTTTAAGTAAAAAAAAAAAATTAAAAAAAATATGTGCAGAATTGCTCTAACAGGTCTGATATTAATGTATTCATATTACAAAATGATTCTAAAAACATGTATAATGTTACATTAAAAAAATATGGTAGTTTAGGGGTTAAAAACTAGTTAATACACATCGCCGCCAGCGCTCTGGGGTTTAAACAAGGAATGGACAGCGACAGCACATTCGGAGCGTGATTTGTTGATGAATATGAAGCTAGCCGTTCGCTCTGGCCATTCGTTGTCAGGCGCTCACATACAACGCTGGACCTGTGAAACAGCGACCCCCCAGCCCGTATTCAACATTACCGCACACCGACTGAGTCGCTGTCATCAAGCTAATGCCGGCCAAGCACAGCGAATACTGGCTGGCGCTGAAAAAATCACGCTACAGTCGCTCATCTGTCGCTACCTGGCGCTATTAATGAATCGGCCTCCCCGTAGTAGTACATACGGTCAGGGCCGGCTACAGGTTTATGTGGGCCCTTGGGCGGCATGGTCTAAGTGGGGCCCCTTTGTGGTGAGGAGTCGCGTCACATCACTGAGGGACATCCCAGATCTGGATGTCCCCTAAGGATCATGTTATTTGGACACTCTAGTTTTGGTCTACTTTGAATCGCACCAAACCCCCTTAAACCTGACCTCGGAGTCTAAACGAATCTAGATTCTCCTGATTTTGGATGCCCCTGGGTGTGACCCCCCCCCCCCCGCCTTTGTTCATTACTTTCCTGGAACTGGTGAATGCACTGTGGGATCGCCAGTTGAAGTTAATGGCAAAACCAGGGGGTTCTTTCACAAACAGGGGCATCCCAAATTGAGATGCGTCTGTAAAGCGGACCAAAACTCTTGCATGCTGCTTGCATAGTGGGTATGCCAGCAGTCCCAGGGGGTGTCACACAGTAGGGTATCACAGATTGGGATGCTCCAGAGATAGGAAATCAGCTGGGGTGGGCAAATTAAAAGCAGAACAAAACCCAGCACTTCCTCCCCTGAAATCAAGATGCCCCATTGTGTGGAACCCCGCCATTCGGGGAGATGGGGCATAATGCCACAGCTGGTGCCCCCCAGTTCACAGTTGGTCAATCGGCATTGCCCACCCCAAAGGCCGGCCCTGTCAGTGGGCACCCATAGTGAATGGGGGCCCCCGGCAGCTGATGCCGGCCCTGCATACAGTAGGACACAGCAGGAGGACAATCAGCGCGATTGTAGCCACTGAGCTATGGACGTCTAAGCCAAAGTCTTAGCACAGCGGCTCCGAGCGCGCTGGACGCATCCGCCGCTTCCCTCTAACAGGGAGCGCGCCCGCGCCGGCGCATGTGTCGTCAGACCGGGATTAAGGTAAGTGTATGGGGTGACCTGGGGGGTTTCACACAGTGGGGCATCCCAATTTTGGATGCCCGGGGGGAATGGATCGGCCGATCCTGCTGGGTTTTGGTCCGCTTTAAATCTTAATTTCAGGGGTTCAGATCCAGTGCTTTAAACAGGGGTGTAGCTAGGGGGGAGCGGGGGGGGCAAATGCCCCAGGTGCAGCAGGTCAGGGGGGTGCCAAAGGGAGACCTGAGAACAGGTCGGGGGGGGGCATTATGAATTTTTGGCCCGGGTGTCAGAAAGCCTAGCTACTCCTCTGCTTTAAAGCAGACTATAAGCATGCCTTACAACTTTTCAGGGTGGGAAAGAGGGACAATTGTTAAATCAGGCCACGCTCCCTCATTGAGGGATGGATAGAAGATACATTGTAACAGTTACAACAATAGAAACACTTTGAATAAGCAAATGAATCATTTATTGATGCAGATCTGCATGTTACACCTCAAAGAGGGACAAATGAGAACAACAAGGGGCAGGGGGACATGGACTCAAAAGAGGGACAGTCCCTCCAAATCAGGGACATTTGGGAGGTATGCATAAACCCATTTTACACTACACAGGTGTCGTCCAATCACAGGGCTGTATTCACTGTGGATCTAAGAGCAGATAAGATAATCTTTGCATGGCGTTGTATACGCAGGGGGTCATCACTGTTCGGGATGCCTCTCCGCACTGCGCTATGAATGGCAGATAACACCCATAAAAAAGTTTGGAATCACTTAAAGCGGAACCAAATCCAGGGTGGCCGGCCCTGGAATCTAAAAGATTACAGGGCTGTCTGCTGGCCTTCTCCCAGGGCATCCCAAATTGGGATGCCCTGCTTTGGGAATGCCCCTAGATCATCAGTAAACACTTACCTTTCCCCGGTCCAATTGCACATTCACGGGCTCTCGTTCCTATCAGAGCCTTTTGATGTGCCTATGTAATTCGGCAAACTGCTCTGTTTACTATGGGGGAGCAATAGTGGCCACATCCCCTGCATCTTCGGGCGGCGCGCGTGCTCCCGCCCCAGCCATTCAGATAGGTCTATCAGAGCCGTTTCCCGAACAACATAGTCACGACAAATGGCTCTGATTGGACGAGTGTCTGAGCATGCGCTGTTGGATTGAAAGAGTTTTTTTGGGCATTTTGGTCATTTTTTACACAGCAGGGCATCCCAATTTTGGATGCACCCGGGGGCTGTAATAGACGCGGGATAGTCAAAATTCTTTTGGTTTTGTTCCGCTTTAAAAAAAATAACCAAAATGAGAAAATATGAAAAAAAAAAAAATAAAATTAAAGGAGCACTATCACGAAATTGTGTAATGTTAAAAATCCATATAAACACATCGGCTAATAAGAGAAGGGGTCACTTATACACCTGAACTGAATAAAACTCCCACCAAGCTTGTGGTTGATTCTCATATCGTAGGATTAAAGTCCAGGGGTGACAGGTTTAGTCTATCAGGGATGACAGAGCCTGATTTTCTCTTCCATCCATTAAAATAAAAGAAACAAGCCTGGCTGGATATTTCTTGATACCGGGTGTATAAGCGACCCCTCCTCCCCCTGCCATCCAGCATATTTATATGGGCCATTTTATTGCGATAGTGCTCCTTTAAGTAAAAGCCTCCAGGGCTGGCCAATTCCATCTCCCCGATTCATCTTGATTTGGGATGCTCCGCTGTGTGAAATCTGGCGGTCTTGCAGGAAAAACGTACATTTTCAGTGACGCCACATGTGTGGGCTGAGGCGGCATCCCTTCAGCGGATGTGTGATCCCATGGGTGGTCTATATGACTGGTTGTCACGGGCACGCACAGCCAAATGAAGGCGCCCAAGCAATCACTCACAATCGATTGTCAGGTATCAATATCTATTCTGATTGGCTGGAAACCTGCACCTAGGCCATGCAAAGCGAGGTGAGAGATCCAGTGTTCCTAATCCGGATGCCCCTGTTAAAGTGGACCAAAACCCATGATTTTGACTATCCTTGGTTTTGGTCCTTTCCCCCGGGGGCCCCCGATCAGGGATACCCCATTGTGTGAAACCCCCCAGAGCACCCAAAGAAACCCACCTCATCCCGGTCCTACCGCGCAGCCGCTTGTCTGATCAGCGCACTCGCGCTAAAGCCAGCGGCTCCGAGCGCGCTATCAGCTGCATCCCCGGCTTCCCTCTAACAGGGAGCATGCCCACGCCGGCCATTCACAAATGTTAGAGGGATAGCGGGGATGCGGCACACGGATGCGCCGCTGGACTGGGAAGCAAGGTAAGTGAATGGGACAACCTGGGGGGTTTCACACAGCGGGTCACGTGGGAGGAGGGAATCGATTGGCCCAGAAATCGAAGCTTATAGATCCCCAGGCCGATCGAGCTGGGTTTTGAGCCACTTTAAACATCCATGATTTCCACTCTCCCAGGTACTGTTCTTCTCCTGTAGGACGTTACTATGATTTCCTCATCCCTGGGGCATCCCGATTCATGTGAAAGCCCCAGGATACACACCTTCTGGTTATTCCACAGAGTGTGCTCAGCCAATCAGTGTCATGCACGCTATTCATTCCGCACTAGCCGATCTGATAAATTGGCGGAAATATAAAGAAAAGTGTGCACACGTGAGCAGAATATCTATGCACAAAACCACATGGAGGCTACCACACAGACCCCAACACCCAAGTAACGATCTGCACTACTTCAAATTACACAAATATATTATTTTATTAAGGCATGTGTATTACTACAATAAATTAAAATCTCTTAAAAACACAGAGTGCATGAACAAGGGCGCTGATGGCACAGCAAAAGGCTCATATCTCAAATGTGTGTCCCAAGATGTAAATAGTAAAATCTCGTATGTCCCAAATAAGTGCAAAGTGCAGCATATACAGACATACAATAGCTATCAAGTATTCTAAAGACACTTATATATACTTGATAGCTATTGTATGTCTGTATATGCTGCTGTGCCATCAGCGCCCTCAGATGGAATGTTCATGCACTATGTGTTTTTAAGAGATTTTAATTTACTGATAAATTGGCTATTAAAGATGAATGGAGCTCACACTGCTGGCCGCTGCCACGTGTGCCCGTGCCAGCCATTCAGAAATGCCTGACGTGGCTACGCGGCTCAGCTAGAGGACAGTCAGGATGCAGCATCCTACTGCACACGCCCACTAGGATTGCTAGAAGGTGAGTTTTTTAGGACGGTCCAAAACGGTATGCCCCAGAGATGAGGAAATTGACTGTTGTTTCCAGGGCTGGATTATGAGGAGGAAGCAAGGGGCGAGCGCCCCGGGGCCTCCACCACTTGCCCTGCAAAGGGGGCCTCCACCAGCCTTTGGGTTATGGTCTGGTCCAGGAGGCTTTTTAGTCTTTGGTCTAATGGGCCGTGGGGCCAACAATGTAGCTATCGGAGGCAGTGGGGGCCCCTTGTGCCTGGATAAGCCTTTTTTTGGTTTTTGCAAACCTGCAGCCAAAGCCACCACAGGGCAGGATGGAGAGTCTAGAGCAGCAAAGCCGCCGCCAGCAACGCTACAGTGATGGGTGCAGAGCTGTCACTGCACATAAGCCACCAAGCACAGCCGCTGGCAGCTCAATGCAGGGAACCAGCCGGGCGACTACACTACCCCCCACCCAGAATGGCAAAGCAGGAGTTCCCGAGCAGCACGCACCCGCACAAGGGGGGCACAAGGGACTCCATCTGAGGTTTCAGAAAGTAGGCGGGTGGCAGACAACCACCAATCAGTTACTTGGCTGGACTATTATTTTATACTGTATCTGGGGCCTCCACCAGATTTTGTGCCCAGGGCCCTTCACCACTCTCTTTGAGCAGACCAAAACCCAGGGGGCATAAAAAAATGGGTTTCGGTCCACTTACCTTATCTTATCTCGATCTTAAGATCGATTCGCCTTGGAGATGGATTTCGTGGGATTCATCACATTGTTTCCTAAGATAGTTTAAAAAACTCACCTCCTCCCTCTTTATCCTTCGGCGCGGCTGTCCTACACCATTTTCAGTTCTGCTGCTGGGTGGAGGACACAGATCCACTGCCCTGCAAGCTCACCTGCCAGTGCTTCCCTGTCACATAGAGAGGCTCTTTATAACCAAGGACTGAGCTGCTGTTGAAAGCCCTCAATCCCCCACCACCACCACTGTGACGTCATATGTTCTAATCTTTACATGTTTTTATATAATGGCTTGGGGTCTCCCCTCCCCAGCAAAACCAGCCCGTGCACCAGCTATGTGGGCCTCCAAGCCCTAAAAGCTACCAGCCCACATAGCCCACAGGGGCATTGGGCTCTTCTACCCCACTGGCCAGTGGGATTGCAGGAAATCAAGCAGGGGGCTTTGGCAAATCACCCGCTTTCTGGGAAGGTGAATCGCTGGCCCCTCCTGCCCTTTGAACTGGTCTTGAGGAACCCTTAACCATTTACATGTGGTTAAAGTGAAAAAAAAACACACACCAGAAAAAAGTTTTACACGATACTTACTCCCTTCCTCGCAATCCAACGCCGAACGATGTCCAATGCCGACCGCCGCACTCCCACGCTGTCCTCTGGCATCTTTACAGGACAACATTGAAGTTCCTTAAGAAGTGAGCTGGCAGAAACCCAGTGTAGAGTGAAAGGTCTGTGCTCTCCATCCTGCAAGAAGAGGCCGTAAGCCCACCAGACGATGATGATATTGGCCAGAATTTTAAAGAGGTGAGTTCTGTTTTTTACTTTTTCAGAGTAGGTCGTTAAAATTCGATTCAGGACAAATCACATCTTTTGGGGAAATTCTGCGAAATTCACTCATCTCTAGCCAAGACAATACAGGACTCAATCTCAAAAAAGGTGAGTGTTACACCGCTGGATCTCGAGGAAGCAGCTGCAGTGGAGAAGTAGTGATTGTTTCCTTGTTTTTTGTTTTTGCCCACACAGGGCCTCTGAAACCAGTCCTACTACTACTACAAATTTGACTATGGGGCACGGAATCCTATTCTGAACTAATAATCTGCTATGTTGCTACACCAGAACTGATATTATTATTTATTGTCCTTCTGGAGGTACTGCCAATACTTGTATTAGTGCCTTCAGTGCTCTGAGTCATTGATGGACACTCTGTCGGTAGTGCAAGAACAACAAAAGTTATGATATTTAAATTAGATTAGTAATGTTCCTTGGCTAGTTCACTTATTTGTGTTCAACCTGACCAACAGCCTGGCACAGTTGGAAAAGAAAGGTAGCGGCCGTTTTAGAGCTTCCTCTCCCAACTGACATGCACAGTAACCTTCCTGTTTGCAGGTGGCCTGCAAGCCCATGTGAGTGGCCATCTTGTTTTTAAAATTTATCCTAGCATGCATTATAAAAAGGTTAATTAATTTTTATGTGCAGCAATCTAAATGCCCTGGAGAGGAATGCATATGAGCATGAGCATAAGTTTGTTGTGTTGGTCTGATTTAATTCATTTTTGACCGGTTTAAGTACTCATTATATCTTTTTTTCATTTATTCTAGTGCTCCAGGAAGTGGACCCATGTTTAAATCGACCACAGTGACCGTTCATGAACATGTCAGTAACAACCAACAACACTCCACTGTTGACACCGCAGAAAGAACATCTGCTCATGTCGCCTCCACTATTGTCTCCTCAACGGAAAGAGAAGGTCAACAACTCGCCTCCATTGCAAACCTTCATAACAGCACAAATATGACATCCATAGTTTTATCCAGTTCAGAAAACTCTAAAAACAATGCTCAGAATTTCCACAACCAGATTCAAAAAGAAAAAGAACCGAAAATTAGCTTCTCCTTTGCCTTTCCCAAAAGGACTCCTGTTAAACTCCAAGCTGCTGCTGCTGTATTCTACGACTTTAACGAAGACATTTCAGGCGGTCGTGGGTTAACAAGAAGAAGCAGATTTCTGCCGAGGTCATTTACTGTTCAATCTTCTCTGCCAATGGAGGAATCTTCATGCCCAAGCAATGACCAAAAATCCATAACGGCTCGTGAAAAACAATCACCTGGATTAAGACATACTTCCCAGGACATAGATCAAAAAGAAACAGATAAAACAGAGGTAACTGCATTTTTATCTCACAATGTTTGCAACCCTAAAGTGCCTTTAGACTGTGATGTTCAAGCACAATCTCGAAACTCGGAAATATGTATTTCATCAAAAGACAAAGGAGGTGAAAGGCAACCTGGAAAGGAGGTTGCGGAATCCTGCAGATCAGAAGCAAGTGATGTAGAGGAAGGAAGCTATAAAAATCATCACAGTTTACCCATCCAACCTCTCAAAGAGGACATGAAGGTAGCAGATGATTCTTCTGTTAGCAATAATTGTATAAAAAGGCCACCAGACTGCTTATCTTCCAATGAAAATGAAAACATATTGGAAAAGAAAGAGACAAGCAATGAAAAAGTTAGGGACTTCATACCAGTGCGGTGTAAGGATGGTTCAAAAATTCTTCAATGGCCTTCAGAGCTGATCACGTATACTTCCACACAACCATCGGTATCTTACAGTTGCAATCCTCTATATTTTGATTTTCGCTCCTCAAAAGCAAGAGAACAAACCACAAAACCACTATTCCAAGAAAAAAAAATTTCAAACCAGTTTAGACAATGTTATTCCACTAACTATCATTATAGCGAGCCAAATATGCAATTAAACAATAACCCTTTTAGAAAAGATTATGGCAAAGATACGTATCAGCCAAGGGTCAGGACTTCGAAATGTTACAGTCTAATTTGTAGCTTTAAGAAAAATCAAAAGCACATTTCAAAATGTCTAATGAACAAAGATTTCGACTCCGAGGTGAGGCAAGAGAATAAAAGTCGAAGAAAATCTTGTACGAGGAAAAAAAGAAATAAAGATCGCGAACGAGCAAGAAGAACATCCAAATTTAGACACAAGCGAAAGTGTCACAGGCAGAGAAATTGTCGACGTCGCTCGACAAGTTTAGAACTAGTGAAATCAAAGGACTCATTTCACTCATTAGAAAACTTGACATTTCTTCGTCAACGGCCACATGCTGAGAACGATCACACAGAAAGGGAATTGTTAAGAAGTCCAACGTTACAAATCAAACAGGACTGTGCAGCTTGGAAAGCAGATCATAAAAGGAGGTTTGCCAATCAAATAGAGAATCAACACAGCGAGAACTCTTTCAACTACCAATCAGATCTATTACTAGACCGTTGCTCCCAAAACATCAGGTATTCTCAAACATTTTCTAGCTGGAGTTCCAACAGATTTGTCTCTAATCATGAAAAGCGTGAAGTCTTTTTTAAGCATAGCTGCACTTTTAAAAGAACGCACCAATCCGTCCTAGATGAAATAGAGCTGTCTTTAAAAAGGCCGCGGCTATGTCAATCTTTTCTTTACTCCCAAGAGGTGGGTTTTCCCCAAGAAAATTTCACCATCTTATTTAAATCTATAAAGATAACAGAGACTCAAACTGTAGACCATAGTGTCATTAGGGGAAAAGCCAAACAGACGCAAGATGGATTGTCTCAAGAGGACCCTAATTTGAATAAAGTAGCCGGTGTTCGACTGGATCATTTCTACAAGTTATCAGAGAGGTCTCTAAAAACAAAGGAGTTCCTCAAGAAAATTGAGAAGATAAAGCAAACAGTGGAAATGGAACTCGGACAGTTATGTAAAAGTCTGCTGGAATTAAAGGGAAGCGATCAAGGTGAACAAGGTTGCCCAGATAATAGTCACGTTGTCACTTTGGTGGATGAAAAAAGTGTACGACCTTCAACAGAAGCTAGTAACAAAAGTGGCAGTCATCAACATTGTCGCGATTACTTTGAAGAGCAACAAAACACGTCACCAGATATAGATAGGTTGTCTAGGACAAGTCAAGAACCAAAGAACGAGTATATGCAATTTAAACCATGGGACACAGAATGCCAATTGTTAACGTACAAAGAAGCACACAAGAATGGCCAGATTTATGCTGACCAGATTATACCACCGGCCACACTTCCTTGCCACCCAATGCAATTTCCAGAAGCATATTCGAAGAGATTAAAATATAATTGTAGTAAATACGGCAAACCTGCACAAGCCCATACATTTCCGGACATGTTTAAATTTGTGTTTCCAACAACAGCAGTCCAAACCTGCCCCTCGCCCTACCCAGTGCAACTAGAGGTGCCATTGTGTCCCGGATCTATGGCCGTCCCGCAACAAAGCCTACCACCGCTTCTGCCTGCTCCCTTTCCTGCTGCCATGTTTGAAAATGTTAAGTTTATTGGTGCTTATCAACACTTCTTCTGTCCACAGAGTCACAGGATCTCGAGAACTCCTTTCTATCAAATAATGATGGAACCTACGCCTTTACCACAAGTACCCATTACAACCAATACTGTGATGTGCCATATACCAGTGCCTCTTCCACACGTGTCACAAACCATTTACACTCCTATTCATTCCCAGCTGCCGCCTCTAATTCCATTACATCCACTTTTTTGAGACAATAAATATTTAGTTCATTTAAAATTTTAAAAGCAACGTCCACTTTATCAAACCCCCAGATCAGAAGCCCCGTATTGGTCCAATGCTTCTCTGCTCAAGCAGAGTACCATACCTCTGGCTTTGGTCTAATTGTAGAAGAGTACAAAACTAATGGTTCATTTCCATGAACAGTTAAATCTACCATCCGTTTAGAGAGAACAAACATACGAATCCACATGGTAATGGTCAAGCAACAAACAAGAACATGAACAAATAAATTCTTGTTCATCGCTCAATTGCAGCGCCTTCTTCCACTGAACCATTATTGTCTGGTCAATGTAGCGGTTCTTAATTTGCAAATAACCTTGTGCAAATGTGCCATAAGCTATAATGAGAATAATGAGGACTTTGGTCTGGTCCCATACTCTGTACCTGCTAGACCTGGGGAACATGGGATTTGGGGGAGGTGTCACAGGAGTGGCTGCAAGTGAGCTGAAAAGTATTGTGTTGCTATGGTGTTCCTGATCCGGGATCCATAGGACAATTCACCCAAGTGAACTTTCCTTTTAAAGTGGACCAAAACCCACCTTTGGCAACCCTATAAGGCTCCAGGGCCGCCTGATTCCCTCTCCCAGAGCATCCCAATTCAGGATGACCTGCTGTGTGGAGCACCCAAGCCCCCAGTAAAACCTTACCTGATCAATGATCCAACGGCGCATGCATGAGCTGCGGCCACTCCATGCTATACCTTTAGACAGACGTGCACCCTCTATTAAGCCAAATTTGAGGAAGGATTTGGAGGAGTGCACGGATTGGCTGCACTCCTGCACATGCGCCGTAGGACCAGGGATAGGTCAACACAGATTTTGGTCCACTTTAAGCACTTCTTTGCTCAAAACTAAATGTCTTCTCTTACATTCCTTTCCTCTGCATCCAAGATTGCAACATCACTAATGATGTCACAGGAGGGGAGGGGCATAGAGGGGGTTTGCAAGAGAAAACCACTGTTATGCCCCTCCCCTCCTGTGATGTCATTAGTGATGTGAAAGAGATTCCATGGAAGCCCTGCCTCCTAGAATAAAAGGCGGCTCCCCGGTCCTCACATTAGACCCTCACTGGGTAGCGAGGGCGGCAGAAGGGGAGAACTATGACCCCCCTTGATCCAAGTGGTGGTGCTGGCGTCAGTCCCAATGCCCCACGCCTCCCTAGGAAGACAGCGGAGGGGGCAGAAAAGAGCCCCGAAGATCATCAGAGACCTGCCATTGGACACAAGCACTAGCGGCACTAAAGATGGACATTGCTCCGCACTGGATGGAAGGAAGAAGATGGACCGGCATTAATTTTATGAATGAATACTAGTACAACTCTATGACATTAGGGTTGATTCAGAGCTCCTTTCTCACAGTTTTTTAGGAGGTCTTGCTACCAACTAACTAATGAAAAATCACGCAAAAATGAAAATATTTCACACAAATATACTCGCAGAAAAAAAGGCTCTGCTGAATCAGACAATGGGGAAAAATGTACGAGAACAGAAATTTTCACTTAAAAAAATAGTGAGAAAGGGGCTCGGAATCAACCCTAATGATTGACTCAACTGTCATGCAAGTTGTAAAATCACGGATGTAAGCGAGAATTCTCACTATGAAATCTCGCTTCAACTTGCCCACTCGAAAAAGGGGATTTAAATCAAGCGAGTTTCCAAAAAATCTCATCGGCGAATTACATTGAGAACCCTGGTGAGATTTCCTGCAACAGCTTGAATCAACCCCATAGTCCAGGCATTGCATCATTCTTGAATGGCCACTTTGTCACCCAATTACTGAATAAGCCGGGCCAGCGAATCTGTTTATTGAGGTTAATGGCACTGGAGATTTTTCTTTTGAGTATCGGACCCATTTATGTAGCATTGCCGAATGTTCGATACCCTGTTTATAACATTAAAACAATTCAAATGACTTTACAACTAGAAAGTTACGTTAGAAGCGAAACAGCATGTGCGAAGTCCTGAGAAAAGAGCAGGACGAGGTGATCAAGGCTGAGGACAGGAGGAGGTTAAAGGAGCGATATCACAAAATTGTGTAATATTAAAAATCAATATAAACATGTCAGCTAATGAGAGGAGGGGTCACTTCTACACCCGAACTAAATAAAACTCCCATCAAGCTTATGGTTTATTCTCTCCTGGTAGGAATTAAATCCAGCGGTGACATGTTAAGTGTATCAAGGGTGACAGAACCTGTCACCTCTGATTTCCTCTTCCTTCCATTAAAAAAAAATTAAAAATAAATTAAAAAAAAAGATATTTTTTTGTGCTGGGTGTATAGGAGACCCCTCCTCCTGCCATCCAGCATATTTATATGGATTGTTTATCATTGGGCCATTTTTAGTGCTCTTTTAAGGGTAGAACAGAAGCCGCAGTTGGTATCTTTGAATTTTTTTTTTAATGAACGGGGCATCACAAACTGATGTCCTGGAGGGGATTGTTGCCAAAGACCAATAACAAGTAATTTTTTTACTACAGGTTTGCTTTAAGGAGCTTGCCTGCATGACCAACTTCCAGCTGGATTGGGTCCAACAATGCAAGCTGCCCTGAACTGCAAATGCTCACACTATGCTCACGCTCATCATGAATAGTGGCAGGATCCAGGTCAAAGCTAGAGATTCAACCTGGATCTTGCTGATTCGGTCTGGTTCACCCCATCCCAGAAACCAGCAAGATCCAAGTCAAATTATCCGCCTTGCCACCCGCTGATGTTGGCAGGTGGGATGCCAGCCATTACTACTCTTCGAACTGGTATAGGGGTTCCTTGGACCCCTTACTAGCTCATAAAAAGTTTTTTAAAAAAGAATTCACTGTTCTGCTTCCTCCTTCATCTGTCCCCCAGCTGGATGGCGTCCGCTCTGAAGGTCCACCGGGTTGGGGGTCCTCCCTGATCTTCTTGAAGCCAGGGAACCAATATTGCAGCCAACCCACTGGCATCTGTAGCGAGGGGGACACAGCTCCTCCTGTTTCCTTCCTTGACTCTAGGGGAAGCCTTTGTTGAATCCCCCCATGTGACTAATGATCACAAATCACTGCTCTATTTTCAGTTTTTATTTTTACAGTTGAAAAAACAAGTATCTTTTTTTACAGTTTACAACTACTTGCTACTTTTTCTATCACATAAAATCTTAATGAACACAAAACATTTTAAACATTTAAATGTGGAAAAATGTATAGGGGTGTCTGTACAAGCTTACAATGCCATCTATGCCCCCCCCCCCAAAAAAAAATGTAGCTTACCATCAATGGATGGAGTATGAATGCAACCTAGTGAATCTAGGTGGAAGATATGATATATATATATATATATATATATATATATATATATATATATATATATATATACCATATTTTTATCCCTATAAGATACACCTAGGATTTGAAAGAGGAAAATAAGAAAAAAAAATATTTTGAACAAAAGTTGTGCTAAAACACCATCCCACAAGAACCAAATAATAGGCAAGGTGCAGAATCCCCCAATTACAGGCAGAGTGACCCCCCCCCATTCCCCATGGGCAGCGTGGCATTCTCCCCTCCCATTCCAATATGCAGTGTGACATCCCCCCCTTCTCATTCCCCATATAGGTAGTATGACATTCCCCCCTCCCATTCCCCATGAGCAGTGTGGCATCCCCCAACCCATTCCCATAGACTGTGAGGCATTCCCCCCATTCCATTCCCATAGACAGTGTGGTATTCCCCCCATCCCATTCCTTATAGGCAGTGTGGTATTCCCCCCATCCCATTCCCATAGACAGTGTGGTATTCCCCCCATCCCATTCCTTATAGGCAGTGTGGCATCCCCCCTCCCATTCCCCATATAGGCAGTGTGGCATCCCCCCCCCCATTCCTCATATAGGCAGTGTAGCATTCCCCCCTCCCATTCCCCATAGGCAGTGTGGCATTCCCCCCTCCCAGTCCCCATATAGGCAGTGTGGCATTCCCACCTTCCATTCTCCATATAGGCAGTGTGGCCTTCCCTCCATCCCATTCCCCATAGGCAGTGTAGCATTCCCCCCTCCCATTCCCCATAGGCAGTGTAGCATTCCCCCCTCCCATTCCCCATAGGCAGTGTGGCATTCCCCCTCCCATTCCCCATATAGGCAGTATGGAATTCCCTCCTCCTATTCCCCATGGGCAGTGTGGCATTCCCCCCTCCCATTCCCCATGAGCAGTGTGGCCAGTGTGGCATCCCCCACCCATTCCCATAGACTGTGAGGCATTCCCCCTATCCCATTCTCATAGGCAGTGTGGCATTCCCTCCTCCCATTCCCCATAGGCAGTGTGGCATTCCCCCCTCCTATTCCCCATGGGCAGTGTGGCACCCCCCTCCCATTCCCCATAGGCAGTGTGGCATTCCCCCCTCCCATTCCCCATAGGCAGTATGACATTCCCTCCACCTATTCCCATAGGCAGTGTGGCATTCCCCCCTCCCATTCCCCGTAAGCAATGTGGCATTCCCCCCTCCCATTCCCCATAGGCAGTATGACATTCCCCCCACCTATTCCCCATAGGCAGTGTGGCATTCCCCCCTCCCATTCCCCATGAGCAGTGTGGCACCCCCCCCTCCCATTCCCCATAGGCAGTGTGGCATCCCCCACCCATTCCCATAGACTGTGAGGCATTCCCCCTATCCCATTCTCATAGGCAGTGTGGCATTCCCCCCTCCCATTCCCCATAGGCAGTGTGGCATTCCCCCCTCCCATTCCCCATAGGCAGTGTAGCATTCCCCCCTCCCATTCCCCATATAGGCAGTGTGGCATTCCCCCCTCCCATTCCTTATAGGCAGTGTGGCATTCCCTCCATCCCATTCCCCATAGGCAGTGTGGCATTCCCCCCTTCCCATTCCCCATAGGCAGTATGACATTCCCCAACCTATTCCCCATAGGCAGTGTGGCATTCCCCCCTCCTATTCCCCATAGGCAGTATGACATTCCCCCCTCCTATTCCCCATAGGCAGTGTGACATTCCCCCCTCCCATTCCCTATAGGCAGTGTGGCATTCCCCCCTCCCATTCCCCATAGGCAGTGTGGCATTCCCCCCTCCTATTCCCCATGGGCAGTGTGGCATTCCCACCCCCCTATTCTCCAAAAGAAAAAAAACAACAAAAAAAATAAACTCACATATCCGGCACTCCCGCGTTGGTCGGGCTGCCACAGCCCCCGGGAGGCCAGAAGATGGAGGAGCGTCAGACAGACGGGCAGGTTAATTGATCCCTGCTCAATGTCCCCTCCATCCTCGATGTTCCCGCCGCTGCTGCTGCTTCTTCTCTGGCGACGCGAGGACACACAAAGCACCCGCTTCAGTGCAGTGGGTTGGTGTGGCCTGCACAAAGCGTCAGCCATGCCACATGCGGGATGTTTGCTCTGTGCCCGCGCCAGAGAAGAATCAGCAGCAGGGACAGCGTGGGCCGTGGGGACAACGCGGACGCTGGGGCCATCAGGTAGGGATCAGTTACCCTGCCCGCCCGCAGCTCATCCATCTTCTGGCCTGCTGTGGCTGTGGGGCCTGCCACACACTTTCGGGGGGAAATAAGTGCGTCTTATAGGGCGAAAATATATAAAATCTTATAAAAATATACAAATATCAAAAACATTGTACATAGAAAAGCATAGAAAAGTACATATTTTACAGATAATGGCATCGTTCACTTTATGAACAGATGTGACTTATTTTGTTCTTAGGAACTTGCACTACATTTTGTACTTCTATTCTTATGAAACTGGATGTTTATTGTTCAGACATCTTGCAAGATTAAGTGTTAAACATCCGGAAATGCAAACCAGTAAAATACTTTGTACTTCTAGAAGAGTGGTGTGAATTTTTTTTCTTTACTAAGAGGCTGATTCATTACTAGCGCCAGGTATTGGCAGATGAGCGTCTGTACAGAGGCGCTTAGAGCGACTAGTATACACTGTGATCGGATATCGGGCGTTGTAACAGAGCGCCTCAGTTGCTGTAGCAACCTGTCCTGGCATTGATTAATGAGATGAATGTTGGGCGCTCTAACACCAGTACAGCGTTGCAGTGAGCGAAAGGTAGCGCCAACTCAGTGCGACCGACTCTCAGCGACTCACACCATATTCAACAAAAACACAGACACACACAGCGTCGGTGCTCTGGATCTGGGCGCTATAGCATAGAGTGCCATACACTGATTAAAGTCTGTTTTTGAACACATATCCACCAGTAACGAAGCGAAAACACATGGAATGACATTGTTGTAACATTGTGACATTAATACTTTAGTGCCAGACCTGTAATGACAATTCTGCATAAAGATATAAAAAATCAAAAAAGTTTTCAAAAATGACTTTTTCTAGGCCAGAAGAAAAAAAAAATTAAAAACAAAAAACCCAGTTTAAACAGAAGAAAGGGAACGGCCATTGAAATGTATGGGAGAGCGACAGTGACAGGTAATACCTGGCGCTCTGGATGCTAGAGCGCCGGCGCTATACGCTGAGCCACCCGTAATGATGAATCGGACGCTACATGGAGCTGTTAGAGTCGCTCACCAGGTTCGCCTTCAAAAATGTGGTTTTGCGTACAGTGCCCGGCGTTCACCAGCCGCTTCTTGCCGCTACAAGGCTCTACCTTGCACTATCCCTTTATGAATAAACCCCTAAGACTTTAGTAGTGTCAGACTGGCCCACTAGAGCATCCCCCGGTGGGCCCCAGTCACTGACTCAGGGCAGTACAATATTAAAACGTTTCTCTAGATTGCCTGGACTGTTCTGTGGAGTTTATTTTATTCAGTAAATTATATTTGCTATTTGGTCAATAAACATCAGATTTTATATTACTACAATTTAATTGTGTTTTAACTAAACTTTGGCCCAAGGATTATTTTCTCTGGTGGGCCCCAAGCGCAGTTTCCTCTGGTAGGCTCAAAGTTTTCCAGCCCTGCATGGACCTAAACAGACCGGCCAGGCTACAACAAAAAACAAAGGTAAAATGAGCATACCAAAGAAACCCAATAAAAAGAAACCATATATAACCACATAAATCATATTTTAACCACATATAAACTGTTAAAGCAGAACTTCACTTAAAAAATGACCCTCCCTGCCACCCTACCCTGGCGCTGAGGCAGGACAGGGGGTAATAAAGAAAAAAAACCCTTACCTTAACCAGGCACCTGCGCCATTCTCCTGGTGTCCCGGCATCCCCCGGCTCTGTGCGCACTCCCACTGCACATTCATTTGAATGGGAGGACAGAAGCCTGATGCCTGAAGCACGGAGATGGGGCTCTGTGTTTTCCATCCAAGATGGATCCGATGCGGTAGAGGAGCGGCGTGGGCGCCTGGCTAAGATAAGGTTTTTTCGCGTTGTAACCCCCACCCGGTGGACTAAGAGGGGGCGCTATGGGGTCTTCACCACTTGCCCTGCAAAGGAGGCCTCCACCAACCTTTGGGTTATGGTCTGGTCCAGGAGGCTTTTCGGTCCTTGGTCTGATGGGCAGCAGGGCCGGCAACAAAGCTATCTGCGGCGGTGAGGCCCCCCGCGCCTGGACAAGCTTTAATTTGCAAACCTGCAGCCAAAGCCACCACAGGGCAGGACGGAGAGTCTAGAGCAGCAAAGCCGCCGCCAGCAACGCTACAGTGATGGGTGCAGAGCTGTCACTGCACATAAGCCACCAAGCACAGCCGCTGGCAGCTCAATGCAGGGAACCAGCCGGGCGACTACACTACCCCCCACCCAGAATGGCAAAGCAGGAGTTCCCGAGCAGCACGCACCCGCACAAGGGGGGCACAAGGGACTCCATCTGATGTTCCAGTAAGTAGGCGGGTGCCAGGCAACCACCAATCAGTTACTTGGCTGGACTATTATTTTAAAGAAAAAAAAATATATATATATATTAGAGATGAGCGAACTTTCCCGAATCGCTCATCTGAAAAAAAAAATGCCGGTATGGTGGGAGCGGGCAGGCCGGCTACGCTGTCAGCGGGCGGCGGAAGCCGGCCCGCTGACAGCGCAGCCGGCCTGCCCGCTCCCACCATGCCGGCATTTGTTTAAAAAGCAAACACCTGCATGGTCGGAGCGTGGAGGCCGGCGCCGCTCTCAGGCGCCCTCTGATGACGCGTCCTCTGATGACAGCTGACAGCGTAGCCGGCCTGCCCGCTCCCACCATGCCGGCATTTTTTTTTTTTATTTCAGGGAAAATTCGATCGGCACGAACCAAAAAAAATTCGGGTTCGTGCCGAATCGAATTTTCCCTGAAATTCGGAGCGAATTCCGGTTCGTCCAAACCGGTTCGTTCATCCCTAATATATATATTATATATAAGAAAATTTGCAGCTAAAATATAAAAAAAAACATATACTCACCTTTTTCCCCAGGCAGCCCATTGCTCCTAGTTTGGCACACTAACTCTTACCAGAATGCTGGATACATGTTCTGCGCCACCTGCCCAACTGCACGTCTCTTCCTTCTTCTCCAACGGGGAGATGCCCCGCGCCATCCATCACTGAAAGCTGGCACCCCCCCCATTTATTGTAATAGAAAGGGGCATGTAAAGACCCAACATGCTGTTGCAGAGTGTAAGTGCTGGGTGCAGCGGAGTCACATCCAGATAGACATTAGTGGTGTAACAGGAACTGGCTTTACTGGAACCGTAAGAGAATGTCACATTACATGGTGGCTAAACACAGACAGGAAGAGAACTTTGCAGTCAGAGAGATTACAGATCGATATACAGGAAACAACAACACAGCAGTAAATTACGTGAAGGCTGATTCATTACTAGCACTAGGTATCGGCAGACGAGCGTCAGTATAGCGGTGCTAAGAGCGACCGCTAGTAGACGCTGTAAGTGGGTATCGGGCGCTGTAACAGAGCGCCTCAGTCACTGTAGTAACCTGGCCGGCATTGATGAATGAGATGTATGTTGGGCGCTCTAACACTAGTACAGCATTGCAGGGAGCGAAAGGTAGCGGCAGCTCAGTGTGACCGACTCTCGGCGCTCCACATCATACTCATCAAAAACAGACACACACACAGCGTCGGCGCTCTGGGTCTGGGCGCTGTAGCATAGAGCGCCAGACGCTGTGTGATTAAAGTCTGTTTTTGAACACATATCCACCTGTAACAAAGCGAAAACACATGGAATGACACGTTGTAACACTGTGACTTTAACACTTTAGTGCCAGACCTGTAATGACAAAACAAAAAAAGTTTAAAAAAATGACCAGGCCAGGAGATGTCACACAATGATTTGAGAGAAAAAAAAAACAGAAAACCCTGTTTAAACAGAAGAAAAGGAACGTCCATTGAAATGTATGGGAGAGCGACAGTGAGCGAAGGGTAATACCTGGCACTCTGGAAGCTAGAGCACCGCGCTATACTCTGAGCCGTCTGTAATGATACATGTGACGCTACATGGCGCTGTTAGAGACGCTCACCAGAATCGCCCTTCATAATTCTGGTTTCCCAGGCAGCGTCTGGTGAACGCCGGGCGCTGTATGGGAAACCACAATTATGAAGGCGATTCTGGTGAGCGTCACCAGACGCTGCCTGCCGCTACGAAGCGCTACCTGGCGCTAGCCTTTGATGAATAAACCCCATAGAAAACTCTACAGTTGCGCATTGGCCACAGCGCCATCTAGTGTCACAACCTCTAATAGCTGCAAACTGCAATAAATCTAACAAAAGTCATTAATGACATTTAAAGACAAAGCTGTAAGCTAAAAAAGTATAATATCTCCAACGCACGCCCCTTTCTGTGGGATTGAGCCTGGCAGATGAGCGCCTTTTGTTACTTTTTGTAGCCTGGACGGGGATTTTTCGGGCTAGGAACACCTTTTCTCCCCTGCAGCAGCTTCCTCCTAGTTCAGTTAAATAAACTGAATCTCAATCCCGCAACTTGTACACATGTCAAATTCCTTAGGTATCTGTCAACTGATGGTCACATGTGCGTGGCCCCAACTGGCACCAATATGTGTGTAGCTTTTATTAAGACAAGACTGTAGGGGCACCACCAGGGGCGGACTGGGACCAAAAAACGGCCCTGGACTTTATATATATATCTGAGCCGGATCGGCCCGGGACCTCCACCCGGGCATCCAAAATCGGGATGCCCCACTGTGTGAAACCCCCCAGGTTACCTGCTACACTTACCTTACTTCCCGGTCCAACGACGCATGCGCGGGCCACAGCCGCATCCCCGCTATCCCTCTAGCAGGGCGCATGCTTTTGTGAATGGCCGGTGCGGGCACGCTCCCCGTTTGAGGGTAGCTGGGGATGCGGCTGCGGCTCACGCATGCACTTAGGACACTGGCTTAGGATAGTCAAATTCCTGGGTTTTGGTCCACTTCAAAGAGTTTTGGTCCTTTTCTGTGGGGCGCCCTGATTTGGGATGCCCCATTTTGTGCAACCCCCTCAGATCACCAGTAAAACTTACCTGACCAGCGATCCACTGGCTCATGCATGGGTTCTCCTCGCTAAGAGCTGGGTGGAGCTGAGCTGGCTGCCAGCCACATCCCACCAGCCTCTAGCTGGTGCAGACACATGTTTGAACCACGCATGTGTTGTTTGATTAGCGGCCAGGTATTTTTACTGGGAATTTGGCACAATGGGGCATCCCAAATCAGGATGTCAGGGAGGGGCCATGTAAAGAAGCTTGCATCTGTCTATACAATACATTGCTACACCACAGTCCAGCTCCCCTGGCGCTGTGCGTCCTCAATAGATACTGGGTCATACCATGTGCGGGCAGGGGGGGTACTCAAGGAAAAGAAAATCAACAACCACAAACTGTAAAAATTGTACAAAAAAAAACCACAAAACAGCAGTGTCCATGCTGCTGGGGCCCCATAACAATACTGGTGCAATGCAAATGCTGAAAGCAAACTTTTTTAATGCCCCTGCTGCCGCCCTATTCTATTACACTCTATTAGGGTATATATGGGGGTGTGCGGCCACGCACCCGCGCACCTTACAGGGAACACTGACTCGCGGCCCTCCCTGGCACCGGCCTACCGGGATTTTGCCCGGTATGCCCTATGGCCAGCCCACCCCTGGGCACCACGCAATATGCTATACTGAAATGATTTCCCCAGGTGGGTGCGCTTTGGATTCTTAGAGGCCGATTCATCAATAGCGCCAGGTAGCGACAGATGAGCGACTGAAGTATGGCGCTAAGAGCGCCGCTAGCGTCAGCCGCGGGCGGTAGCGATTCGCTATAGCAGGCCTCCTCAGTCGCTACCTGGCGTTGTTGCGAACAACGCCTACATTGCTGAATATGATGTTGGCCCTCAGCTTTGTAGGCGCTGTCAGTCAGTGTGACCACGCTATTCTACACAGCGCCTGTTAGCTTTGCTGTGGCCTGGGAATCCAGTACCTTCTGAATAAAACACATTGCCACATTTGTTAAAAATTTAAAGAGTTTTTATTTTGTGTTGAAAAGGAAATTAAATTCAACCAGATATTCGAATATAAATGCAAAATAAAACATAATTAAACACATAGCCACAATTTGTTTTTTTTTTTTATTTGTTAAATAAAAAGGAAATACAATTAAACCACCAATGAGAAAGAAAATGAAAATAAAAACAGAACAGAGAAAAATGGAAAATAGAAAAAGAAAAGAAAAACAGAAATGAGAAAGGAAAATAGAAAAAAGAAAAACAGAAATGAGAAAGGAAAATAGAAAAAAGAAAAACAGAAATGAGAAAGCAAAATATTAAAAAGAAAAACAGAAATGAGAAAGGAAAATAGAAAAAGAAAAGAAAAACAGAAATGAGAAAGGAAAATATTAAAAAGAAAAACAGAAATGAGAAAGTAAAATATTAAAAAGAAAAACAGAAATGAGAAAGGAAAATAGAAAAAAGAAAAACAGAAATGAGAAAGCAAAATATTAAAAAGAAAAACAGAAATGAGAAAGGAAAATAGAAAAAGAAAAGAAAAACAGAAATGAGAAAGGAAAATATTAAAAAGAAAAACAGAAATGAGAAAGCAAAATATTAAAAAGAAAAACAGAAATGAGAAAGGAAAATATTAAAAAGAAAAACAGAAATGAGAAAGCAAAATATTAAAAAGAAAAACAGAAATGAGAAAGGAAAATATTAAAAAGAAAAACAGAAATGAGAAAGGAAAATATTAAAAAGAAAAACAGAAATGAGAAAGCAAAATATTAAAAAGAAAAACAGAAATGAGAAAGGAAAATAGAAAAAAGAAAAACAGAAATGAGAAAGCAAAATATTAAAAAGAAAAACAGAAATGAGAAAGGAAAATAGAAAAAGAAAAGAAAAACAGAAATGAGAAAGGAAAATAGAAAAAGAAAAGAAAAACAGAAATGAGAAATAAAAGGAAAATGGAAAAGGGAAATAAAAACATAAATCAGCCAGAAAAATATAATTACAATAGGAAGTAGAATGCCAAGGAAACGTTCACCAGAATTAAACACATAGCCACATGTATCTATATATAGTAGATTTTTTATTCAAATCTACCTCAAATTTAAAATAAACACAAGAGAAATGGTAAAGTAAAAATAAAACAGAAAGGAAAAAGCAAAGTAAAGTAAAATAAAGTTGGGAAAGTCCGAAATATTGTTCACGGTGCCCGTGTTTGTGCCTGAAAAAATAAGAAAAGTGCAGTTAGTATAGATATTTAAAGTAGTATAGTTGTAGCAAATACAAAAATGCATTACTTGATAACCAACATTGGCGTCTTACACCCCCCTTTGAGTGGTTTGGGTCATCTTACACCCCCCTTAGAATGGTTTTGGTCATCTTACACCCCCCCTTACAATGGTTTGGGTCATCTTACACCCCCCTTAGAGTGGTTTTGGTCATCTTACACCCCCCTTACAATGGTTTTGGTCATCTTACACCCCCCTTACAATGGTTTGGGTCATCTTACACCCCCCTTACAATGGTTTGGGTCATCTTACACCCCCCTTAGAGTGGTTTTGGTCATCTTACACCCCACTTACAATGGTTTTGGTCATCTTACACCCCCCTTACAATGGTTTGGGTCATCTTACACCCCCCTTACAATGGTTTGGGTCATCTTACACCCCCCTTAGAGTGGTTTTGGTCATCTTACACCCCCCTTACAATGGTTTGGGTCATCTTACACCCCCCTTAGAGTGGTTTTGGTCATCTTACACCCCACTTACAATGGTTTTGGTCATCTTACACCCCCCCTTACAATGGTTTGGGTCATCTTACACCACCCTTTACAATGGTTTGGGTCATCTTACACCCCCCTTAGAGTGGTTTGGGTCATCTTACACCCCCCTTACAATGGTTTGGGTCATCTTACACCCCCCCTTTGAGTGGTTTGGGTCATCTTACACCCCCCTTAGAGTGGTTTTGGTCATCTTACACCCCCCTTAGAGTGGTTTTGGTCATCTTACACCCCCCTTACAATGGTTTGGGTCATCTTACACCCCCCTTACAATGGTTTGGGTCATCTTACACCCCCCTTAGAATGGTTTGGGTCATCTTACACCCCCCTTAGAGTGGTTTTGGTCATCTTACACCCCCCTTACAATGGTTTGGGTCATCTTACACCCCCCTTAGAATGGTTTTGGTCATCTTACAACCCCCTTAGTGTGTTTTTTTGCTCATTTTGATGGGAGGTCAAATACATTTAACCAGTAGTGCAGTACTTGCATTAGAGTGAAGGGTAGTTAGCTTACCGCAAAAAAAGAAGTGATCATCCTTTCCCTTAGCTCATCGCCAGTCTGGGTGTCCTCACTTCTTTCTGCGGGCAGGTTGGGGATTTCTGGCACCAGTGCTGTCTCCTCGGGGGCTTGGATTCGGTGACAAATGCAAATGTTGTGTAGCACACAGCAGGCAAGGATGATCTTGGAAACCTTCTGTGGGCTGTAGAGCATCTCTCCTCCTGGCCGTGCCAAACAGAGAAAGCGTGCTTTCAGCAGGCCGATGGTTCTTTCCACAATGCTTCTGGTCTTGCGATGCGCTGCATTGTAGCGTTCATGGGCAGAGGTCCGTGGGTTCCTGACCGGAGTCATGACCCACGTTCTCTGCCCATATCCCTTGTCCGCTGTAGAAAAAACACAAGGAGAGAGACAGCAATTAGTACTAGTACATGTTTTTTGGTGGTAGTTTGGTTAAAATTGGCTTACTAGGCCACATATTAGCAAAATACATTGACATGGTTAATTTATTACCCAGTAGCCAGCCAGCTGGCATTTCGTTGTTATCAAACTTCCGGCACAGGACTGTCCGCTGCAAGACGTAAGAATCGTGGCATGAGCCGGGGAACCCCGATCTCACCACCCGCAGCCTCATGTCTGGGTCACAGACCACCATCACATTCATTGAATGGAATTGTTTCCGGTTTCTGTAGGACAGCTCCTGTGCACGGGGAGGGCGGAAAGGGATATGTGTACCATCAACGCACCCTAGCACATTCGGGATCCCTCCCATCAGATAGAAAGCATGTTTTATTTTGGCAACCTCTTCCTCATCCTCAGGAAACCTGATGTAAATTGGGATTAAATCACAAATTGCCAGAACTACCTGGATTAGTATGCGGCTCATAGTAGCCTGGCTTATCCCGCTGAGGAGGGCTGAGGTTGCCTGGAAGGTCCCTCGTGCCAAAATATTAAGAGTGGCACACAGGCGTACTATGCCTGGAATGGAATGAGTGCGTTTGGTGGATGGCTCGATTTTGGTCTTAATCTGATCATATAGGGACTGTAGTGCAGCACGATTCAGACGGAAGCGGCTCCTGATCTGCTCGTCACTTAAGTCCCATACTGAAAGGCGGATTGCAAAGGAGCGGGGTGCCCTAAGCCTCACAACACCCCGCTCCCTTTCCTCCTGCTCTTTCAGCATACACATACATCCATCCACCCAGACACCATACATCACCCTCTTATCCATCACACACACTAAAGATATATACAAAAACAAAAATAAACAAAAAAAACCACTAACACACAACACACACACAAACAATCACACTCCACACACACCCGCTACAATGCAGCTCACCACAAAACCAGAACTATAGTGGTCCAAACCACCAGCCTGCTGAAAACCAGCTTTCTAAGTTAGGCACAACCAAGAGGGGAGTTGCTGCACAGCCCACAAAAGGCCCCAAAATCAAGCCTCACTTGCTGTATGCTACACAATATTTGCAGATGCCACCAAAACCAAGCTCCTAAAGAAACAGCACTGATGTCAGAAATCACCCAACAAGCCACAGAGAGTGAGGACAGAAACCAGACAGAGGCTCAAATGAGCTAAGGGAAGCGAGCACAGCACCACACCACAGCCTTTGCCACAGTGTAAGAATAGCAGAAGCTAGAACATTCCTTCCTTTTATACTTCATTTTCTAAAGTGACAGGTCCGCTTTGCCGCCTTTTGCGTCGCTCTGCTATTTCCGGGCGCCAATTAGCCGACCCAGGTGTGCGTAAAACAGAGTGCGCACGCGCACGCTAGTAGCGCTACTAGCGTACTTGAGCCGTAACTTGCGTGCATTAACGGACATGGCCCAAAAATCAGGGGTGGACCAATGAAAGGGAAGCTGATGTTTTTTTAAATAGCCGTTAGGCTAACCACATGTCACAAGGGTTTGAGATACATCAGTCCATTGTTGGATTTGGGTGTGTGTTGTTTGTTTAATGAGGTCTGTAATGAGTTAATTGGCTAACACACATGCTTCTGTCAGTGCAGTGGAGGTGTGCCTAGAAGGAACTGGGCTGTATGTGTGAATCAATTAAGTGGGCTGCTTTTGGATTGGCTGTTAGAGCACATAAAACCTGCCCAAGCCTAACAGATTGCGATGCCATTCTGTAGTCTGCATGCGTGCTTGTTGGGTGTGTATTTGTGTGTGTGTGCAGCTACAGGATGGAGCCAAATTCAGGACATCTGCCGGCCACAGCAGGCCCGAGTAGGAGTTTGGTGGGTGCTGTGCGCAGACCTCCCTTACGGAAAAGGGCACAGCCTGAAGGTGGGGCAGCACCCCAGGCTAAGCGCCCAGGTGCCAAGAGGGAGCCTGAATTTAATTTGGCGGAGAATAATCATCTTGTGCGCCTTACACTTGCTAAATGGGAGCTACTCTTTGGCTCCCAAAGCAAGTCCATAGGCAAACAAGAAAGAAGCAAACTGTGGGATGCCATTGGTGTGGAGCTTAGTAGCACAGCTCAACACCCACGTAGTGGCCCATCCTGCAGGAAACGCTTCTACACTTTGCGAGGGGCCCTTATGAAAAAGATGAATCACGATCTTGATGTGGACAGTGGGTTCATCCAGGCTCCAAAGAGTACCTACAGGCCGTATGAGGAGATGCTGAAGGCCAAAATCCCACTGGCTCGGCTGCAGGGTGTGGATCCTGGGGATGACACCACCGGTTGGACTGAAGGTACATATTTTCTGGCTTTTATAATAACCTAATGTTAATGTATGTGATTTGCATTTTTACATTCTGAACAACTAACAGTAGGACCTGTGAAGTATTACATTACAGCTCAAACATTTGTAACTTTTCTGTCTGTTGCTTTATGCATAGGTGCACATGCTGCTGTCCGGGATGTGCCTCAGGACACCCAAGCTCCTGCCCTTCCAGCAACCTCAAGGCTACCCCAGTCTGCCATTGAAGGTATTTACCCATAATTTGGTTGCTGGTTGTTTTGTTAACAAATGGGTGTGGGAGCAGCTCAAACAATCAAGGTTTGCCCTGTTGAGTATTAATAATATGTGCCTGCGCCCTAATTGCACGCCCACTGTAACACTCACAGCAACTAACTAACAAGGCCCTAACATGTGTAGATATGTAGGACGCCAGAGATGTGTAGCCATATATCGGCATATCAATGTGGGAGCCACACTTGGCTTGATTAGTGAATATTAGTGAAAGAGCTGCTCACACACCTTAATGCATGTTGTATTTTGCCACGCACATTAACTATGGCTCAATGTTGGGTTTATTTTGGCCTAGCTCCCATGCCCTTGGCCCCAGCATCTCCTCCGGATCCCACCTACTCTTTGGATGTCGGTAAGTGCATGTGTTCACCTTGCTTGATCCACTTTTACTCAAGTGCATGTGTCTCATTCCTCTTTTTTCTTGGTAGGCCAAGTGACTGGTTCATCTTTGGACCCCACTTCCGATGTTGCCGGTCAACAGGACCCTGTTGGTGTGTAGAGCAATACATAATGTATCCTTTATGCTGTTTATGTTACACTGGTTCAATTTGGTTAGTCTACTAAGCTACATGTTTGCTTGGTAAACTTGAAGATGCCTCTTGGGAGTGCTGGTTGCCTCCCCAGGGTCAGTCTATTAGTTATTTGAGTGATAGCAATGTATTTTTGCGGACATCTTTTTAGCCAAACATTCCCCGTAGTAGTTTGCTGATTATTTAGAGACATTCCTTTTTTTTTTTAGTTGACCCGAATATCGGAAGTGGCTGTCCAGAAAGGGCCCCTCAAGTTCCAGCTGCCAGAGATGAGGGTAAGTGGTTTGGCCTTGCTCTAGTCTGTATTTTGGCTCTACTTTTGTGGCACTTGCTTCTGGCAACTTGTGTGTCCACATGTATTTTCAAGGTCCAAGCTCGAGTGAGGACCCCACTCCAGACATCTGGGAGATTGCGGGTATGTTTAATTTAAGCAATGTTTCTGATGTGATTAGCAGAAATTAGTGCGTCTTAGTCCTGTAACATACATGTTAACAATCTGAGTTTAACAGAGACCTTTGGTCTAGTGTGTATTTTGGAACTTTTTAGAGGTATGGCCTCGATAGCCTAACCAGGTTACATTAGAGTTTGGCCCACAGACCTACTAACCTGATTTTCCTGTTTAGCATATGCCAACTTGCCGGACATCTCGGATGTTGAATTGCCACTCTCTGGCAGCGAAACCTCGAGCCTACCTGTGCCGGAGGACACGCAGGTAACATGGCTGATGTAGACGACCTCGAACCACATTGGCATCTTCGTGGGTAGTGGAAGAAGCAACATGTCACATTTCCTTTCATTGTTGTTTTGGCAGGAGGCGGAACCAGAACCCCAAGCTGGGACCTCTTCCCAAGTCCCATGTGGCCAAGCTTCCGAGGCTCAGACAAGGGTAAGTTGTATAGTGACTGTTTATGGGAATTATTTTGAGGGGCATAACTGCATTGGTTCTGTTTGACTAAAATGTGGTTTACTATTTGTTTAGCCTCAAACCACAGCAAGAGGAGGTGTGGCACCAACCAGTGCCGATTTCTACGAGCTAGGGGTCCGGATGCTGGAGGACTACAGTCGCCAACAGCCGCGTGATGGAACTAATGAGCGCATTGCGGCGTTGGAAAATCAGGTGCTGATGTGTCAGCAACAAAATGAGGCCCTGCAGCGCCAGGTGGACCAGTTACGCCAAAACCAACTACAGAAGCAGGAACTTGGTCGGCTGGCAAATGTAATTGAGCAATCTGTACAGCGCCAGGAAGAAGCAATACAGCGGCAGGACCAAACTTTGTTGTTGCTACAACAGCTCATACAACAGCAGTCTATATTTTTTACTGCACTGTTGTCCCCCAACACCGCCCCTAGCAATGACTCCCAACCTCCCCGGCCACCCAGCCAAGAATATTAATTTTGTATCTTTTTGGTTATGTAAATATATTTGCTTCACCCACCTCTAAATTGTGTGTTTCCTAAGACCTCGCTAATAACACAGTCAGGGATGAGTATCTGGATCTACATATGTCAATGTATTGGTCAATTTAGCCCACACATTGGAGCCCATAGCTTACTATGGTTAACACCTGAAATGGCTCAAAAGGTATGGCTACATTGACCCACAAATGTTTTGGGAGACAGCTAAACTATGCTTTGCAATGCAACACACTGTAATGATGTGAATCAAAAATTTTTTAATACAAACAATGGCCAACACGGCCAACCTTGGCCAACAACGGCCATCAAGAGACCAGCCTTCCCCCCACCCTAACGACGCCGTCGGCGCCTCTTCCTGCCCAGCAGCATCAGCTTCAGGAGCCGGATCTCCCGCCACAGTCTGCGATGCTGGTTTTCACAAGCTGTAGAAATGTAGAAACAACAATTTATTAATAATTTGGCAGTGACCTCAACAGACACAGATGTAGCAATGTAATGTCAGTGTGTCCAATTAGGTGACACTCACATTAACATTGTTGACCACTGTGTGCTTATTGGTTAACATTATATGAGTACTATTGACTGGCAGGAATGTGAACAACACATCCCAAGCATACATTTTAGCTTAAAGTGTACCAACACCCACGGGTGATCGGCCCGGGAATCTATCAGATTCCCTGCCCCATCACCTCCCTCCCCGCGGGACATCCAAGATCGGGATGTCCCTGGGTGTGAAACCCCCCCCAAACCCCAAAATACCTACCTCAGTTTCTGTGTGGCAGTGCCGCTGGGCCCTCCCTGGTGCCCCTCTAGACGTGTGCGTGCCTGCGCCGGCCGTCTGTGAATTGCCGGCGCAGGCACGCCCCCGTAAAAAGGGGCGCGGGGGAGGCGGAGGAGGAGGCAATTTGCAATGGCTTGTACATTTTTTGGAGTCAAAGTGAGTTCAGGGGGTTGTCACACAGCGGTGCCGATCAGGGGTGCCCCACCGTAGTGGAACAACACCCAGGAAAGTCAAAATCCTGGTTGTTGTTCCAGTTTAACTCTTGGGAAGCAAAGAAGGTCTAATTCCCTGTGTGTCCATTTTTGTGTTTAGTAACAGCCAAACATCAGGGCCTAAGTCCGAACGAGTCCACGAGTTTACCCTATAATGTTACAGGTCCAGACCTAATCGGGCCCATTTGGTTGTGTCTAACGCAAAAATAGTCTCTATGGGGCCTAATGAAGGATGTGAGCCAACAATCAAGCATGCAAACAGGCATGTTGGATTATTGTGCCAACACATTGAATAGAGATGTGTGTGAAATTAACACATAGGTAAATTTAAATTGGCTGCTGATGTGACTAGAAGACATAGGTTTCACAAGTCTTTAGGCATATGAAGTGGGATGTACTCACCATCGCAGCTGTGGCGGGGGCCCATGCTGCTGGCCGTCCCTGGAGCTGGGGTGGGGAGGAGGGTCTCTGGCTCCGTCTGCGTCGCAACATCTGTCAACATAAAGCAAAAGGCAAAAACACAATTAGTGGGCAAATGACACATGACTATTTGACATCCATCTGGTTATTGAGTCTGAAAATGCAAAGGCTTGCATGGTTACATACAGGTTGACCTAAATTAGCATATTTCCTGGACCATGAGTTAATGTCAATTTGTAAGGCTTCACACATGTATCCCTAAAGAGAATGTGCAAATAACATAGACAGTGCTATTTAAAGGAATCATTTGCAGTTGTTTGGCTAATGTTAATAGTGGGCCACATGTTGGAGCGGGAACAACTTAACCCAAGAAAAGAAATGCAAACACCCATCATGGTGTTGGCAGAAACATAGGGGTGGTTGACAGTTGGCTAGCACTGTAGTGGGGTTTGTGAGGTTAGGGTACCTTATCAAACCAGCTGTGACAATGGACCAGGAAACATGTGTCTGTTACAAGTGGGCCTATACACAGGATTGCTGCTAATCTTGGTTTGGGTCCACTTTGTCTGAGCCACACAATTTGCATGAGCCAACTTACTCCGCGCCCGCTGCCTTCAACACATCACTCCTCGAGTGTGTGCGGATGCGCAGGCCATTTTGAAAAAGAGCGCAGGCGCACACACATCTACAGTGTCACACAGGAGGCTTGGACGGTGGCTTTGCCAACCCCCAAAGAGGTAAGGAGTTTTGTGGTTTTGTTTGGGTGTGGGGGGCCCTGGGTGAGGGATGTGATTGGTCCTGGAAGCTTACAGAAACCGAGCACCATCAATGTTTTTGGGGGCACTTGAATGAATGTAATAACATTGGGAATGTGATGGGTAACCAATAACACTTACCATGACTATGCCCGTGGAGAATCCTACGCCAAAATGCCATGGAGGTGCCGCCTATATGATGCCCTGCAAATTAGAGAGGAATGGCAAGGGCTAAGGACACATTGCAAGATGAAACCTGTCACAGACTAACAATTAAAAAATGTACACTCACCAGGGGATGAAGCGCCACTTGAAGCCCAGGGAGGGCTCTGAGGAGGAGGCGGGGAGCCTCGGCTCCTCACACTCTGGTCGGAAGATCCACCAGGCAAAGGGCCACCCTCCTCCCTCTCACTCCCTGCTTGAGAGTGGCCCCTTGCCTGGTGAGAGTCCTCACACTCAGAGTGTGAGGAGCTGAGGCTTGATCCAGCCAACCCCCCAGCAGCACACTCCTCTGGGGCGTCATCCCCTTCCTCCCCTGGGTCCTCTAAATAGGACCCGCGGGAGGGACCCTCCCCCGATGACTCCCCCGAGTCCGCCTGCCTGGTTCGGGGGAGGAATCCCTTCCCACGTTTCCCCAGGGGAGGACACTTATCTGTGTGGAGGGGGTGAAAGAAAATAATTAATCTAAAGAGCACAAATGGACAGAGCTTAGCAGATGATTCTGCACAAAGGCAAAACATAACATAAGCTTTAACTTACCTGATGCGTAGGCATCATATAGGCGGTACACGCCTTCAGGGTCCCGGCGCTTGAAATCGGACCACTTTTGTTGGATCGAGCGGATTGTGAGCTCGGTCTGGAAGCGCCGGGACACTGTGGCCTTCACCTCCATGGCTATGCGTTTCTTTCCTCCACGGGCATAGTCATATTCGGCGAGGCAGAAGTCCTATGAAAAAAGAACAAACAAAATAACATAAATACATGACATCAGAAAACAGTCATAAACAGTTATACATAGACCACATCAAAGTGGACCCACACCCAGGATTATGACTATTCTGGGTTTGTGTGCACTTTGGTGGGCCACACCAATTGTGGGTGGTCCGCTGTCTGCAACCCCCTTGGAAGGCCACAAATACACCACTGAGGCCACTCCCACGTCACTCCCCCAGCAAAACACAGGGCTCTGCGCCGCTGTGGCATGCGCATACAAGGCCGTTGGGACGTGCATACCAGCTCAGCTGGGTATGCACGGCAAAGTTGGCATGTGGCGTTTGACTCTAACAGGGAGTGCGCCTGCACCCAAATTTACAATATGTCTGGCGCAGGGGTACACCCTGCTAGAGGTAAGCGCAATAGGCATCCGCAGCTAACGCATGCACAGATGGGACGGGACTGAGGTAATATTTAGGGCCCTCCAGGGGGGGCATCCCAGCAGGACATCCACAATGGGGATGCCCCACGGGGATTGCTCAAATGTGTTATTAAAAGCAAAATTTTTCATAAACAATCCCCCCTGTGTGTTCTGAAACTTTTCAGCTAAAAAGAAAAACCCAAAAATACTCACTTTTTCCACCTGGCCATTGACACGACTATCCACCCGGGTGCGCTTGGCCTTCATAGGCCCAGGAGGGGAAGGGGTGGGAGGGGTGGTGCTTGAGGAAGGTGAGGTAGGTTGGGGAGGTGGGGGAGGGGTGGTGGGGTCGGAGTCTGAGGAGGAGCTGGGGAGGCGCATGACTCGCCTTCTGGGCATCATATTGGAAACGCTAAGGAGGAAACAGGAACCGGAAATGACCCAAGCGACATTGGGAAAAAGTTTTAAAAAAAAAAACGCTCCGCGCACCAGCAACAAGCTATTCGCAGCTATGTGCAAGCTAAGTGGCGGAAAAACTAAAATGACGCTTGAAAACAAGCTAGTGGCATAAGCGCTAGACAGTTTTACCTTAAGGTGGCGTTGAAACGCAAAGGAGGAGCCCGGAACCGGATATGACGCTAGCAACTGTGCTTCAAAATTCAAACACAAACATGCGCGCAACAGGGCCAAGCTAATATCAGCTATGTGCAAGCTAAGTGGCAGAAATACATTAAAATGACGCAGAAAAACAAGCTATTGGCATAAGCGCTAGACAGTTTTACCTTAAGGTGGCGTTGAAACGCAAAGGAGGATCCCGGAACCGGATATGACGCAAGCAACTGTGCTTCCAAATTCAAAAGCAAACATGCGCGCAACAGGGACAAGCTAATATCAGCTATGTACACGCTAAGTGGCGGAAATACATTAAAATGACGCTGCAAAACAAGCTAGGGCAAAAGGCGCCACGAATTATTAGCTTGATTTAGCAGGGGATTCTACATACTGTAATGCATAGGTCCTTCTAAAGCATACACCGTGGGCCTTACATATACAAATCTGAATCAATCCAAAAGTCATCACACAATCAAAGTAGACAACTACCTGAAAATGTGGCACACATGAGAATGCATAACGGGTTGTTATGAGCTGGTACGACTGAATGTTAATCCTGCAATCTGTGGGCAGCCACGCTCACAACTACAGTGTATTCATTAACAACGACTGGGGTCGCGGGAAGTGAATTCCTTGCAAATGGCAGAAGGGCACATGTATGAACAGCACAGCGCCGCACAACGCAGCGCAGCGAGGCACAGCGACGCTCGCGCCGCCACATAGCGAATTAAAACAGCGACTGCACAAACACTGACCAACACAGATTCATCAAACACAGGGCTGCCGAACAGCTTGGGCGCTGACAATTTCTAAGAGCGAACGTGACCGCCCAACCTGACAGGCTACAAAATAGCTTTACAAGCCCCGTTTGTGTTGAAAACAAGCGATTTTGATGCCAATGAGTTTGGGTGGAGGAGATGCAATACCCATGTCACTCACAACATTACATTGTGAAAAATAATAAAAACTTCAAATACATAAAAATAACCAGCCAGATTATTAAAACATATCAATATAAACATGTGTTGAATTTGGGACCAAAGAAAAAACCACAAAAACCACTAAAAACAATCATTGCAGCGTCTGCCATTGAAATGTATGGGAGAGCGGCAGGTAGCGCCAGGTAATACGTGTCGCTGTGAAGGAATTTGCAGCGGCGCTGTTCGGTCCAGGCGGCTTCATGATGAATGCCGCGCTAGCCGTCGCTCTCGCCGGCGCTAGCCTCATTTAGCTTGATAAATGCGTCATTGTGACCGCCGCCGGGCGTACTTGAGTCGGTAGTCGCCGTTAGCTGCCGCTACCTGGCGCTCGTCAGACACTACATGGCGCTATCGCTTGATGAATAAGGGCCTAAGACATATATGTGCAAGCAACAAAACCAAGGAAAACATAGAATCCAAAATTTTTTTTTTTTTTAGGGGCACACCACCAGGTCATGTAAAAACAATAGATTTTATTTCACTTGTGACATTTACCAATTAAAACAACATCAACACACAAGACACATTAAAAACCACTAATACATGGCCTCCAGGTCTCTTGTTCCATAAAGATAAATACATTCAATATATACCAAATTTTCTTTAAATGGACTAACTACACATCAAAAATATATATATATACTGGCGGAAAGAAAAAAAAAATATTAGAAAAGCTGATCTAAAAATAGGTATCAAAAATGTTATATATATATATATATATATATATATATATATATATTATCTGTGAAGCAAGCCCTCTATAACAATGTATCCCTTTATATAACTAATCCAACACCCAAACATATAAGCAAATACATGCAAGACAATAGGGTCGATTCAAAGAAACATGTAACAGCTTTGATTTTGGTGCCGATCATCCTATTTTTCCCGTACGCTCGTGCGTTCGTATGAACTTGCGAGTGATTCTATAAGCAAATACGTTTCTATCCTAAAATGTACGTCCGTTCGTATGGCAGTTCGGGAATCAGACCTATGTCAGTTTCCATCCTGAATTTTCCGTTTCATTTCTCAGGTTGCAACATTGGTTTTGCCCTTTTTCCTTTTTTGTCTGGATGTAAATCCTTCTGATCTTGCGCCTGCGCACTACAAACTTACCTCATTAAAGTGCATTCTAAATATTTGGTCTTTTGTTTTTCTTTATTTCATTCATTTTGTAGTAACCAACCATTAATGAATGCATTTGCATAAGTAAATCTTACTTTGTTTAATTTTTAGTTAACTTGCATTTTTTACTTGAGGATTTAATTTAAATATTTTGGCTTCAAATGGTACAACTTAAAATTTTGGGTGTGGTTACCCACACCCTCTACATACAGATTGCTCTCAAAAATTAAAAAACACCCAGCAACTTCTGCATGTTATGAGCCTAGAAACAGCCAAGATGGCGGCTCAGGTATTATCGGGCAGCCTGCAAACAGAAAGGGCCTTGTGACTGTGTTGCTCTGCATTCTTTGATTTCTGACCTTTCCGTGCCCCCAGCTCTGCTGTGTCTGTGCAAAATACAGCAGTAACCCACATCCTGCACTTTATCCCGCTCTCCTCTCCTCAGTAAGTGTGATGCATCTGACCAAAGATGTGCTTAAATAATTAAACAAAGCAAAGGTAAACAACTACACCAATAAATTCAATCTAAAAATATTATTCTAGTACATCAATTTAAAAATAAATAACAAAGGACATAAGTTTCTTTAATTAACGCAAATATATGGATGTATTGCAAAATAAAGGTTTACATGCAAAGGACTAATTAAGGTCCACATTAAAATGCTCTTATAAGGCATACATGAATCAGGTATGCATTGCCATACAATTTATGGCCTCGGCCATGCTGATACATGCAGTTCATTGGAGCTCAAGACGCGCAGACTCCTCCACATAGCCAAAAAACCTGTTCAAGAACAGCAATCCGACTGCTAAAAGGTGTCGCCAGTGGCTTTCTTTTAAAACGGATTTAGAGGTTGGAAAACAGCTCTCTGAATCACATCTAAACACATCCGATTATCCTAAGTTTTAGGTTTTGATCCTAAGTTTTAGGTTTTGATCCGGGGAGGCCGATTCATCAATAGCGCCAGGTAGCGACAGATGAGCGACTGTAGCGTGATTTTTTCAGCGCCAGCCAGTATTCGCTGTGCTTGGCCGGCGTTAGCTTGATGACAGCGACTCAGTCGGTGTGCGGTAATGTTGAATACGGGCTGGGGGGTCGCTGTTTCACAGGTCCAGCGTTGTATGTGAGCGCCTGACAACGAATGGCCAGAGCGAACGGCTAGCTTCATATTCATCAAAAAATCACGCTCCGAATGTGCTGTCGCTGTCCATTCCTTGTTTAAACCCCAGAGCGCTGGCGGCGATCTGTATTAACTAGTTTTTAACCCCTAAACAACCATATTTTTTTAATGTAACATTATACATGTTTTTAGAATCATTTTGTTATATGAATACATTAATCTCAGACCTGTTAGATCAATTCTGCACTTTTTTTTTGTTTTTTTTGACTTAAAAATAATTCCTAACATTGCAGAAGTGTTCTCCGATTTTTTGACATTAAAAAAAAAATTTAAAAAAATAATACCAATTAATTATGATTAGTTATAGCTTGCTCCATTGAAATGCATTGGACATCGCCAGGGAGCGACAGCTCATACCTGGCGCTGTGAGGGAATTTGCAGCGGCGCTGTTCGGTCCAGGCGGCTTCATGATGAATGCCGCGCTAGCCGTCGCTCTCGCCGGCGCTAGCCTCATTTTGCTTGATAAATGCGTCATTGTGACCGCCGCGGGCGTACTTGAGTCGGTAGTCGCCGTTAGCTGCCGCTACCTGGCGCTCGTCAGACACTACCTGGCGCTATCGCTTGATGAATAAGGGCATAAGTTTTACGTTTTGATCCTACAATTTAGGAACGAACTTGCGATGATCGTAAGAGCATATACGCATTCGTACGTTGGCTCGTGCGAGTCGGAAATGGCCAAAAAAACAGGAAAAAATGACTAACACCCACCCAAACTTACAATTCTCGATCCGAAATCAATTAACTTTTGCTCTTTGAATCGAGGGGAATGTGCTCTATATAAGTGACAAAGTAACTGACAGTGCAACTAGAAGGGAGTGTAAAACTCCATAACTAAATCCCAAAACCTAATAAAACTAGATTCAACTAAAACACAATACCAATAAAGTGCTTAGTGCTGTTCTATCAACATTCAATTATAGATAAGCATATAACACACATGATGTGCAGATTTGAAGCAAGGGCTTGCAAAAAAGCTTAGAGGCCGATTCATTAATAGCGCCAGGTAGCGACAGATGAGCGACTGTAGCGTGATTTTTTCAGCGCCAGCCAGTATTCGCTGTGCTTGGCCGGCGTTAGCTTGATGACAGCGACTCAGTCGGTGTGCGGTAATGTTGAATACGGGCTGGGGGGTCGCTGTTTCACAGGTCCAGCGTTGACAACGAATGGCCAGAGCGAACGGCTAGCTTCATATTCATCAAAAAATCACGCTCCGAATGTGCTGTCGCTGTCCATTCCTTGTTTAAACCCCAGAGCGCTGGCGGCGATCTGTATTAACTAGTTTTTAACCCCTAAACAACCATATTTTTTGAATGTAACATTATACATGTTTTTAGAATCATTTTGTAATATGAATACATTAATATCAGACCTGTTAGATCAATTCTGCACATATTTTTTTTTTTTTTTACTTAAAAATAATTCCTAACATTGCAGAAGTGTTCTCCGATTTTTGGACATTAAAAAAATTATTAAAAAAATTATTACCAATTAATCATGAATTATTATAGATTGCTCCATTGAAATGCATTGGACATCGCCAGGGAGCGACAGCTCATACCTGGCGCTGTGAGGGAATTTGCAGCGGCGCTGTTCGGTCCAGGCGGCTTCATGATGAATGCCGCGCTAGCCGTCGCTCTCGCCGGCGCTAGCCTCATTTTGCTTGATAAATGCGTCATTGTGACCGCCGCCGGGCGTACTTGAGTCGGTAGTCGCCGTTAGCTGCCGCTACCTGGCGCTCGTCGGACACTACCTGGCGCTATCGCTTGATGAATAAGGGCCTTAATCATACATTGAATCGCGCTCCGCCGTGCGCCCACAGCTTCAAAGGGGGTCACTATATGTGTAACAGCTGCTCCAGTCACAGTAACAGAGGGGTAGCCAGGCTTTCTGGCACTCGGGGCAAAAATTCAAAATAGCGCCCACACCTGTGCTCAGGCCCCCCTTTGGCGCCCCCCTGACCTGCTGCACCCGGGGCATGGCAGCCACTGGACCCAAGTAAGGTAAGTATATAATTTTTTTTTAGAGCCAAGCCAGGAACTTTAAAGAGTTTCTCCAGGCTAAGTGTAAATTCAAAGCATTCTTTCCTCACTTCTCAAGCAGCTGATCCAGCCTGCTGTAATGCTGATTCAAGTGGACCAAAACCCATGCCCCAACGGGTAGATTTCCTCCTCCCACGGCATCCAGAATCGGGATGCCCCGCTGTGTGAAACCCCCCCCCCAGGTCGCCCGAAAATTCACCTTCTTTTCCAGTCCAACGGCACATGCGCAAGAAGCTGCCGCACCCCTGCTATCCCTTTTGCAGGGCGTATGTCCGCGGCAGGCTTTTGTAAAAGGCCGCGGCGCTGGCCTGTTCCCTGTTAGAGGGTAGCGGGTTATGCGCCCACCAGCGCGCTCTGATCCACTCGTCTTAAAGTGGACCAACACCCTCCCATGATCGGCCCAAGAATCTATAAGATTCACGGACCGATCAGACCCGAGCAGGCCCGCTGCCGCCTCCCGCGCGTCCCTCTAGCAGGACGCGCACCCGCGCCGGCCGTTTGTGAATGGCCGGCATGGGCGCGTGCACTGTAAGAGTGACGCACGGGAGGCGGCGCCGGGCGAGCTCTCTTGTCTCTTTCCAAGAACAATGTGCGCTGCCGCATCCCCTGCGTCCCCGGCGACATGCTCCCTATTTAAAGTGGACCAACACCCAGGGGGGATCGGCCCAGGAATCTATAACATTCCCGGGCCGATCAGATCCCTCCCCGCGGGGCATCCAAAATCGGGATGTCCCGCTGTGTGAACCCCCCAGGACGCCCACAAACCTTACCTTAACCCCGTACCAACGCCGCGTCCGCGTCCCGCGCTTCCCTCTAGCAGGGCGCGCATCCGCACCGGCCGTTTGTGAATGGCCGGCGCGGGTGCGCTCCCTGTTAGAAGGAAGCGCGAGACGAGGCCTCCAGCACCCAGAGCCGCTGTATTTGGACGCCGCTTGTACGTGCATACCACAGCGGCTCTGAGCGCTCTGATTGGACGAGCGCCCGCGTAGGAGCGTGGGGAGGTGAGTGTTTCCGGGCGTTCTGGGGGTTTTCACACAGCGGGGCACCCCCCGATCGGGGTGCCCCACCGAAGTGGACCAAAACCCAGGATAGTCAAAATCCTGGGTGTTGGTCCACTTTAAGTCAATGAGAGTTGTTTGCCGAATGTCAGATTTTGTTCCGTTTCCATTTTTGCATTGTATTGTGCCTTTGTCTATGTATTGTGTTTGCTGCCATCTAGTGGACAATCTCTGAAAGGACACGTTATAACTATTTGTTTATAAACTTTGTAAAAATCTTTTTATGTTCATGTCACATCCTCCTGCCTATGAGGTCACATCCTGTCCCCTTTGTTTCTTGCCTAGACTTGTTCCCAAGATACGGTATAAGTATTTGTCTGGACATTTATAGTAAATCACCTAAAGCCTCCCACTTTTTTTTAAAGCCAGCAACAGGGAAAGAAGAGATAATATATAGAACATAGTGTGTCCTATATAGCGCTTCCTTTGATAACCAACATTAAAAGGGACCCACAACCCAGGATTTTTTATACTATCCTGGTGTGCGTCCGCTTTACAGGGGCTTTCTGATTTAGGCCCTTATTTATGAAGGAATAGCGACAGGTAGCGACTGGTGAGCGGCCGGAAATGATGGGCCCCGCCACGAGAACGCCGGCTCCCCACCACAATCACACATTTATCAAGCCGATCCTGCTTAGCGACTGAGATAGCGCCAGATAGCCACTCATTCATCATTATTCCAGCCTCAGCCCACAGCGCCAGCGTCCGACCTTGAACAGCGACAGGTATGACCTCTCGCTACCTGGCGCTCTCCAATGCATTTCAATGGAACAATCTTTAAATATTAATAATTGTTATTAATTTTTATTTTTTTTTTAAATGTGAAAAATTCTGTGACCACTTCTGCCATTTTAGATAATTTTTTACGGGAAAAAAAATAAAAAAATTGTACAGAATTGATATTACAGGTCTGATATTAATGTATTCATATTACTAAATTATTTTAAAAACTTGTTTTTTTGGGTTTCCAAAAATATGGTTGTTTGGGGGTTAAAAAACTACTTTTAACCCATCGCCGCCAGCGCTCTGGGGTTTAAGCATGCATTTTACAGCGCAAGAATTTTTTGAGCGTGATTTTTTAATGAATATGGTGGAAGCCGGTCGCTCTGACCAGTCGCTATCATGCGCACCCATACAGCGCGGAACCTGTCAAATAGCGACTCCTCACCCAATATTCAACATTACGGCAAACCGACTGAGTCGCTATCAACAACCGAACAACGGCCAAGCACAGCGACTACTAGCGGGCGCTCTGAAAATGCTGCTACAGTCGCTCAACTGTCGCTACCTGGCGCTGTTAATGAATCGGCCTCTTGGTATACCCTAGGACAGCCATCAAGGCAGGACAGCGAAGACTCCAGTATGGGGCTCAGTGGGGCCCTTCTACAAGCAGGGGGCCCAAAGCCCCTGACCTGAGCCTTGCTGGCTGACACACTGTTGTGAATGAGGTTGTCTGCGCCCCGTCCCATGAGTACTTTGTATGTGATGGATGGGAATCTAGACTGGTTTGCCTTAAGGCCCAATTCAACCTAGGGGCCTAGACATCACATATAGGTCATGGAGGCAGACTGTACCATCTATATTAGGGCTGATTCATGGTCGGTGCGCAAGTGAGTTTGCACACGCTATCTGGAGCGTCAAGTCGCACTCGGGCTTCCGTCTGATTCATGGTCGTCATAACGGGATGCACTTTCGTTCTGGAGGCTGATTCACTACTAGCTCCAGCTATCGGCAGATGAGCGTCTGTATAGCGGTGCTTAGAGCGAACGCTAGTAGACGCTGTAAGCGGGCATCGGGCGCTGTAACAGAGCTTCTCAGTCACTGTAGTAACCTGGCCGGCATTGATGAATGTGATGTATGTTGGGCGCTCTAACAACAGTACAGCGCTGCAGGGAGCGAGAGGTAGCGCCAGCTCAGTGTGACCGACTATTGCCGCTCCACACCATACTTATCAAAAAAAGGACTCACACACAGCATTGGTGCTCTAAAGCTGGGCGCTGTAGCATAGAGCGCCAGACGCTGTGTGATTAAAGTCTGTTATTGAACACATATCCACCAGTAACAAAGCGAAAACACATGGAATGACATTGTTGTAACACTGTGACATTAATACTTTAGTGCCAGACCTGTAATGACAATTCTGCATAAAAATATAAAAAGTCCAAAAAGTTTCTAAAAGTGTTTGTTTGCAGCCAGAAGACGTCACACAATGATTGGAGCAAAAAAAAAAAAGTCAAACACGCTGTTTTAAACACAAGCAAATGAACAGCCATTGAAATGTATAGGAGAGCGACACTGAGCGAAAGGTAATACCTGGCTCTTTTGAACCTAGAGCGCCAGCGCTATACACTGAGCCACCTTTAAAAATACATGTGACGCTACATGGTGCTGTTAGAGTCGCTCACCAGATACGCCTTCATAAATGTGGTTTTGTGTACAGCGTCCTGCGTTCACCAGACGCTGCCTGTCGCTACGAGACACTACCTGGCGCTATCCCTTCATTAATAACGCCCTTAGCGTTAATTTGCGTACTAGCGTTCCACATTGTGCCAATTTGCAGCTGAAATTTATGTTCAGCAAACTGTCTCCGCCACCTGATTTATGGTATGTTTACAGAGTAGAAAAGCATGCGCAAATTTGAAGAGTGAATTTCCTCCGGCAAATAGGTGGATGAAAGTGCTGATGACTAACAGGCTTATTTCATTCCAAAAACACACGCCGCAGCGTCCTGCATGTTTCTAAACAATGAAAGCGTCAGCCACAAATTCTTTACAAAAAAAACGCTAAAAAGTTTCCCAAAAAGATTAAAATTTAGGTCTAAACAACAAAAATGTGGATATGGGCCCCAAAAATTAGCAAAAAAAATACAAAAATGATAGTTAAAATTAGGGATGAGCGAACCGGTTTGGATGAACCGGAATTCGCTCCGAATTTCAGGGAAAATTCGATTCGGCACGAACCAGAATTTATTTTGGTTCGTGCCGATCGAATTTTCCCTGAAATATAAAAAAAAAAATGCAGGCATGGTGGGAGCGGGCAGGCCGGCGCCGCTCTCAGCTGTCATCAGAGGACGCGTCATCAGAGGGCGCCTGAGAGCGGCGCCGGCCTCCACGCTCCGACCATGCAGGTAAGCGTTTGCTTTTTAAACAAATGCCGGCATGGTGGGAGCTTCCGCCGCCCGCTGACAGCGTAGCCGGCCTGCCCGCTCCCACCATGCCGGCATTTTTTTTTTCAGATGAGCGATTCGTGAAAGTTCGATTCGGACGAACCCGAATTTCTTGGGGAAATTCGGCGAATCGCCCGAATCGAACTTTCAAGAAGTTCGCTCATCTCTAGTTAAAATATTAAGCATTAATATGCAAACCAAACACGGAGGATTAAAGAGAACATCTGGGACAAAACATCGGGCAACAAAAAGTTAAGGGTTACCTGGAATCATCCCCCCCCCCCAAAAAAAATGGAGATCACAGGTTCCCTAGAGAATACACCCTGAAATGGCGAATAGAGCTTCTCAGAAAACACAGAAGCTGGAGAGATCAAATCGCTATGAGAAACAGTAAAAGGAAAAGGGAGAAATGATTACTGTGGGGTGCACTACCTATCCAATTGCTTGTGCTCACACCCTCTATGGATACAACAATTCTATTTGGGGCCTTATTTATCAAGGGATAGCGCCAGGTAGTGTCTCACTAGCGCCAGGTATCGCCAGCTATCGGCGGCTACCGACTCCAGAACGCCAGGCGGCGGACACAATCACGCATTTATCACGCTAAATGAGGCTAGCGCCGGCGAGAGCGTCAGCTAGCGCGGGATTCATCATGTAGCAGACTTCAACGAACAGCGCCGCTGCTAATCCCATCACAGCGCCAGGTATGACCTCTCGCTACCTGGCGCTCTCCAATGCATTTCAATGGAGCAATCTTTAAATATTCATAATTAATTGATATTAATGTTTTTTTTTTTTGTTTTTTTTTTTAAATGTCAAAAATTCTGTGACCACTTCGGCAATGTTAGATTTTTTTTAAGGTAAAAAAAAAAAAAAAAAATTGTGCAGAATTGATATTACAGGTCTGATATTAATGTATTCATATTACAAAATGTTTAGAAAAACTTGTTTAATTTTTTAATCAAAAAATATGGTTGTTTGGGGGTTAAAAAAACTACTTTTAACCCATCGCCGCCAGCGCTCTGGGGTTTAAACAAGCATTTCACAGCGCGAGAATTTTTTGAGCGTGATTTGTTAATGAATATGCTGGGAGCCGTTCGCTATGGCCATTCGCTGTCATGCGCTCCCATACAGCGCGGAACCTGTCAAACAGCGACTCCTAACCCCGTATTCAACATTACCGCACACCGACTGAGTCGCTGTCAACAACCGAACAGCGGCCAAGCACAGCGAATACTAGCGGGCGCTGTGAAAATCACGCTACTGCCGCTCATCTGTCGCTACCTGGCGCTATTACTGAATCGGCCTCCCCGAGTGGACGTGGAAGACCACACCTCCCTCCCTATGTGGAGCACCAAAAATATACATATGCCATATCCTCAAAAATATTTCATTTTATTTGTACATAACTAATCATAAAAAACATAAAAAACATATAAAACATAAAGACATATATACAACACAAGACGTTTAAAAACAAGGCAAGTCCCCCTTCATATCATCTCAAATAAGTACAACCACCATAATACAAATATATATATATATATATATATATATATATATATATATATATATATATATATATAAAAATCTGTGTGCTGTGTACCCACTGTATAAATGAGGTCAGTATATTATTAGTATATGGATCTGTATATATCTATTTATATATACACACCCTCAGGTATTTGTGCCGGCACAAAAAGACCCAAAATGGGCCCCTTTAATAGAAAAAGACCACCTATGCGCATAACAAATAAATAATGTGTGAAACATCTATATATAAAAAAGAGATTGTGATAAAATGTATATATAATACAGGGGGAAACACGGGGGACCATCGGGAGCAGGTAAAGTGGACCAAAACCCAGGATTTTGACTATCCTGGGTTTTGGTCCTTTCCCCCGGGGCACCCCGATCAAGGCTGTCCTGCTGTGCGAAACCCCCCCAGATCGCCGATGCCAACTCACCTCTTCCCGATCCTATGGCGCATGTGCGGCCGCTCATCCAAGCAACGCGCTCGGAGCTGCTGACGTCACGTCTTAGGGCAGGCTGATTCATTACTAGCGCCAGCTATTGGCAGATGTGCTAAGAGCGACCGCTAGTAGACGCTGTGATCGGCTATCAGGCGCTGTCACATAGCGCCTCAGTCGCTGTAGTAACATTGAGGAGTGTGATGTATGTTGGGTGCTCTAACACCAGTACAGCGTTGCAGGGAGCGAAAGATAGCGCCAGCTCATTCCGACTGACTCTCAGCGACTCAAATCATATTCAACAAAAAAACACACACACAGCGTCGGTGCTCTAAATCCGGTCGCTATAGCATAGAGCGCCAGACGCTGTGTGATTAAAGTGGACCAACAATCTATAAGATTCCCGGGCCGATCAGCATCGGGCTTGCGGCTGTGTGAAACCCCCCAGAAAGCCCCAAAATACCTACCTGCTCCTCGATCCAGCGGCGCATGCGTGAGCCGCCGCTCGCGCATCCCTCTGGCAGGGCGCGCACCCGCCGTTTGTGAATGGCCGCCGTGGACGTGCTCCCTGTAAGAGTGATGCGCGGGAGGCGGCGGCAGGCGCGCTCGCTTGTCCGTCGACGGACCTCGCTTGTCTGGCTGCGGGGATTGGCTGCAGCGGTCACGTGGGAGCGGGGACAGGTGAGTTTTCGCGATCGGGGTGCCCCACCGAAGTGGACCAAAACCCAGGATAGTCAAAATCCTGGGTGTTGGTCCACTTTAAAGTCTGATTTTTAACACATATCCACCTGTAACAAAGCGAAATCACATGGAATGACATTGTTGTAACATTGTGACAATAACACTTTAAAGTGGACCAACACCCAGGCTGATCGGCCCTGGAATCTATAAGATTCTCGGGCCGATCGGATCCCTCCCCATCCGAAATCGGGATGCCCCACTGTGTGAAACCCCCCCGGCCGCCCCATTCACCTTACCTTACTCCCGTTCAAATGGCACATGCGCGGGCCGCATCTCGCACTTTTCTCTAGCAGGGCTCCGTTTGTGAATGGCCGGTGTGGGCGTGCTCCCTGTTAGAGGGAAGCGCGAGATGCGGCCGCCAGCGTGCTCGGAGCCGCTGTGATTGTCCGTCCCTTGCACGTGCATACCACAGCGGCTCTGAGCGCGCTGATTGGACGAGGCCCGCGCATGCGCCGCAGGAGCGGGGTGAGGTGAGTTTTTTCTGCCATTCTGGGCGGTGTCACACAGCGATCGGGGTGCCCCGTGGAAAAGGACCAAAACCCAGGATAGTGAAAATCCTGGGTGTTGGTCCACTTTAGTGCCAGACCTGTAATGACAATTCTGCATAATAATATAAAAAATCAAAAAAGTTTTCCAAAATGCCTCTTTCTAGGCCAGGAGAGGTCACACAATGATCTGAGAGAAAAAAAAAAAAAGAAAAAAAAACACCCTGTTTAAACAGAAGAAAAGGAACGTCCATTGAAATGTATGGGAGGGCGACAGGTAGCGACAGGTAATACCTGGCGCTTTGGAAGCTAGAGCGCCGGCGCTATACGCTGAGCTGCCTGTAATAATGAATAGTACGCTACATGGCGCTGTTAGAGGCGCTCATAAATTCATTCGCTTTCATAAATGTGGTTTCCCGTACAGTGCCCGGCGTTCACCAGACGCTGCCTGCCGCTACGAGGCGCTACCTGGCGCTATCCCTTGCTATAAGATTCCCGGGCCGATCAGCGGGGGGTTTTGGCTTCAACACAACAGATTTTCCTTTAGTTCTTGGTTAGCAGGTCTCTGTTATGACATTTCTCTCTTCCTCTATGTTTTTGCACTTTCCTTTATTATTCTCTCCCATCGTCTCTAACCCCGGCACTTTCTTTTTTCTTCTTTCCTTCTCTATAATTTTCCTCGCCTCTGTCACTTTTTAACCCCCCTCCGCAGCCGATGCCCCTCATCCTCACAGATCCAACTCTGCAGCTTATAACCCACACCCTCACCTAACTCCCCCCGAAGCTGCTTTCTATTGCAATCTCTCTCTCTCTCTTCTTCCTCTTCCACATTCCCTCCTTCTTACTCTCCATCGTCTCCTTCTCTTTCAATTGTTCTCTTCCACATTGCTTCCTTCTTACTCTCTGTTCCCCAATGCCATCTCTGTCTCCTGTTTTCTTCAACATTCCCTCCTTCTTACTTTCTTTTTCCCATTACCTCCTTCTCTGTCGTTTGTTCCCTTCCACATCCCTCCTTCTCTTTCTTTTCCACATTCCCTCCTTTTAACTCCCATTTCTCCATTGCCTCCTTCTTTTTCTCCTATTCTCTTCCACATTCCCTCCTTCTTATTTTCTTTTCCCCATTCTTTCCTTGCCTTCTCCTTTTTTCCTATTCTCTTCCACATCCCCTCCTTCTTACTCTCTGTTCCCCAATGCCATCTTTCTCCTGTTTTCTTCAACATTCCCTCTTTCTTACTTTCTTTTTCCCATTACCTCCTTCTCTGTCTTTTGTTCCCTTCCACATCCCTCCTCTCTCTTTCTCTTTTCCCCTTTCCCTCCTTCTCTTTCTTTTCCACATTCCCTCCTTTTAACTCCCATTTCTCCATTGCCTCCTTCTTTTTCTCCTATTCTCTTCCACATTCCCTCCTTCTTATTCTCTTTTCCCCATTCCCTCCTTCTCTTTCTTTTCCACATTCCCTCCTTCTTACTCTCTTTTCCCCATTCCCTCCTTCTCTTTCTTTTCCACATTCCCTCCTTCTTACTCTCTTTTCCCCTATTGCCTCTTTCGCTTTCTCTTTCTCTTCCACATTGCTTCCTTCGTACTCTCTTTTCCATATTCTCTCCTTCTCTCTCTCATTTTTTACCCTTTTTATTCTGTCCCCCAATGCCTCCTCTTTCTCTCACTTTCTTCCACATTCCCTCCTTCATACTGTCTTTTCCCCATTGCCTCTTTCTCTGACTTTCGTTCTCCTCCATATTGCCTCCTTCTCTCTCTCTTATTCCCTTTGTCTATTCCCTCCATTTTACTCCCTTTTTTTCCATTGCCTCTTTTTCTCTTGTTCTCTTCCACATTTCCACGCCTTCCTAAAATCTTGCACCTTAAAGCGGAACAAACCCACCGAACCCGTGAAATACATTTGGCCGTAGCCGATATTTCCTTCTTAGGGTGGAGAACTAGAAATGGATTTTATCACTTTTCCAATTATCCTGGAACATTGATTTTTTTTTTACTGTCCCTCTCTGTGAGATGGCAGGCAATGACATCATTCATGACATCATTGTGACATCACACACAACAGTGGCAATGAATGGAGGAGGCGGAGCTTTTCAGCTAAAACAGGCCCAGCCATTATCTGGGATTAGAGTGAAGCAGGAGCAGTAAAGCTGTTCCTCATGTGTGGGTTTTGGTCCGCTTTAAGGCCAGCCCTGGTAATAGGTAATAGGGATGGATTCAGAGCCAGGTAAAAAAAAATCATTTCTTTTTAGGAGAGAAAACTGCCATTCACTTTCATTGTCCCTGGCTCTGAATCAGCCCCAATGAAAGTTAATGGCAGTTTTCTATATTAAAAAATGAGTGAGAATCCTCACCTAGCGTTCACCTTCTCTGGGTGATGCTCCTGCTCCCTATTGTTACCTATATAATATACTGAATTATGGGTATTATCTACTCTCTGCCGCCCCCTAATATCTCCGGAGCTTCAGTTATTGGAATAAATATTCTATAAGGACTCAGAGGCTGATTCATTACTAGCGCCAGGTAGCGGCAGATGAGTGTCTGTATAGCGGGGCTTAGAGCGACCGCTAGTAGACGCTGTAAGCGGGTATCGGGAGCAGTAACAGAGCGCCTCAGTCGCTGTAGTAACCTGGCTGGAATTGATGAATGTGATGTATGTTGAGTGCTGTAACACCAGTACAGCGCTGCAGCGAGCGAGAGGTAGCGCCAGCTCAGTGCGACCGACTCTCGGCGCTCCACACCTTACTTATTAAAAAAGGACACACACAGCGTCGGCGCTCTGGATCTGGTCGCTGTAGCATAGAGCGCCAGACGCTGTGTGAATAAAGTCTGTTTTTGAGCACATATCCACCAGTAACAAAGCGAAAACACATGGAATGACATTGTTGTAACATTGTGACAATAACACTTTAGTGCCAGACCTGTAATGAGAACTCTGCATAAAAATATAAAAAGTCAAAACAGTTTTCAAAAATGACTTTTTCTATGTCAGGAGACGTCACACAATGATTTGAGAGAAAAAAAAAATTAAAAACAAAAAACCCTGTTTAAACAGAAGAAAAGTAACGTCTATTGAAATGTATGGGAGAGCGACAGGTAATACCTGGTGCTCTGGAAGCTAGAGTGCCGGCGCTATACACTGAGCCGCCTGTAATAATACATGTGACGCTACATGGCGCTGTTTCAGGCGCTCACCAGATTCCCTTTCATAAATGTGGTTTTGCGTACAGCGCCCAGCGTTCACCAGACGCTGCCTGCCGCTATCCCTTCATGAATAAACCCCTCATCACTAACGCCAGGTAGCGACAGATGAGCGTCTGTAGCAGGCATTTTCAGAGCGCCCGCTAGTAGTCGCAGTGCTCGGCCGTGAGTCGCTACTTTATAGCGACTCAGTCGCTGTGCAGTAATGATGAATACATTGTGAGGAGTCGCTATTTGACCAGTACAGCGCTGTATGGGAGCGCATGTTAGCGACTGCTCATAGCGACCGACTCACACCATATTCAGCAAAAAAACAGCCTCACAAATCTCTGGCGCTGAAAAATAGTTGTTTGAAGCCCAGAGCGCAGGAGGCGGTGTGTTTAAAGTCTGTTTTCCAGCATCTATCCACTAGTAACAAAGCGAAAACATATGGAATTACATTGTAACATGAACACTTTAATGGCAGACCTGTAATGTCATTTCTGAAGAAATATATAAAAAATGAAAAAAATGTGAAAAAACTGCTATTTCAATGTCAGGAGAGGTCACAGAATTATTTGTGATTTTTTTGAAAAAAAAAAACAAAAAACAAAAACAGTTTAAAGAGAAGAAAAGGATCATCCATTGAAATGTATGGGAGAGCGACAGGTAGCGAGAGGTCATACCTGGTGCTGTGCAAGGCTGAACGCTGCCGCTGTTCGCTGAGGCTGTGAAAATGATGAATCAGACGCTACATGGCGCTATCCCAGTCGCTAAACAGATTCTGCTTGATAAATGTTTAATTGTGTGCCATGTCCGGCGTTGATCAGTCGCTACCTCTCATTAACCAGGCGCTACCTGACGCTATCCCTTCTCAATATACATAACTTGCAGCACTTGTAAGTATTAATAATCACCACTAGAGGGCAGGCTTAGCATTCTGTTCCATTCATTTTGCTTTATCATCTGTCTCTCTCCTCTGGCTGCAATTTATATTTATAGACTTTTATTTATACAGCTGAACATTTGTTTCGCAAATTCAACTTCCTGTGTTTTTTTTTTGTAAGGTTCTTCCAGTTTATAGTCCATTTAAACATTCAGAATTCACAGGTGAGCCTTCCTAACTAGTGTTGGGCGAACCCATAGAAGATCGAGGCCCTTATTTAAGAAGGGATAGCGTCAGGTAGTGGCTGGTTAATGAGAGGTAGCGACAGATAGCGACTGGTCAACGCCGGACACGGCACGCAATTACACATTTATCAAGCAGAATCTGTTTAGCGACTGGGATAGCGCCATGTAGCGTCTGATTCATCATTTTCACAGCCTCAGCGAACAGCACCAGCGTTCAGCCTTGCACAGCGCCAGGTATGACCTCTCGCTACCTGTCGCTCTGCCATACATTTCAATGGACGATCCTTTTCTTCTCTTTAAACGGGTTTGTTTTTTCCAAAAAATCACAAATAATTCTGTGACCTCTCCTGACATTGAATAAGCAGTTTTTTCATAATTTTTTAAATTTTTTATATATTTCCTCAGAAATGACATTACAGCTCTGCCATTAAAGTGTTCATGTTACAATGTTGTTACAATGTAATTCCATATGTTTTCTCTTTGTTACTAGTTGATAGATGCTTGAAAACAGACTTTAATCACACCGCCTCCTGCGCTCTGGGCTTCAAACAACTATTTTTCAGCGCCAGAGATTTGGGAGGCTGTTTTTTTGCTGAATATGGTGTGAGTCGGTCGCTATGAGCAGTCGCTAACATGCGCTCCCATACAGCGCTGTACTGGTCAAATAGCGACTCCTCACAATGTATTCAACATTACTGAACAGCGACTGAGTCGCTATAAAGTAGCGACCCACGGCCGAGCACAGTGACTACTAGCGGGCGCTCTGAAAATGCCGCTACAGACGCTCATCTGTCGCTACCTGGCGCTAATGATGAATCAGCCTGCCCGCAGTGTATGGGGCGACGGGGGGGTGTCACACAGCTATAAGATTCGCTGGCCGATCAGCGGGGGGTTTTGGCTTCAACACAACAGATTTTCCTTTAGTTCTTGGTTAGCAGGTCTCTGTTATGACATTTCTCTCTTCCTCTATGTTTTTGCACTTTCCTTTATTATTTTCTCCCATCGTCTCTAACCTCGGCATTTTCTTTTTTCTTCTTTCCTTCTCTATAATTTTCCTCGCCTCTGTCACTTTTTAACCCCCCTCCACAGCCGATGCCCCTCATCCTCACAGATCCAACTCTGCAGCTTATAACCCACACCCTCACCTAACTCCCCCCGAAGCGGCTTTCTATTGCAATCTCTCTCTCTCTCTCTTCCTCTTCCACATTCCCTCCTTCTTACTCTCCATCGTCTCCTTCTCTTTCAGTTGTTCTCTTCCACATTGCTTCCTTCTTACTCTCTGTTCCCCAATGCCATCTCTTTCTCCTGTTTTCTTCAACATTCCCTCCTTCTTACTTTCTTTTTCCCATTACCTCCTTCTCTGTCGTTTGTTCCCTTCCACATCCCTCCTTCTCTTTCTATTCCACATTCCCTCCTTTTAACTCCTGTTTCTCCGTTGCCTCCTTCTTTTTCTCCTATTCTCTTCCAGATTTCCTCCTTCTTATTCTCTTTTCCCCTTTCCCTCCTCTTTCTTTTCCCCATTCCCTCCTTTTAACTCCCATTTCTCCATTGCCTCCTTCTTTTTCTCCTATTCTCTTCCACATTCCCTCCTTCTTATTTTCTTTTCCCCATTCTTTCCTTGCCTTCTCCTTTTTTCCTATTCTCTTCCACATCCCCTCCTTCTTACTCTCTGTTCCCCAATGCCATCTTTCTCCTGTTTTCTTCAACATTCCCTCTTTCTTACTTTCTTTTTCCCATTACCTCCTTCTCTGTCTTTTGTTCCCTTCCACATCCCTCCTCTCTCTTTCTCTTTTCCCCTTTCCCTCCTTCTCTTTCTTTTCCCCATTCCCTCCTTTTAACTCCCATTTCTCTATTGCCTTCTTCTTTTTCTCCTATTCTCTTCCACATTCCCTCCTTCTTATTCTCTTTTCCCCATTCTCTCCTTGCCTTCTCCTTTTTTCCTATTCTCTTCCACATCCCCTCCTTCTTATTCTCTTTTCCCCATTCCCTCCTTCTCTTTCTTTTCCACATTCCCTCCTTCTTACTCTCTCTTCCCCATTGCCTCCTTCGCTTTCTCTTTCTCTTCCACATTGCTTCCTTCGTACTCTCTTTTCCATATTCTCTCCTTCTCTCTCTCATTTTTTATCCTTTTTATTCTGTCCCCCAATGCCTCCTCTTTCTCTCACTTTCTTCCACATTCCCTCCTTCATACTGTCTTTTCCCCATTGCCTCTTTCTCTGACTTTTGTTCTCCTCCATATTGCCTCCTTCTCTCTCTCTTATTCCCTTTGTCTATTCCCTCCATTTTACTCCCTTTTTTTCCATTGCCTCTTCTTTTTATCTTGTTCTCTTCCACATTTCCACGCCTTCCTAAAATCTTGCACCTTAAAGCGGAACAAAACCCACCGAACCCGTGAAATACATTTGGCCGTAGCCGATATTTCCTTCTTAGGGTGGAGAACTAGAAATGGATATTATCACTTTTCGAATTATCCTGGAACATTGATTTTTTTTTTTACTGTCCCTCTCTGTGAGATGGCAGGCAATGACATCATTCATGACATCATTGTGACATCACACACAGCAGTGGCAATGAATGGAGGAGGCGGAGCTTTACAGCTAAAACAGGCCCAGCCATTATCTGGGATTAGAGTGAAGCAGGAGCAGTAAAGCTGTTCCTCATGTGTGGGTTTTGGTCCGCTTTAATGCCAGCCCTGGTAATAGGTAATAGGGATGGATTCAGAGCCAGGTAAAAAAAAAATCATTTCTTTTTAGGAGAGAAAACTGCCATTCACTTTCATTGTCCCTGGCTCTGAATCAGCCCCAATGAAAGTTAATGGCAGTTTTCTATATTAAAAAATGAGTGAGAATCCTCACCTAGCGTTCACCTTCTCTGGGTGATGCTCCTGCTCCCTATTGTTACCTATACAATATACTGAAAGAAAAGGGGAATTATGGGTATTATCTACTCTCTGCCGTCCCCTAATATCTCCGGAGCTTCAGTTATTGGAATAAATATTCTATAAGGACTCAGAGGCTGATTCATTACTAGCGCCAGGTAGCGGCAGATGAGCGTCTGTATAGCGGGGCTTAGAGCGACCGTTAGTAGACGCTGTAAGCGGGTATCGGGAGCAGTAACAGAGCGCCTCAGTCGCTGTAGTAACCTGGCTGGCATTGATGAATGTGATGTATGTTGAGTGCTGTAACACCAGTACAGCGCTGCAGCGAGCGAGAGGTAGCGCCAGCTCAGTGCGACCGACTCTCGGCGCTCCACGCCATAAAAGGACAAACACAGCGTCGGCGCTCTGGATCTGGGCGCTATAGCATAGAGCGCCAGACGCTGTGTGAATAAAGTCTGTTTTTGAGCACATATCCACCTGTAATAAAGTGAAAACACATGGAATGACATTGTTATAACATTGTGACAATAATACTTTAGTGCCAGACCTGTAATGAGAACTCTGCATAAAAATATAAAAAGTCAAAACAGTTTTCAAAAATGACTCTTTCTAGGCCAGGAGACGTCACACAATGATTTGACAGAAAAAAAATTAAAAACAAAAAACCCTGTTTAAACAGAAGAAAAGTAACGTCTATTGAAATGTATGGGAGAGCGACAGGTAGCGACAGGTAATATCTGGCTCTCTGGAAGCTAGAGCCCCGACGCTATACGCTGAGCCGCCTGTAATAATACATGTGACGCTACATGGCGCTGTTTCAGGCGCTCACCAGGTTCGCTTTCATAAATGTGGCTTTGCGTACAGCGCCCAGCGTTCACCAGACGCTGCCTGCCGCTATCCCTTCATGAATAAACCCCTCAGAGGCTGATTCATCACTAACGCCAGGTAGCGACAGATGAGCGTCTGTAGCAGGCATTTTCAGAGCGCCCGCTAGTAGTCGCAGTGCTCGGCCGTGAGTCGCTACTTTATAGCGACTCAGTCGCTGTTCAGTAATGTTGAATACATTGTGGGGAGTCGCTATTTGACCAGTACAGCGCTGTATGGGAGCGCATGTTAGCGACTGCTCATAGCGACCGACTCACACCATATTCAGCAAAAAAACAGCCTCACAAATCTCTGGCGCTGAAAAATATTTGTTTGAAGCCCAGAGCGCAGGAGGCGGTGTGTTTAAAGTCTGTTTTTCAGCATCTATCCACTAGTAACAAAGCGAAAACATATGGAATTACATTGTAACCACATTGTAACATGAACACTTTAATGGCAGACCTGTAATGTCATTTCTGAGGAAATATATAAAACATGAAAAAATTATGAAAAAACTGCTTATTCAATGTCAGAAGAGGTCACAGAATTATTTGTGATTAAAGAGAAGAAAAGGATCGTCCATTGAAATGTATGGGAGAGCGACAGGTAGCGAGAGGTCATACCTGGCGCTGTGCAAGGCTGAACGCTGCCGCTGTTCGCTGAGGCTGTGAAAATGATGAATCAGACGCTACATGGCGCTATCCCAGTCGCTAAACAGATTCTGCTTGATAAATGTGTAATTGCGTGCCGTGTCCGGCGTTGACCAGTCGCTACCTCTCATTAACCAGGCGCTACCTGACGCTATCCCTTCTCAATATACATAACTTGCAGCACTTGTAAGTATTAATAATCACCACTAGAGGGCAGGCTTAGCATTCTGTTCCATTCATTTTGCTTTATCATCTGTCTCTCTCCTCTGGCTGCAATTTATATTTATAGACTTTTATTTATACAGCTGAACATTTGTTTCGCAAATTCAACTTCCTGTGTTTTTTTTTTGTAAGGTTCTTCCAGTTTATAGTCCATTTAAACATTCAGAATTCACAGGTGAGCCTTCCTAACTAGTGTTGGGTGAACCCATAGAAGATCGAGGCCCTTATTTAAGAAGGGATAGCGTCAGGTAGCGACTGATAGCGACTGGTCAACGCCGGACACGGCATGCAATTACACATTTATCAAGCAGAATCTGTTTAGCGACTGGGATAGCGCCATGTAGCGTCTGATTCATCATTTTCACAGCCTCAATGAACAGCGCCGGCGTTCAGCCTTTGCACAGCGCCAGGTATGACCTCTCGCTACCTGTCGCTCTCCCATACATTTCAATGGACGATCCTTTTCTTCTCTTTAAACTGTTTTTTTTTTTTTTGTTCAAAAAAATCACAGATAATCCTGTGACCTCTTCTGACATTGAAAAAGCAGTTTTTTCATAATTTTGTCATTTTTTAAATATTTCCTCAGAAATGACATTACAGCTCTGCCATTAAAGTGTTCATGCTACAATGTTGCTACAATGTAATTCCATATGTTTTCGCTTTGTTACTAGTGGATAGATGCTGGAAAACAGACTTTAAACACACCGCCTCCTGCGCTCTGGGCTTCAAACAAATATTTTTCAGCGCCATAGATTTTTCCTGAATATGGTGTGAGTCGGTCGCTATGAGCAGTCGCTAACATGCGCTCCCATACAGCGCTGTATTGGTCAAATAGCGACTCCTCACAATGTATGCAACATTACTGAACAGCGACTGAATCGCTATAAAATAGCGACTCACGGCCGAGCACTGCGACTACTAGCGGGAGCTCTGAAAATGCCTGCTACAGATGCTCATCTGTCGCTACCTGGCGCTAATGATGAATCAGCCTGCTCGTCAAGTTCAGGCAAACTTTGAACAAAACTTTGGTTATCCGAACTTGACCCGAACTGGAACGTGGTCCCCATTGAAAGCAATGGGCGCCCGAACTTTGGGACCCAAAAATTACAGACCCCCCCCCCCACATATTAATTCTTAATTTATTCCACATTCCCTCGTTCTTTTTTTTCTTTTTCATACGTCCTAATATTTATTTAACCATCCATAGGACTTGGTTGGTCTGCTTTAACTCTCTTTATTCATTTCTATGTAACTAGTGATTTTTCCTAACTTACTGGTAATATTAACATTGCTGGTAACATTTCCAAACTCACTAGTAACATTTACACAGTTCTGGGGGATATTCCTGATTCACTAGGATTTTTATTTTCTGATAGTTCCCAAAACACAGGTAATATTAACAAACTGACTGGTACTAGTTCCCAACTTACTGCTCACGCCCTGGTAATATTTACACTAATAACACTATTACACTATTATTATCAATTATATTTTCCAATTCACTGATAATATTTTATAACTCACTATTAATATTTTCACAGCTTCTGGTGATGTTTTCTAACCCCCTTTACAGAAATTACTAGCGATATTTTCCAAGGCACTGGTGATATTTCCTGAATATTAAAATTCCTGATCACATTTCCAAACTTACTGGCGCTATTTCTTTACTTTCGAGGGGTATTTCTTAACTCACTGGGAACAAATTGCCAGTAATAGTTACTGAAAAACTGGAAATTTCCTAACTCATTGCTAACATTTACACTATTCCTGGTGACTTGGAGGCCGATTCATTAATAGCGCCAGGTAGCGCCAGATGAGCGACTGTAGCGTGATTTTTTCAGCGCCAGACAGTATTCGCTGTGCTTGGCCGGCGTTAGCTTGATGACAGCGACTCAGTCGGTGTGCGGTAATGTTGAATACGGGCTGGGGGGTCGCTGTTTCACAGGTTCAGCGTTGTATGTGAGCGCCTGACAACGAATGGCCAGAGCGAACGGCTAGCTTCATATTCATTAACAAATCACGCTCCGAATGTGCTGTCGCTGTCCATTCCTTGTTTAAACCCCAGAGCGCTGGCGGCGATGTGTATTAACTAGTTTTTAACCCCTAAACAACCATATTTTTTGGAATTTAACATTATACATGTTTTTAGAATCATTTTGTAATATGAATACATTAATATCACACCTGTTAGATCAATTCTGCACAAATTTAAAAAAAAAAATTTTTTCACTTAAAAATAAATCCTAACATTGCAGAAGTGGTCTCCGAATTTTTGACATTAAAAAAAAAAAAAAAAAATTAATACCAATTAATTATGACTAATTATAGATTGCTCCATTGAAATGCATTGGACATCGCCAGGGAGCGACAGCTCATACCTGGCGCTGTGAGGGAATTTGCAGCGGCGCTGTTCGGTCCAGGCGGCTTCATGATGAATCCCGCGCTAGCCGTCGCTCTCGCCGGCGCTAGCCTCATTTTGCTTGATAAATGCGTCATTGTGACCGCCGCCGGGCGTACTTGAGTCGGTAGTTGCCGTTAGCTGCCGCTACCTGGTGCTCGTCAGACACTACCTGGCGCTAGCCCGTGATAAATAAGGGCCTTAGGCCCTTATTTAAGAAGGGATAGCGACAGGTAGCGCCTGGTTAATGAGAGGTAGCGACAGGTAGCGACTGGTCAACGCCGAACACGGCACGCAATTATATATTTATCAAGCAGAATCTGTTGAGCGACTGGGATAGCGCCATGTAGCGTCTGATTCATCATTTTCACAGCCTCAGCGAACAGTGCCAGCGTTCAGCCTTGCACAGCGCCAGGTATGACCTCTCGCTACCTGTCGCTCTCCCATACATTTCAATGGACGATCCTTTCCTTCTCTTTAAACAGGGTTTTTTTTCAAAAAAATCACAAATAATTCTGTGACCTCTCCTGGCATTGATAAAGCTGTTTTTTCATAATTTTTTCATTTTTTATATATTTCTGCAGAAATGACATTACAGCTCTGCCATTAAAGTGTTCATGTTACAATGTTGTTACAATGTAATTCCATATGTTTTCGCTTTGTTACTAGTGGATAGATGCTTGAAAACAGACTTTAAACACACCGCCTCCTGCGCTCTGGGCTTCAGAGAAGCATTTTTCAGCGCCAGAGATTTGTGAGGCTGTTTTTCTGCTGAATATGGTGTGAGTCGGTCGCTATGAGCAGTCACTAACATGCGCTCCCATACAGCGCTGTACTGGTCAAATAGCGACTCCTCACAATGTATTCAACATTACTGAACAGCGACTGAGTCGCTATAAAGTAGCGACCCACGGCCGAGCACTGCGACTACTAGCGGGCGCTCTGAAAATGCCTGCTACAGACGCTCATCTGTCGCTACCTGCCGCTAGTAATGAATCAGCCTCTAGGTCACAGCGCCCGATACCAGCTTACAGCGTCTACTAGCGGTCGCTCTAAGCACCACAATACATGCCATTAGTAGTGAATCAGCCTCTAAATTTGACTCACTGGTTCTATTATCTCACTAGTATCATTTATACAACTATTGGTGATATTTCCTAACTTCCTTGTAATATTTACACAATTGCAGGTGTTATTTCCCAACTGATATTCTATACCTCTCTACTAATATTTACACAATTTCTAGTATTATCCTGGTAATATTTCCTAATATTTGCTAACCCACTGGTAAATGTAAAATTCCCGGTAACATTTCCAAGAGTATCAATGTTGTTTTTTTACTTTCTATGAATATTTCTTAACTCACTGGAAACATTTACGCAATTTCCGCTAATATTTACTGACAAACAGGATATTTCCAAACTCATTGGTAATATTTACACAGTTACTAGTGATATTTCCTGACTCACTGGCAATATTTACAAACTAAAAGGTAACTTTCCCGACTTACTGGTGATAGTTTCTAACTCACTATTAACATTTATACTATTGCAGGAAATATTTCCCAATTTCTAGGTCATATGTAATACTTCCTAACTTGTGGGTGAGTTCCAAATGCACTTATTACAAATTTACACAATTATTGGAGATATTTCTGGTGATCTTTCATGCCTGGAGCTTTTTATTTTCTCATTGGTATCATTGCGCAATTACCGCTGATGTTTCCTGATGTGCTGTGAATATACAACCGGACCTTCAGCATCATTTAATGAAAAGCCCAAAACGATTCCCTAGCCTGTATTCCTTGCTTACTTAATTATTCTTTCCGCCGCTGGGCTGCAACTGTTCAGGACTCTAGGATATGGGCGCCGCCATCTTGCCTCAAAAGCATCACATACTGAGGAAAGGAGAGGAGAGGGAGGAAAAGTGCAGGGGGCGGAGTTATAGCTGTGCTTTGCACAGACAGAGTAGAGCTGGGGTCAGGAAAGGGACAACAATCCCAGAATGCAGAGCGGCACAGTCAGAAGACACTTATGCCACCATCTTGGATGTTTAAAGGCTGTGAAAATGCAGTAGATGCAGGTAGGATGATTTTTAATGTGGGCAATCTGTATGTACAGGGTGTGGGAAACATATAAGATAGACTCTTATTCAGGGTGAAGGTCTGGATTAATGTGAGCAATCTGTATGTACGGGGTGTGGGAAACATATAAGATAGGCTCTTATTCAGGGTGAAGGTCCGGATTAATGTGGACAATCTGTATGTACAGGGTGGGAAACATATAAGATAGGCTCTTATTCAGGGTGAAGGTCCGGTTTAACAAAATTACTGGTACTATTCCTGGCTCACTGGGATTTATTCTAAGCTCACAAGTAACATTTACTGGTGATAGTTCCTAACAAAGTGACCTTTATATGTGAGAATCTCAGTAGCATTATTTCACTTTTCCCACAGCACAGGTCTGTTACCCATCCCTATCGAGTATGTGACTGCAGCACACTTTGGTCCCATCTATGAATGCTGGAAGGCGCTGTAGAAGCGTCTCTCTGATTCAGCGCAGAGCCAATGGAGAACGCTAGGCGGTGTCCCGAGGTCAAAGCGCCCAAGACTACGCTACATGTAACAACAGGACAACGCTGCAGCGAGCAATAGGTAGCGCCAGTTAAGTGTTTCCAACTCTCGACGCTGAAGCCCATATTTAAGAAAATCAACACAAAACCAGTGCTGGCGCTCTAAAACTAGGAGGCCGATTCATTAAGAGCGGCAGGTAGCGACAGTTGAGCGACTGTAGCAGTATTTTCAGAGCGCCCGCTAGTAGTCGCTGTGCTTGGCCGTTGTTCGGTTGTTGACAGCGACTCAGTTGGTTTGCCGTAATGTTGAATATTGGGTGAGGAGTCGCTATTTGACAGGTTCCGCGCTGTATGGGAGCGCATGATAGCGACTGGCCATAGCGACCGGCTCCCAGCATATTCATTAACAAATCACGCTCAAAAAATTCTCGCGCTGTGAAATGCATGTTTAAACCCCAGAGCGCTGGCGGCGATGTGTTAAAAGTAGTTTTTTAACCCCCAAACAACCATATTTTTGGAAACCCCAAAAAAAGTTCTTTTAAATAATTTAGTAATATGAATACATTAATATCAGACCTGTAATATCAATTCTGTCCAATTTTTTTTTTTAACTTAAAAAAATTATTTAAAATGGCAGAAGTGGTCACAGAATTTTTCACATAAAAAAAAAAAAAAATTAATAACAATTAATTATGAATATTTAAAGATTGTTCCATTGAAATGCATTGGAGAGCGCCAGGTAGCGAGAGGTCATACCTGTCGCTGTTCAAGGTCGGACGCTGGCGCTGTGGGCTGAGGCTGGAATAATGATGAATGAGTGGCTATATGGCGCTATCTCAGTCGCTAAGCAGGATTGTGGTGGGGAGCCGGCGTTCTCGTGGCGGGGCCCGTCATTACCGGTCGCTCACCAGTCGCTACCTGTCTCTATTCCTTCATAAATAAGGGCCTAGGCGCTCTAACGTCAAGCGCCGGACCATATATGAAAAAAGTCTGTTTCTCAACACATCCACCAGCAGCAGAGCAACATATGGAATGACATTATTTTAACACTGTAACACTGACACTGCAATGGCCGACCTACACATACAATTAATCTGGCCTAACCAATCTTCTAAAGGGCACACGCCACAAAGCTCAATACTGACTGTGTGTGATCCTTCCCCCTCGTCTTCACCCCTCTTCCTTTAGACTGTAAGCTCCTCGGGGGCGGGGCTCTCTCTCCTATTGTATCTTGTACTCAGAATATCCATTGTCAACTCTGTAAAACTGCATTTAAAATTGTATATGTACCGTATGTTTCTACCCTGTCTGTAATTATGTAATTACTAATTTGTAAAGCGCTACGGAAGATGATGGCGCTATATAAATAAACAATAATAATAATACAATTCTGCATAAAACAATTAAAAATATAACAATATAAGTGTTTGGTACCGGGCAGGAGAGGCCACACAATGATTCGATCGTAAATTGAGAAAAATAATGAATTAAAATGCCATTTATACACAAGCAAGAGAACCCCATTGAAATGGATAACGCTGCTGAGTGACAGGTGCTACATGATGCTGCTGAACACACAGCGCCGGTGCTTTACACTGAGCCACCGCTATTGATACATGTGACGCTACATGACGCTATTAGAGGCGCTCACCAGATTGACTTTCATATATATGGTTTTCACATACTGCGCCCGGCGTTCACCTAGTACGGGGTACTATGTGGTGCTAGGGCTTCTTAAATAAGGCCCTAAAAGAACTCAACTACTACTCGGGGATATCCAACTTATATTAGGCCTGGTTCTGTTCCAAAGCCAAACAATATAATGATTCTGTCACATAATTCGCATGTCCTCAACATGTTCCCCATGTGCCAAGACTTTCCAACAGGTCAGTCAGTTCCAAACTGCTTCTAGTTCCTGAACTACCGATGCAGTGGGGCCTAAACACTGACATCCCGTTGCCGAACAACTACAGCTTTCTAGCTAATTCCTATCGCTTTTCTCAGACATAACTGACCAAAGATGGGTTTTAACTATTCCGAACTCTAACAGTTGCTAACTGACTAAGGCCCTTATTTATGAAGGGATAGCGTCAGGTAGTGGCTGGTTAATGAGCGGTAGCGACAGGTAGCGACTGGTGAACGCCGGACACGGCACGCAATTACACATTTATCAAGCAGAATCTGTTTAGCGACTGGAATAGCGCCATGTAGCGTCTGATTCATCATTTTCACAGCCTCAGCGAACAGCGCCAGCGTTCAGCCTTGCACAGCGCCAGGTATGACCTCTCGCTACCTGGCGCTCTCCCATACATTTCAATGGACGATCCTTTTCTTCTCTTTAAACAAGTTTTTTTTTTTTCCAAAAAAATCACAAATAATTCTGTGACCTCTTCTGGCATTGAATAAGCAGGTTTTTCATAATTTTTTCATTTTTTATATATTTCCTAAGAAATGACATTACAGGTCTGCCATTAAAGTGTTCATGTTACAATGTTGTTACAATGTAATTCCATATGTTTTCGCTTTGTTACTAGTGGATAGATGCTGGAAAACACACTTTAAACACACCGCCTCCTGCGCTCTGGGCTTCAAACAAATATTTTTCAGCGCCAGAGATTTGTGAGGCTGTTTTTTTGCTGAATATGGTGTGAGTCGGTCGCTATGAGCAGTCGCTAACATGCGCTCCCATACAGCGCTGTACTGGTCAAATAGCGACTCCTCACGGGTGTATTCAACATTACTGAACAGCGACTGAGTCGCTATAAACTAGCGACTCACGGCCGAGCACAGCGACTACTAGCGAGCGCTCTGAAAATGCCTGCTACAAACGCTCATCTGTCGCTACCTGCCGCTAATGATGAATCAGCCTGTAACTCATTGCGGGTCATGCTAATTATTTGGTGAAGCCTGTGTGACTTCCGGTGTGGATTGCAACCTGCATCCCGGTGAACTTTTTAAATTTTAGTCACAAAAAAGTGGCAAAAAAAATGTTTTTTCTACCCTTTTCCTCACAAATGACCTGAACCTCTGATGGGGCATTCTTACAGGTTAGACACATTATTTTTCCAATGAGGTAAGGACATTATAAGTCTGGGAGCAACAGAACCCTATGGGCTATGCAGAAAACATTGGGGAAATTTAAGCATGGCCCATAGGGTGCTGTTATATACCAAGATTAAAAATATATCCTTATCCTGGAAAATGAATGTACATAAACTGTAAAAATGTGCCCTTACATGTACAGGTGATTTTTGGGGGGAAAATGGAGGACACTGACTTCAAATGACATGTTTAAACAACTGGAATATATAAAAAATGGGGCAGAAGGAGCATAAACCTTTAAAGTGGACCAACACCCAGGATCTTCACTATCCTGGACGGTGGTCCACTTCAGCGGGGCATCCGAGATTAGGATGCCCCGCTGTGTGAAACCCCCCCAAAAAACTTACCTTTTTGGTGACGGACAAGCGACGGATAAGCCGCCACCGCCTCCCACGCGTCCCCCTTAGAGGGCGCGCGCCTGCGCCGGCCATTCACAAACGGCCGGCGCGGGCGCGCGCACTGCTAGAGGGGCGCACGAGAGGCGGCAGCGGCTGATCCGTCACCGATAAGGTAAGGTTTTTGGGGGGGCTTTTGGGGGGGTTACACCCTGTGGGACATCCCGATCTCGGATGCCCCGCGGTGAGGGAGGTGATCGGCCCGGGAATCTTATAGATTCCCAGGCCGATCACTCCTGGGTGTTGGTCCACTTTAAAGATAAACACGGGAATAATATAAGCAATGGTAAGCACACTCTAGTAAATGTTTAAATGCAACATCAAAGGTTCAAGCAGAACCTGGGTAATGTGGGTGCAGTTATTATTGCAGGGCTGTCTTAGCCCAGCTCTGCATCAAATATAAAGAACATATAAATGCATTGCAAGGAAAGTGGTAAATGTGCCAAAATAGTGAATATATTTCTGTGTGAAACCCCTCAGGGCACCCGTACACACTTACCTTTCCCCGGTCCTACAGCGCATGCACTGGCTCTCGTCCAATGAAAGCCACCCGATGAACTGATGTAATTCGGCAGGTGGCTCTCATTGTTTTCAATAGAGAGTGTGCGCTGCCGCTCCCTGGCGTCGTACGTGCGCTCCCGCCCCAGCTATTCACATAGGCTCCCCATTATAATCATTGAGAGCCATTTGACAAAAGATGTAAACATGGCAAACGACTCTCATTGGCTGAGTGCCCGCACATGCTCCGTTGGAGAGGTGAGTTTAACTGGGTGAACTGGGGGTTTACATAGCGGGACATCCCCAATCAGGATGCCCCCGGGGAAGGGAACAAATGCCAGGAAAATCCAAATCTTGGGTTTTGCTCCTCTTTAACTTCCCTGTCCAGACGCAAAAAAAAGAACCTATACTCACCCCCTGCCGCTGTTCACACGACGAGGAGATTGAGTTCCACACCATCCAGTACTGGCCCTTATTTGTAGGGGAAAATTTGTCCTCCAAAATATATGGGAGACCCTCCAGGTCAGTCAATTCACTACAATAGGGCTGGCCTGGCACGCCCCTCAATTGTAGTGAATAGAGTAAGGCCCTTATTTAAGAAGGGATAGCGTCAGGTAGTGCCTGGTTAATGACAGGTAGCGACAGGTAGCGACTGGTCAATGCCGGACACGGCACGCAATTACACATTTATCAAGCAGAATCTGTTTAGCGACTGGGATAACGCCATGTAGCGTCCGATTCATCATTTTCACAGCCTCAGCGAACAGCGCCGGCGTTCAGCCTTGCACAGCGCCAGGTATTACCTCTCGCTACCTGTCGCTCTCCCATACATTTCAATGGACGATCCTTTTCTTCTCTTTAAATGAGGTTTTTGTTTTTTTTTTTCTTTTTCCAAAAATCACAAATAATTCTGTGACCTCTTGTTGCATTGAAAAAGCAGTTTTTTCACAATTTCATTTTTTATATATTTCCTCAGAAATGACATTACAGGTCTGCCATTAAAGTGTTCATGTTACAATGTTGTTACAATGTAATTCCATATGTATTCGCTTTGTTACTAGTTGATAGATGCTGAAAAACAGACTTTAAACACACCGCCTCCTGCGCTCTGGGCTTCAAACAAGCATCAGCGCCGGAGTTTTGTGAGGCTGTTTTTTTTGCTGAATATGGTGTGAGTCGGTCGCTATGAGCAGTCGCTAACATGCGCTCCCATACATCGCTGTACTGGTCAAATAGTGACTCCTCACAATGTATTCAACATTACTGAACAGCGACTGAGTCGCTAAGAACTAGCGACCCACGGCTGAGCACAGTGGCTACTAGCGGGCGCTCTGAAAATGCCTGCTACAGACGCTCATCTATCGCTACCTGGCGTTAGTGATGAATCAGCCTGCCCGTGTATGTCCACCTTGGAGGAGGCAGCCATTATTCACCTACATCCACAATCCCTCGATTTGCCCACCGGATCAAAACCCCATGTAAGTGCTGGTGGCACCCATCCGCAAAACCTCCGTGGGGTGCTGCCGGGCAAGTATACCCACCAAGCTGCGGAAGTAATATCATGGATGGGGGACCGGGAAGGGGGGGGGGGGGCGAGGCGTCCATTATCTGGATGCACCCCCTGCTGTCTAGTTTAGGAACACTCCGGTCAAATCTGCATACGAGTCGCATGTTTGTTCACTCGCACATTGAACAGACGATTAATCCATCAAGGAAATAGACCGTTTATGCCATTGCAAAAAAAAATAAAAAGCTCCAGGGGGCGGCAGCAACACGAAGAACAATCATACTGGCAACTTTTCTAAAAGAGGCTCCTAAGTGATCTGTCATGGAACATATATCTCGGAGGAGATTAGAGTCCGCACACCCCGAGGAGATAAAGATGCTCAGCAAATGACGTGTGAGCAATGCCAGGAATGCATCCCGATAATGGCGCCTAATAACACAGCGCCAGGCTTACAGCACAATTTCTAAGGTATTGTTTCACATTCTTTTAGTAAATAGGGTCTATGATAGTGATTTCCCACACAACCAAAGAAAACAAAAAAAGGAGGATCAATTCAGATAGAATAATATTTGTTATATTTTGTTTCTAAAAATTCAGTTCAAAATGAATATTTTCCCTCTTATATCCCTTTATGGATTCATTTCACATGACTGGACCATTATTTTTACATTTTCTAAATCGAGTTATCTCTGAAGCTAAACTAACAGTCACAGTGGCTCACACCTTCCAACTTTTCAGGGTCAGAACATTTGTTAAGTTAGGCCACGCCCCCTCATTGAGGGATGGATGAAGCCACGCCTCCTCATTGAGGGATGGATGAAGCCACGCCTCCTGATTGAGGGATGGATGAAGCCACGCCCCCTCATTGAGGGATGGATTGGAGATAGGATGTAACAGTTACAACAATAGAAACACGGGGAGGCTGATTCATCATTAGCGGCAGGTAGCGACAGATGAGCGTCTGTAGCAGGCATTTTCAGAGCGCCCGCTAGTAGTCACTGTGCTCAGTCGTGGGTCGCTAGTTTATAGCGACTCAGTCGCTGTTCAGTAATGTTGAATACATTGTGAGGAGTCGCTATTTGAGCAGTACAGCGCTGTATGGGAGCGCATGGTAGCGACTGCTCATAGCGACTGACTCACACCATATTCGGCAAAAAAAACAGCCTCACAAATCTCTGGCGCTGAAAAATACTTGTTTGAAGCCCAGAGCGCAGGAGGCGGTGTGTTTAAAGTCTGTTTCTCAGCATCTATCAACCAGTAACAAAGCGAAAACATGGAATTACATTGTAGCAACATTGTAACATGAACACTTTAATGGCAGACCTGTAATGTCATTTCTGAGGAAATATATAAAAAATGAAAAAATTATGAAAAAAACTGCTTATTCAATGCCAGAAGAGGTCACAGAATTATTTGTGATTTTTTGGGGGAAAAAAAACCCGTTTAAAGAGAAGAAAAGGTTCGTCCATTGAAATGTATGGGGGAGCGACAGGTAGCGAGAGGTCATACCTGGCGCTGTGCAAGGCTGAACGCTGGCGCTGTTCGCAGAGGCTGTGAAAATGATGAATCAGACGCTACATGGCGCTATCCCAGTTGCTAAACAGATTCTGCTTGATAAATGTGGAATTGCGTGCCGTGTCCGGCGTTGACCAGTCGCTATCTGTCGCTACCTCTCATTAACCAGGCGCTACCTGATGCTATCCTTTCTTAAATAACCCCCTAAGAATAGGCAAATGGATCATTTATTGCTGCGGATGTTACACCTAAAAGAGGGACCAGTGAGAACAACAAGGGACAGAGGGACATGAACTCAAAAGAGGAACAGTCCCTCCAAATGCGGGACACTTGTGTGGTATGCACAGATGCTGCAAGGTGGGGGTAGACAGATTTCATGGGGTCCCCTTCCCCCAAGGGCCTGGTAGCAGCTGCCTCCCATGCCTCTGTTGTATGTATGCCCCTGAGTACACAGTACACTCTTCTATGCCTGGGCACCATTAGTAGCAACGCGTGGGATGTCCCAAAGCAGTACTCTCAATAAACGTGGGACCGTGCCAGAACAGTCAACAGCCGACTGCGTCAACCTAACCAGGAACAACGGCACTGACACCTCAAGCTTAGACCCCCAAAAAGGGATTCACCACCGTCTGCAACACCTTACGCCCTGGAGCAGCATCGGCAGATGCCTGACACAAAGTCTGTAAAACTTGGTGAAGATGTGGAGAGACGACCAGGTTGCCGCCTTGCAGACCTGTTCCGCCGACGCCTGGTGTTGGAAAGCCCAAGACACGGCAATCACCCTGGTGGAGCGAGCGGTGACCTGGAAGTGCACCTTTTTCCCCTTGCAGGTGCAGGCTTGTATGACCGCCGGCCTGATCCATCTGCTAAGAGCGGACCTGGAAACCACCAGGCCCCTCCTTGGCCCTTCTGGGATCACGAACAAGACTTACGTACCTCTCGAGTAGTGGCCAAGTAATACTTTAATGCCCTATTCACATTGAGAGAATGCAGGAGCTGCTCTATATGGCGAGTGGGGCGTGGGCACAAGCAGGGTAAACCAAAAAAAAAATTCCAGATATCTTCACAGTCCCTTGGGACTGCAAGAAAATAACTGAGGAGAGCCAAATAGGGCCAAAGCCTGTCCTATATAGGCCGGGAGGAGCTAGTTTTTTTTTTATCTTGCAGTCCCCACCTACGGCTCAGATTAGCCCACATGTTGCTACTAGTGGTGCCCCGGAATGAGAAATGGGAAACTTGTGTACTCACTGGTAAATTTCCTTTCTAGTCCTCTTCCATCCTGGGGCACCACACTCCCCCTACTGTTGTGTTATGACTACGTTGATGGCTGATAATGCCTTCTACATGGTTTTAGTTTTGCTGTTTTCTAGCTCCGCGCATTATGTGCAGGTTAGCGTTCTCCCCTCCCTGGCTGTGAGATCCTGCCACAGCATGCCGGGAGGAGCTAGTTTATTTCTATCGTGCAGTCCCCACCTACGGCTGAGATTAGCCCACACGTTGCTACTAGTGGCGCCCCAGAATAGAAAAGAGGAGAAATAGGAAACTTGTGTACTCATCAGTAAATTTCCTTTCTCGTCCTTTTCATTCTGGGGCACCACATCCGCCCATCTGTTGTGTTACGACTGCGTTAGTGGCGATTGATGCCTTGTACGCGGCTTTAGTTTTGTTGCACTGTTTTCTAGTTGCGCGCATTATGCGCAGGTTAGCGTTCTCTCCTTCCGGGGGTGTGGCTGAACTGCTTTTTAATGAACTGAGGAGATCCTGCCACAGCCTGGCCTATATAGGCCGTGTCAAGGAACCGCGGGTCACGTGATCAAACTACAAAAAGATTGATCAAGTTAAATATAGGTTTTAATGCAATGAGCGCACACTAGGCAGTGATAACATACATTTGGCTATGATGGAATATGAATAAATACAAATGTCATTCTGAGTAGTGGGTTACAGGTTATAGTGAGTTACACAGTGAGTGGCAAGCTTGTTGATGGGCACCACCTCATCAGGACTTTGCTTAGCTGTGAGGTCAAGGGTCTACCTTTATTATTTATTATACTATTTACAGTGGCATGTTAAAGTGGACCAAAACCCAGGTTTTGACCCAGGTTACAGTGAGATAAAACAGTTACCTTAAGATGCAGTTGCACAGTAGTGATGATGATGAGCTCCGACATAGAGGTAAGTCGCAAACTTGTTGATGGGCACCTCCAGCACGCATGCACGATGACCTCCCCAGAAGTGACAAAAAACCTGGCCCAGCGTCATGCCCCTTTATGCCTCAAGACTCTTTTCGCCCCCTCCCTTCTGTGGGACAGACTGTCACCTCCCACCGCTGTGGGACCTGCTTTAGAACCTAAAACCCTTTAGGGGTTCTAACTGTGGGTAGGGGGGGTCATATGGTTCTGAATATGGCACCAAACGACTGGGCTGGATGCCCAGATGGAGTCCCTAGATGGGTAAGAAACCTTAGATCTCCATTTCTCTAGGTTCCCCTTGTCGCATGGCCCTGAGAAATCTACCTCTACGTCCATTCTGGTTCTGTACCTGGCTTGGTGCTGGGACACATAGTGGCCCAGCTATGGTCCGATTTGTGTTGGTGCCGGATGTCTGAGGCACTGGTGTTTGATGTGAGAAAGCTCACAGCCAGGGGTCACTTTTGTCTCACTTTTGCTGATCGGGGCCTTTTCAGACCAGAGGTGTGAAAGAGTCAGCAGGGAGTCTGTGATCCGCGCTTGGCTCGCAGATGATAATTCTCCTGGGTTTCCTGCATTTATGACTAGAAAGCCTTAATGCTACAGGCGGAAATAAAGGGTGACGTTTCCTAGGGACAGAGAATTTTAACGGGGAACTCCGAACTTATATCAGTGGGTTTCTATACATTTAAACTGGATTTTTCCTGCACAGGCCGGTAGGAGCTATTTTTTTTCTATCTTGCAGTCCCCACCTACGGCTGAGATTAACCCACGCGTTGCCACTAGTGGTGCCCCGGAATGGAAGAGATGAGAACGCATGGGCGCAAAGATCAGGCATTGCAAGCTGTGGACCTGTGGACATCTCCCTCCTGTGGCAGGAATGTGCATGACGCCGAACTGCCATTGGCAATGGTTCACTGCTGTCTGCCCTTTATAATCAGCTCCTGAAGAGCTGGGAAACAAGGCAAAGGGCACATTCAGAATCCGGGGAGAGCCTGAATAACGCCTCCTCGCATACCTGAAATTACAATCTGAAGGACACAGTCATATAAAATAAAAACTTTACAAGTGTCATTTCTCTGCATTGTGGGAATTGTGGGAGAATCTAACGTCCTTTGCTCATTGACGGCCAAACCTCAGCAGCGCAGAACAGAAGTGCTCATTGTCTCGTGGGAACGGAGACCTTTTGTATTGCTGCTCCAGACGTGCTCACCTATGGAATAAAGGGAAGGAAGGGCTAATAGCCACACGCATGGGCTGCAATTAAAATTTTTGTGCCGGTACCTGATAATTAAGAAGCATGGGATACTATGATAGGGGCTTATTTTTTCAGTTCTTCGCTTTTTTTTTTCTTTAGAATTTATGGGGGTTTGTGTGAATGTTTAGCCACAGACCACATGAGTCAAGCCGCGACTCTGCGTCTAAAGCTTCACATCCTCCATGGCAGACGCCGCTCACACAGCCTCAGCTTTCATGTTTGCAGGTCTTTACTATATTTGTAAAGTCGGCTCTAATGATAGGCTGGATGAGGTCATCTGACCTATTTCTTGCCCTTTTAGTCTATCAACTGGAAGGAGAGACTTTGTCTTTCACATACTCCTTTTAAAAAGTCTTTACAATGAATGAAGTCATCAGGACTTTGCTTAGCTGTGAGGTCAAGGGTCTACCTTTATTATTTATTATACTATTTACAGTGGCATGTTAAAGTGGACCAAAACCCAGGATTTTGACTATCCTGGGTTTTGGTCCTTGGCCCCGGGGCACTCTGATCGCTGTGTGAAACCCCCCAGGTCTCCAGAATGAACTCACCTCTTCCTGGTCCTATGGCGCATGTGCGACCTTATGTCCAATCAGCATGCTTGAATACTCTCCCGTCCACTGGTCTAAGGATTGTCTAAGATCTCTAGCCGACTCTAGTCTGACAAGCGAACCCGAGTGCAGCCCCCAGGATTTTGACTATCCTGGGTTTTGGTCCTTGGCCCCAGGGCACCCCAATCGGGGATGTCCAATGCTGTGTGAAACCCCCCAGGTCTCCAGAACTAACTCACCGCTCCCAGTCCTAGGGTGCATGCGTGGCCTCCTGTCCAGTCAAGCGCTCTTGGATCCTCTCCCGTCTCGTCTAGGGATAATCTCTAGCCGAGTCCTGACAAGCGGACCCAAGTGCGCCAGCGGCCACATCCCCGCTATCCTTTAACAGGGAGCATGTCCATGTCCAATCACAAATGCCTGGCGCTGGCACACTCCCTGCTAGAGGTGAGTCGGGGAGCGGTGCCACTTGCGCATGCGCAGTTGGATCGGTGAGAAGGTGAGTTTACTGGGCGACCTGGGGTTTTTTTTTACACAGCAGGGCATCCCAAATCTGGATGCCCCAGGGGGAACGAGTATGCCTGCCCTGGAGTCTCATAGACTGCACTTGCTTAAAGTGGATCAAGTCTGAGACTCCAGGGTGGGTTTTGGTCTACTTTAAGCAAGTTGAAGGGCACATTCCCACATTCTCAGGAATATCATCATTTCTTTTTTGGGGGGAGTTGGTACAATTTAAAGCAGAACAAAACCCGGCAATTTGACTTGTTTGAAGCCCCCAGTTCTCCCAGTAAAATGCACTTCTCCTTGGTCCAGCAATGCATGCGTGGGCTGTCGTCCAATCAGATCCCTTTGCCATGTTTACATTCTTCAGCAAAGGGCTCTGATTACCATCAATGGGGAGCGTGCGCTGCCACATCCCCCCGGCGTCGCTGTAGGTGTGTGCGCTCTCGCCCCAGCCTATCTAAATAGGCGCACCACCAAGGATACAGGGTATGTGGAAGAGCCATTTGCTGAAAAGACTCCAGGGTCTCACGAGTTCTAGTCCTTGGGGCATCCCAAATTGAGATGCCCTGCTGTGTGAAACCCCCACGAACCCCCCCAGAACACTAACCCTCTCCTGGTGCGCTCTGGTCACATCCCTGCTTACCTCTAGCCGTGCATGCGCCCGTGCCTGGCCTTCCTGATTGGGTGGTGCAGGCACGCCATGGCTGTAAGGTGAGCGAGGGTGCAGCTGGCGGCACCACTCGGCTGCTTAGCTGTCTAAGTGGCTTAGCTGTCAGCTGCGCTGAAAGGAGCCAGGCATGCTCAGCCAATCAGCGCACTCGCCCAAGTCTCACCGAGACCTGGGGGGTACACACAGCGGGGCATCCCGAATTTGGATGCCACCGCAGAGAAAAACAACATAAAGGAAAGTTGAATTCCTGTGTGTTGGTTCTCTTTAATGACTGCCCAGCTCGTTGTATGATGGGTAAAACCATCTACATACATCAGAACAAATGCAATAGCAATGTTATTGCATCACAGACTGGCTCAGACTATTAGTAGTTTTATAATCTGTCACCCCTGATTCTTCTTCCTTCCTGTAAAAGAAAGAAAATATTTTTTTTATGCAGGGTGTATACATGGCCCCTCCTCTTGCTGTTTATATGTGGCATATTTATGTGGATTTTTATTATGTTTATGGGAACCCTTTTTTATGGACGATAGCAAGTTAGAGCAGCATGTCACAGATGGGAACCTAAGAGGAGCTTCTCTTCTGTCCTTCTCAGATTCCTTACCTCCCCGCAAAAAACAAATATCCTAATTACTAAGCAAAGGGTAAATAACAGCAACATAAAAGAGCACATAAAGTAAATAATTACTGAGCATTTACATTCCAACACCACGTGTGTCAGCGCAGCCTCGTGACTCAAGGAAAAAAACAAGCTAAAGGGGACCAAAACCTGGGATTTGCACTATCCTTATTTTTGGTCCTTGTAGCATCCGAGTTTGGGAGGCTCTGCTGTGTGAACCCCCGGATCACCCTAAATACTTACCTTCCTGCCAGTCCCAAAGAGCATGTGCGGGCTTTTAGCCAATCAGCGCTATATGTTAGCACACAGGGATGCTGTAGGGTTCTGTGCATTGGAGACAGGTGTGAGCACAAATGTTACTGCAGGTGATGTCAGTTGGTAAAAATGGGCCCCAGTTTGTTCAAAACCCAGCTCTGCCCAGAAGAACCCCCCCCCCCCACTCCTGCCACTGATAATTTCTGTAATATCCCTAGAGTGTGCCTGTGGGGCATCCCAATTTAGGATTCATGCACCGTGGGATCACCAAAGAGGTACAAATACAGCTGAATTGGGTGGGCATGGACCAAATCCCAGGATAGGCAAAATCCATGGTTTTGGTCATTTTTAATAGATACTTACCATATGCTTAAAGTGGACCAACACCCAGGGGGGATCGGCCCGGGAATCTATAAGATTTCCGGGCCGATCAGATCCCTCCCCGCGGGGCATCCGAAATCAGGATGTCCCGCGGGGTGAAACCCCCCAGGAAGCCCAGAAACCTTACCTTGACCCCGTTCCAACGGCGCATGCGCGGACCGCGTCTCGCGCTTCCCTCTAGCAGGGCGCGCACCCGCGCCGGCCGTTTGTGAATGGCCGGTGCGGGCGCGCTTCCTGTTAGAGGGAAGCTCAGAGCCGCTGTGGTTGGACGCCGCTTGTACGTGCATACCACAGCGGCTCTGAGCGCTCTGATTGGACGAGCGCCCACGTAGGAGCGTGGTGAGGTGAGTGTTTTCGGGAGTTCTGGGGGGTTTCACACAGCGGGGCACCCCCGATCAGGGTGCCCCACCGAAGTGGACCAAAACCCAGGATTTTAACTAACCTGGGTGTTGGCCCTTGCCCCCGGGGCATCTCAATCAGGCCTGCCCTGCTGTGTGAACCCCCCCCCAGGTCGGCCGATCGCACTCACCCTTCCTCAGTCCTATGGTGCATGAGCAGCCTCTCGTCCAGTCAGCGTGCTCGGATCTGCTCACATCAGCTTGTCTTGCCTTCGTCTAACGTGTGTGGATCTGAGCGCACTGGCACATGCCCTGCTACCCTCTAACAGGGAGTGTGCCTGTGCCAACCATTCAGAAATGCCTGGCGCGGGCACGCGCCCTGCCAGGCGGAAAGTGGGGATGCGCCCATTGCTCGCGCATGTCCCGCTGGACCGGGAACGAAGGTGAGTTTATGTGTAGGTCACCCATAAACTGTGGTTTCCCACAGGGGTTTCACACAGTGGGGCATCCCAACTTGGGATGCCCTCATGTTTGTATCCCCCTGGGATTGCCCAAAAACTCACCTTTTTTTATTGCCACGGGGCATGTGCAGGCCGCTCAGCAAATCAGCGGCTTGCGTTCCATTCAGATTTCCTTTGTCACCAAGCTCAGAATGGCAAGAAAAACAGACTGGAGTATGCACCACCAGCCGCATCCCCACTCCAGCCTGGGATACAAATTTGGGATGGCCCATAAAGAGTGACACCACCGGCCCTAAGGTGTTATAGACCCTAGGGAGGTGGTTGTTTCTCTTTAATTCGTTATTTGAAATAGATGTAGTTACATGTTTAAACCACTTGATGGCAATATAAGATAATACTTGTAGACTGTGGGATAACCCACCTGTCCCTGTGTCGGTGCAAGGCACTTACTACCAACTAGTTAATTACAACTGTGGGATAAACTTTCTTCACAAATACAATTTCCAAAGACAGACTAGTAAAACATAGCTGGTTTTTTATTTGCGGATGTTTCATGAACCATGTTAGAATCCTCCAATGCGTTTTACTTAGAAAAGCTTCCTCAGGAAGGAATGAATGCAGCTAGATTTTCCTGTACAATTTCCTTTACCCCTGGAAGTCAATGTAAATGTATTTTTCCTGTTGTCATCATAATTTCTGATATATGAGTTACTGATTGCCAGTCAGGGAGGGAGCCCCTTAATCTTGTTGTTTCTTTATCCTGTTCACATCAGTTTTCTCCCTGCTCTGACTCCTTCAGTCTCACTAGAGATGGAAGGAGGCAGTGGGCGGACAGACGGAGAACAAGCAGGATGGAAGGAGGAAGACAGCGGGCGGACGGACGGAGAACAAGCAGGACGGAAAGAGAGAGCGGGCGGACGGACACAGAGCAAGCAGGACGGAAGGAGACAGCGGGCGGACGGACGGAGAACAAGCAGGACAGAAGGAGGAAGACAGCGGGCGGACAGACGGAGAACAAGCAGGATGGAAGGAGGCAGTGGGCAGACGGAGAACAAGCTGGATGGAAGGAGACAGTGGGTGGATGGACAGAGAACAAGCTGGATGGAAGGAGACAGTGGGCGGACGGACGGAGACAAGCAGAACAGAGCGAGACAGTGGGCGGATGGACAGAGAACAAGCAGGACGGAAGGAGACAGCGGGCAGACGGAGAACAAGCTGGATGGAAGGAGACAATGGGTGGACGGACGGAGAACAAGCAGAACAGAAGGAGACAAAGGGCAGATGGACAGAGAACAAGCAGGACAGAACGAGACAGCGGGCAGATAGACGGAGAGCAAGCAGGACAGAAGGAGACAGGGGGCGGACGGATGGAGAACAAGCAGGACAGAAGGAGACAGGGGGCGGACGGATGGAGAACAAGCAGGACAGACGGAGACAGCGGGCGGATGGACGTAAAGCAAGCAGGACGGAAGGAGACAGCAGGCGGACGGACAGAGAGCAAGCAGGACGGAAGGAGACAGCAGGCAGATAGACGGAGAGCAAGCAGGATGGAAGGAGACATCAGGCGGACGGACGGAGAGCAAGCAGGATGGAAGGAGACATCAGGCGGACGGACGGAGAACAAGCAGGACGGAAGGAGAAAGCGGGCGGACGGACAGACAGCAAGCAGGACGGAAGGAGACAGCGGGCAGATGGACGGATAACAAGCAGGACGGAAGAAGACAGTGGGCGGGCGGACGGACGAAGAACAAGTGGGACGGAAGGAGGCAGTGGGCGGATAGACAGAGAACATGCGAGACGGAAGGAGACGGAATAGGGAGCTGACATAAGCTGGTAAAAAAAGAAATAAGCCAGCGTGGGCAACATCTCTCATGAGGAGAGAAAACCTCCCTCCCTCAGAGCCCTCCCGGTGCCCACATTTACTGCCTAGAAAAACCTACAGGGCTACAGTTGGCTCCACTTCTTCTCCAGCCCAGTCCTTCATGAAACTAGGGCCACCATATATTATTATTATGGGCAACCTCGGACTACCTTCTGACACCGAGAAATGGAAGAATAGGCTCCCTGCACTCCAGACTAGGTAGACAAACCTTACTAAACTCTGATGAAGAAGTTGGGTCGCCTTAGTGGCCCTGGAACATACACTGAACTATACTCCAATTAATGGTCCAAGGAGTGAGAACATAATGGGCTGGGGACCTCCCACAAGGAAGCCTTGGTTAAGCAACAGTGGAGCGAAAGCTATCCCCTGAATATCTGATTGGCCTGTACTGACTAACATAGCCCATGAGCAATTCCTCACCTTAAAGCAGAATTCCAGTGAACCCACAATTCCCACCACCCTTTCCTGGCACTGAGGCAGGACAGAAGGATGCAGAGAAAAATCTCTTACCGTAGCCATGGTCCAGTACCACTTTCCGGGGCACGGATGGCTTGCCGCACAGAAAAAAAGTAGCGCTTGCGCTGGCCATTCTAGTGAATAAATATAGAATGATACAGTATTATATCTTATATTATAATTGACTGATTTCATTAAATCGTTGGACAATATGATGCATTTTGAAGCAGTATTCCCAAGTGATTAACAGGTTTTGAGTAAAGTGCTCTTTCTTGTGTTTAGTCTTTGACCCTTCTCGCTTTGAAGTCTGACATGGTGGAGTGGAAGAGGAAGTGGGCGAGGGCGGCAGTGTGTGAGGCCATCTAGAATGGACTGTATTATTAGCTTAGCTAATACTCGGAGTCCTTTTTCAATGAGCTAGCACTATGGGATCAGCGGAGGGTCACTGACCATAATCCTCTTTGTTATGTTAAGAAGGGCCCATTCAGCCAGAAGTAACGATCCACTTCCAAGAAAATTCCGAAGCCTACAGAAGCGACTCACTTGTCAGCTCCCAAAACCTTATATTGACTTTTGTTTTTTTACATTTCAAACGAAGCTTGATTGGTTAATGTTGTCATAGCTAGCAGACTATACAAGGCTGAAAAGAGAAACACCTTTGGTTGAAGGAGGCAAGTCCGGGCGAGGATCTGACCTCATCCCTGGAACTCGTCTTGTCTACACGTGGGACTCTAGCCTGCAGGTCTTTTCCAAGTACGGAAAGTTTGAGACCTCGGTGTAGGTGTTTTTTTTTTTTTAATCACAGGCACCTGGAACACATCCCCAAGGCTTCCAATCAGAGGAGGGGGATAAAATATCAACCGCACCCATGTAGCTAGCTTGCTGTCTTGTCTGTGAGCTTCATTGGTAATTGCTGAATGGCGGTTTAGAAGTAGCTGAGATATCTGGAAGCTCTCCAAGGTTTGCTAAACTTCCATAAATGATAACTTCCGGATTTTATAGCAACACTGTGACAATTGAATTCGTAATTATACTCCTTTGACTAGACACCAGGAATTTAAAAGGACCACACATTCTGTACTCAGGGGCATAAACTCCAACTTGAGGAACATGCCAGGGAGGATGTAACAATCACAGTTGCATGGGTATGGCTGTAACCGGGTCTGGAGAGAGGGGCCCAGGCTTATATGCCTTGACATCTTTATTTAACCTCTCCCATCTCCACTGGTACCTTTCCTTTTTTCCTATAAGCATACTGTTATAACTCCACTTATCAAAAATCTCTTTCTGGACCCCTCTGCCTTCCCCAGTTATCACCCAATCTCTCTGCTCCCTTTCTCATCCAAGCTTCTTGAACAGTATGTCCACACAGAATTGGCTCACTATCTGTCTACAAACTCTCTCCTAGATCCCCTCCAGTCTGGTTTCCACTCAAGTCACTCCACCGAAACTGCCCTCACCAAAGTCACCAATGATCTACTGACTACCAAATCCAAAGACCACTACTCTGCTCTCATTCTTCTCGACCTATTCTCTGCTTTTGACACCATCGACCATGCTCTGCTCCCCAATATTTGTTCTTCTCTTGGAATCCAAGGTCTCGCTCTTTCTTGGATCTCCTCCTATCTCACTAATCGCACATTTAGTGTATCTATCTGTTGGTGTACCACAAGGCTCAGTCCTAGGACCACTACTGTTTTCAATATACACTTCTGGTCTCGGCCAACTAATAACCTTGCTGGGCTCTCAATAACACTTTTATGCAGACGTCACTCTGATCTACCTCTCAGGCCCAAATCGCTCTTCCCTTCTCTCTCTTGCCTTCCTAACTGTCTAACAGCCACCTCTTTCCTTCACAATGGGAGACCCTCACAATCCGTACCTGAACCTATATCCCCCCGGTGAAATGCGGCCCCAGAATTGGCCGCTGACTGCGATGTGGGATCTGCACTCGGGAAAGTGAATGCGACCCCGGCCCACATGACTTCCGGCGGCTGATTGCGGGGCATTTTTCCCAGGGGGATCGAGGTTCAGGTACGGATTGGGGGGTCTATGCGTGGTCGGGGGCTTTAGCAATTTGGATGCCCCCTCGTCGGCCTCACACCTATTATTTAGGAAATGGGTGTGTGACTGCTTTGACTTTTAGCTTGGGGACAGGCGAGTTGACCTTTTGACTGTAGGTACAGCATTAATGCTAATTTCTTTAGTGATTACTGAGTGTTTACAAGAGAATAATGTGCTGGGATTTGGGATGCCCCTGTGTGTGTGAAACCACCGGGATTGCCTTTCTACTCACCTCAATACACGCCCCCCACAGTGCATGCACATCATCATGAATATTCATGCCTCTTCCGAATGCAATGATTGCCGGCACCTTCCGCTAGCCGTGCCATTCTGCTGTGCACACCCACCATTTAGAAATGCTGGTGGGGGTGTGTGCATCAGCTAGAGGAGTGCTTAGGATGCCATCAGAGGTCTGCGCATGTGGAATCCATTAACAGGGTGATAATACAGGTGTACTATATAATCAAAAAATATCAGCTCTACCTTTGATTATCAGAGGCAACAAGTCCATACCTGTTCATTGCAAAGTAACAACGGCTACGAGCACGCAGTACATAGAAATTCGAAAAAATGACAGTCAACTTGTGGAATAAAATCCAAATTTTATTCTTGAAGTTAAAAGTAGTATCCGAAAACAGAAAATCCCATGAAATCCAACAAAATAAGGTCCTTAAGTCTACGCGTTTCAGACGCAGGGGTCCTTAATCATGACATGAGGACACAATCCCCAGAAATAGATTTAAATCCCACTTACCCCTCCCACAAAATCGCGTAATCAGCCAATCAAATTAATTAATACACATTATTGATTATACACGTATAAAATTGACGGGCATCTTACCCGTAGTTGCGTCTCACTCCCCCCGTCCAATATTATATTGCAGCAAGAGATGAAAAGTATAGAAAATGGCAATCCCCGGCCGCCCGGATCAGACATGGTGTACACAGGGGTATCCCAAATCTGCATGTCCAGCTGTAACCCACCCCTGAAATCTGTTGGACTCTAGAGGTGGATAATTAGGATTTAGGTCCGTTTTAAAACAAGGAGGTAAAATGTTGTTATAATTTACCAACCGGAAAAATAAAAATGTCTTCCTTAACCATTTAGGATAAGTGACAGCCCCCTCACCCCCACAATAGGAGCTGTTCAGTAAACGCCATTAGGTGGCGCCGAGTAAACACAACGGTAGCTGGAAGCCCTGGAGCTACAGAAATTCTTTACATTCAGCCCGGCCTCATCAATCAGCCGCATGAATTGTGGCGGAGCACCTGGAACGCACGATAAAGAGGGGAACACAGCCAGGGATTGATTTACGGTGCTCCTGGGAAAGGTGACCCCGTTCATTCATCTCCCAGGTGCCGGCCCTCCTGACAAATCCAGTGTGTGGAATGACAATGACAAGAAACATTCTGAGGTTTTTAGTACATCACAGTTTTAAAGAGGAACATTGTATCAAAAATAAAAAGGGGCCGATCCCCCCCCCCATTGGCCCCTACTTACCTTTAGGATGTTGCTGCTGCCTGCTGAGGCAAAATCCGGCTGCTTCAGGGCCCGATCCTCACCCCACCGTCCACTTAACCGTCCCTAACTGACAAGCACGTCAATGTCCCACGCCGATCTCGCAGCTCCACAAAGTCTTGCGGGATTTCGGGTGGCTCCACTGCATCCCATTTATTGGGGGGTGTGAGCAGTACTTGATGGGATGCAAGATGGAGGTGCCCTTAAGGAGGTCGCAGGAATCCAAGGGATCCAGAAGATGGATCCCCCGGCAAGGTGAGTAAAAATTGCCAAAAGTTAAAACCGGAGGGGGGGGGGGGGGGGGTAGCAGATCGGTGAGGCTTGTGGCATGTTTTAAAGTGGACCAAAACCCAGTATTTTGACTATCCAGGGTTTTGGTCCTTCCCCCCGGGGCACCCCGATCGGGGTGAAACCCCCCAGATCTCCCACATCAACTCACCTCGCCCCGGTCCTACGAAGCATGCGCGAACGTTCGTCCAATCAGCGCGATCGGAGCCGCTGAGTCATGGACGTCTAAACCGACTCGGGGGTGCCCCAGGAGAAAGGACCAAACCCCAGGATAGTCAAAATCCTGGATTTTGGTCCACTTTGAGTAACCTTTAGGGCACACACCGCCAAACTCAAGACTTACACTTGTGATCCCTCCCCTTTGTCCCCTTATTCTTTAGACATGTTTCCAACTCACAAACAGGCCATGTTTTGCACTGGTGAAATAACTAGTGCTCATGACCTGTTAGGGAGAAGGTTAGGGAACACTGCCTTAGGCTGTAAGCTCATGAGGGCAGGGCTCAGGGCTGTATTCACCATTAGGCAACCCTAGGCACGTGCCTAGGGTGGCAACATGGAAGGGGGGTGCTGCCCTTACTACTGTAGGAAGCAAAATAAATTTAAAGAAACTCTCATATCCTGAACATTAATGCCTCCTAACAAGCACCCCCCAGCCACAGAAGTATGAGTGTATTTGTGTGAAGAGGGGGTGCAATGGGTTGAACACAGGCCAGAGCATTTCCCCTCCACTGATGTGGTCATGTGACTCCTGTATGTCAGAATGCAGTGGAACATGCTTGCCTGCTTCAATGCATTTTCCCCTTTGTGCCCTTTCCCTCCTCCACACATACTCTGCATCTAGCCCATTGCATGCCTCCCAACTTTTCAGGGTGGGAAAGAGGGACAATTTGTTAATTAGGCCACACCCCCTCATTAAGGGATGGATAGGAGATAGGGTGTAAAAGCCACAACAACAAAGACACTTTGAATAGGCAAATGAATCATTTATTGAAGCAGATCTGCATGTTACACCTCCAAGAGGGACAAATGAATACAACGAGGGACAGGGGGGCATGGACTCAAAAGATGGACAGTCCCTCCAAATCAGGGACACTCGGGAGGTATACCATTGCACCTTTCCCCCCACACACTTTTTTTTATATGGACCGTGACCAAAAGGGGGCGCAAACACTTAAAGTGCCTAGGGCACCATGAACAACCAAATACGGCCCTGGCAGGGCTCTATCTCCTATTGTACAGCGTTTATAGCATTCACCTTGAACTTTGTAGCTTCTTGTTTCTAATAGTCTATGTACTAAATATTTTACCTTGTCTGTAATTAGGATTTCGTACAGCGCTACAGGCGATGATGGTGCTATTAATAATAATAATAATGTTTTCCATTAGAGTGCATTGTCCTATGAGTTTATGAACTCGGCTAATCTAGCTGCCTTGCTTTCCCTAGGTTCTTGCGCAAGTTTGTATGCGATTTTTTTTTCATGCATCCGGGGTCAGGATTTCCTTATCCATGAGGGGTGATGAGGGGGTGATGAACGGGTGATGCCGCCTTGCAGCAAGATGGTTTACATTTTTACATTTGCATTAAGTTGGCATCATAAACTGGACCACACAAGAGGGGTCAGAGGGAGGCAACTGGCACATGCAGCTATTTGGCAACTCATTTGATAAAAGTAATCTCTAACTGTACACTGTATCAGTGGGGGAAAACTTTGGTAATTTCATCAGAAACAAGTATAATATATATATATATATATATATATATATATATATATATATATATATATATATTTATTACAAGCTCAACAGCCAACAGCCGCAATACTAAAATATGAGTTTGTCAACTCATTTGATAAAAGTAATCTCTAACTGTACACTGTATCAGCGGGGGAAAACTTTGGTAATTTTATAGCAGAAAGAAGTATAATATATATATATATATATATATATATATATATATATATATATATATATATTACAAGCTCAACAGCCAACAGCCGCAATACTAAAATATGAGTTTGTCAACTCATTTGATAAAAGTAATCTCTAACTGTACACTGTATCATTGGGGGAAAAGCTTCAGTAATTTCATCAGAAACAAGTATAATATATATATATATATATATTTAAAGCTCAATTCTAAAATAGTTGAGATGCTGTATAAAATGTAAAGAAAACAAGATTTTACATGTGCAAATCTCAAATGACCAAATTAGATTATGGTGAAATATGAAGTTAAAAATTAATCAATTTTAAAAAGTTATCTGAGAAAAAACATTTAGAAATTGATGCCAGCGACACTAGAAAAAAAATAACGGTTACTATTAGCTGTTATCAGTAGAAAAAAAATAAAATAAGAAATAACTTCCCCTACCCCGACACCCTTGGCTGAACCTGATGAACATATGTCTTTTTTCAACCGTATTAACTATCAGGCTGATTCATCACTAACGCCAGGTAGCGACAGATGAGCGTCTGTAGCAGGCATTTTCAGAGCGCCCGCTAGTAGTCACTGTGCTCGGCCGTGGGTAGCTAGTTTTTAGCGACTCATGTCGCTGTGCAGTAATGATGAATACATTGTGAGGATTCGCTATTTAACTAGTACAGCGCTGTATGGGAGCACATGTTATCGACTGGTCAGTGCGACCGACTCACAACATATTCATTATAAAAACATCCTCACAAAACTGGCGCTGAAAAATGCTTCTTTGAAGCCCAGAGCGCCGGAGGCTATGTGTGTAAGGTCTGTTTTTTAGCATGTATCCACCAGTAACAAAGCGAAAACATATGGAATTACATTGTAATAACATTGTAACATGAACACTTTAATGCCAGACCTGTAATGTCATTTCTGCATAAAAATATAAAACAAGAAAAATTTTGGAAAAATGGCTTTTTCTATGCCAGAAGAGGTCACAACATTATTTGAGATTTTTTCCCCCCCAAAAAAACAACATAAACCCTGTTTAAAGAGAAGAAAAGTATCGTCCATTGAAATGTATGGGAGAGCGACAGGTAGCGAGAGGTCATACCTGGCGCTGTGCAAGGCTGAACGCCGGCGCTGTTCGCTGAGGCTGTGAAAATGATGAATTGGACGCTACATGGCGCTATCCCAGTCGCTAAACAGATTCTGCATGATAAATGTGTAATTGCGTGCCGTGTCCGGCGTTCACCAGTCGCTACTTGTCACTACCTCTCATTAACCAGCCGCTACCTGACGCTATCCCTTCTTAAATAAGGCCCTATGTAACTTTGTAATTTTTCAAAAAAGGTTAAAGCAGGGTTAAGAAAAGACTGGAAAAGTAAGAGGTACTAATAAAAATCATCCAGAGAGTTAAAGTGGACCAACACCCAGGATTTTGACTATCCTGGGTTTTGGTCCACTTCGGCGGGGCACCCCGATCGGGGGGTGCCCCGCTGTGTGAAACCCCCCAGAAACCCCAAAAAACTCACCTCTCAACGCTCCCACGTGAGCGCCGCAGCCAATCCCCGCCAACGTCCAGGCGGGGATCAGGAACGTCCAGGCCGCTTCCGCCGCCGCCGCCTCCCGCGCGTCACTCTCGGCGCGCGCGCGCCCCCGCCGGCCATTCACAGAGGGCCGGCGCGGGCGCGCGCACGTCTGGAGGGGTGCGCGGGAGGCGGCGGCGGCGGAAGCGGCGGCGGATCAGGTAAGGTGTTTTTGGGGTTTCTGGGGGGTTTCACCCCGCGGGACATCCCGATCTCGGATGTCCCGCGGGGTGGGGGGTGATCGGCCCGGGAATCTTATAGATTTCCGGGCCGATCACCCCTGGGTGTTGGTCCACTTTAAAGTCTCGATTCAGTAAGTCTTCTTAAGTTCTCATGGTAGTAAAAAATTCATTTTATGAGAAAAAGGCCTGAGAATGTCACTGTTGCTGAATCACCAGATAGGAAGACAATGGAAGGCAATGGCCTTTTTACGGGGAGGCCGATTCATTAATAGCGCCAGGTAGCGACAGATGAGCGCCAGTAGCGTGATTTTCACAGCGCCAGCCAGTATTCGCTGTGCTTGGCCGGGGTTTGCTTGTTGACAGCGACTCAGTCGGTGTGCGGTAATGTTGAATACGGGGTTAGGGGTCGCTGTTTCACTGGTTCAGCGTTGTATGGGTGCGCCTGACAGCGAATGGCCAGAGCGAACGGCTTGCTGCAGATTCATTAACAAATCACGCTCAAAAATTTCTCGTGCTGTGAATTCCTTGTTTAAACCCCAGAGCGCTGGCGGCGATGTGTGTAAAGTAGTTTTTAACCCCCAAACAACCTTTCTTCTTATATGTAAAAATTATACAAGTTTTTCTAAACATTTTGTAATATGAATACATGAATATCAGACCTGTAATATCAATTCTGCACATTTTTTTTTTTTTTTTTTTTTTTACTTAAAAAAAAATCCTAACATTGCAGAAGTGGTCACAGAATTTTTGACATAAAAAAAAAAAGAAAAACATTAATAGCAATTAATTATGATTATTTAAAGATTGCTCCATTGAAATGCATTGGACCACGCCAGGGAGCGCCAGGTCATACCTGTCGCTGTGATGGGATTAGCAGCGGCGCTGTTTGTTGCAGTCGGCTACATGATGAATCCCGAGCTAGCTGACGCTTTCGCCGGCGCTAGCCTCATTTAGCGTGATAAATGCGTCATTGTGACCGCCGCCGGGCGTACTTGATTCGGTAGCCGCCGTTAGCTGGCGGTACCTGGCGCTCGTCAGACACTACCTGGCGCTAGCCCTTGATAAATAAGGCCGTAAGAAAAGTTGTAAAAAAGTGCCATTGACTTTCTTTGTCTTTCTAGCTGGTGATTCAGCAATAGTGAAATTCTCCTTTCACACCTTGAGGCTGATTCACTACTAGCGCCACGTATTGCCAGATGAGCGTCTGTATAGCGGCACTTAGAGCGACTGCTAGTGGACGCTGTAAGCGGGTATCGGTCGCTGTAGTAACCTGGCCTGCATTGATGAATATGATGTATGTTGGGCGCTCTAACAACAGCACAAAGCTGCAGTGACCGACAGGTAGCGCCAGCTCAGGACGTACGGCACTAGGCGCTCCACTCTAAATTTAACAGAAAACTACACACACAGCGTCGGCGCTCTAAATCTGGTTGCTCTAGCATAGATCGCCAGACGCTGTGTGATCAAACTCAACTGTTTTTAAACACATATCCACCGGTAACAAAGCGAAAACACATGGAATGACATTGTTTTAACACTGTGACAATAACACTTTAGTGCCAGACCTGTACATACAATTCTGCATAAAACTATAAAAAAAAATTAAAAAATAATAAAAGTGTTTGTTTGCAGCCAGCAGAGGTCACACAATGATTTGAGCAAAAAAAAAATGTTATTGCACAAAAGGCTATTTAAACACCAACAAATGAAACCCCATTAAAATGTATGGGAGAGCGACATGGAGCGAAAGGTAATACCTGGTGCCCTGGAAGCTAGAGCGCCGGCGCTATAGGCTGAGCCACCTGTAATAATACATGTGACGCTACATGGCGCTGTTAGAGTTGCTCACCAGATTCGCTTTCTTAAAGCGGACCTTCACTCTGAATAAGAGTCTATCTTATATGTTTCCCACACCCTGTACATACAGATTGTCCACATTAAAAATCATCCTACCTGCATCTACTGCATGTTATGAGCCTTTAAACATCCAAGATGGCGGCTTATGGAAGCCGCCATCTTATCAGGCAGCCTGCAAACAGGAAGTGCCTCCTGACTGTGCTGCTCTGCATTCTGGGACTGCTGACCGTTATCTGACCCCAGCTCTGCTCTGTCTGAGCAAAGCACAGCTATAACCCGCCCCCTGTACCTTATCCCACTCTCCTCAGTAAGTGTGATGCTTCTGAGTCAAGATGGCGGAGCCCGTATCCTAAATTCCTGAACAGAGTTGCAGCCCAGAGGGGGAAAGAATAATAAGTTAGTGACTAAAAACGTAAAATAGATTAATTTTACATGCTGGGGAACTGTTTTTTCAGACTTTGGGCTTTTCATTAAATCACACTGAAGGTCCGGTTTAAATGTGGTTTTGAATACAGTGGCCGGTGTTCACCAGACGCTACCTGCCGCTATGATGCACTACCTTGCACTAGCCGTTCTTAAATAACCCCCTTTGTGTTTGCACAGCATTGCAGTGTAAATGCACAAGCACATTGTAGTGCATTATACTGCTATGTACCACCATTAGTGGAGGTGGTTGCACCAGAAGCTGGACCTGATGGGCCTCCAAGGGAGGAAGAAGTGGGGACCCCATGGAAGAAGTGATGGCGCTGGCGGCAACAGGACCCAGTAGAAGAGGTGGCAGGGACCTGATGGAAAAAGAGGTGGCAGGAACCTGGCAAAGGAAGATGCAGAGCATCGGAACCCTCATGGAAGAGGCCGACAAAACGGCTGTATCCTGACCTGGCAGAGGAGGCGACAGGGATCTGGCAGAGGAAGCACAAGTAGCGGTGGTGCCAGCAGCATCATCTATGATTAAGGACCCCAGCTGTCCGAAACGCGTAAGCTTGCATGGCATTTTTCACATTCGCCAGGGTCTGATATTGTATTTTAGCTGCCTTTTTTTTGATATGGAGATGTTTTTAAAGTGTCTTTATTAAAGTATTGGACTTTTAGGAGTGCTGACCCTTTGCCTTTTTCTCTGCCAGCAGCATCAAGACCTGGCAGAAGAGACGGTGGGGTGCCGGCCTAGAAGTCAGCGGTATGGTGTCCCCAAAGGAGCAGACAGCAGAGGAAGTGGCAGGACCGGCAGCATCAGAACCCCGTCAACTGCACCGTAATGCAGAGCAGGTAAAGCACATGTTCCTGGGGAGATCAGGGAGAATTACCGATGGGCCACAATACTTAACGTGCCAGCTGGGCTGCTGCCCAATACCCCCATCCAATCTATGACTCCCTCTTCTATCCCCAGACCCTGTAACCAGCATGACCACACCTTCAAAGGCATTGCCCATATTCTGCCGCCAGGGCTATAGTCTCAGCATCATGGCTGGACATGGCCTGGCTTGGGACTTGAAAAATTCCAGACTGATTTTTGGCCCCAGTCCGCCACTGGCATGTACTGTGCCTTACCTGTGCCTGCATCGTGGTGCAGAAAGCTAGAGAACCCTGCATGGCGCTCTATCGCCGATCCCACCACTGCCTTCAATGCCTGCCAGGTCTCTTGCTGCGGCTACCTTCCCCTTTGCAGACCACCACTGCTTCTTTAAAATAAAAAAGCTCACCCCCAACTTATGCCCCACTCTCCCACCCACACAGCCACTATCATGTACCCCCCCACACACAGCTCTACTGATCCAACCCCCACCCTGCCCCACTCATCCATCCCCCACCCAGCCCCACTCATCCACCCCAGCCCCATTATGTACCCCAAACCCAGCTCTACTCATCCGTACCCCCACCCAATCTCACTCTTCCACTCCAGCCCCAGTGAGCCACCATCATATACCTCCCTACACAGCCCCACTCATCCATCCCCCACCCAGGTGTTCACCACAGCTCCACTCATCTGCCCCAACCACTCTTCCACTTCAGCCCCACTCAGCCACCATCATGTACCTCCCATCCAGCTCCACTGACTCAACCCCCCCCCCCCCCCTACTTAGACTCAGGAACTTGATAGAAGAAATTTTGAAGTCCCTGTATGTGTGCAATTGCCAGGTCATGATTCACACTACATTTGTACCTCTAATAATATGCTAATATGCAGAGGTGGCCCAGCCAGCCCATGACATCCCTAGGCCCAGCCAGCCCAGGACATCCCTAGGCCAAGCCAGCCCATGACATTCTTAGGCCCAGCCAGCCTATGACATCCCTAGGCCCAGCCAGCCCATGACATCCCTAGGCCCAGGCAGCCCATGACATCCCTAGGCCCAGGCAGCCCAAGACATCCCTAGGCCCAGCCAGCCCATGACATCCCTAGGCCCAGGCAGCCCAAGACATCCCTAGGCCCAGCCAGCCCATGACATCCCTAGGCCCAGGCAGCCCAAGACATTCCTAGGCCCAGACAGCCCATGACATCCCTAGGCCCAGCCAGCCCATGACATCCCTAGGCCCAGCCAGCCCGTGACATCCCTAGGCCCAGCCAGCCCGTGACATCCCTAGGCCCAGCCAGCCCATGACATCCCTAGGCCCAACCAGCCCATGACATCCCTAGGCCCAGCCAGCCCATGACATACCTAGGCCCAGCCAGCCCATGACATCCCTCGGCCCAGCCAGCCCATGACATCCATAGGCCCAGCCAGCCCATGACATCCCTCGGCCCAGCCAGTCCATGACATCCCTAGGCCCAGTCAGCCTATAACATCCCTAGGCCCAGCCAGCCCATGACATCCCTAGGCCCAGCCAGCCCATGACATCCCTAGGCCCAGCCAGCCCATGACATCCCTAAGCCCAGCCAGCCCATGACATCCCTAGGCCCAGCCAGCCCATGACATCCCTAGGCCCAGCCAGCCCATGACATCCCTAGGCACAGCCAGCCCATGACATCCCTAGGCCCAGCCAGCCCATGACATCCCTAGGCCCAGCCAGCCCATGACATCCCTAGGCCCAGCCAGCCCATGACATCCCTAGGCCCAGCCAGCCCATGACATCCCTAGGCCCAGCCAGCCTATGACATCCCTAGGCCCAGCCAGCCCATGATATCCCTAGGCCCAGCCAGCCTATGACATCCCTAGGCCCAGACAGCCCAAGACATCCCTAGGCCCAGCCAGCCTATGACATCCCTAGGCCCAGCCAGCCCATGACATCCCTAGGCCCAGACAGCCCAAGACATCCCTAGGCCCAGCCAGCCTATGACATCCCTAGGCCCAGCCAGCCCATGATATCCCTAGGCCTAGCCAGCCTATGACATCCCTAGGTCCAGCCAGCCCATGATATCCCTAGGCCCAGCCAGCCCATGACATCCCTAGGCCCAGCCAGCCCATAACATCCCTAGGCCCAGCCAGCCCATGACAGCCCTAGGCCCAGACAGCCCAAGACATCCCTAGGCCCAGCCAGCCTATGACATCCCTAGGCCCAGCCAGCCCATGATATCCCTAGGCCTAGCCAGCCTATGACATCCCTAGGTCCAGCCAGCCCATGATATCCCTAGGCCCAGCCAGCCCATGACATCCCTAGGCCCAGCCAGCCCATAACATCCCTAGGCCCAGGCAGCCCAAGACATCCCTAGGCCCAGGCAGCCCAAGACATCCCTAGGCCCAGCCAGCCTATGACATCCCTAGGCCCAGCCAGCCCATGACATCCCTAGGCCCAGCCAGCCCGTGACATCCCTAGGCCCAGCCAGCCCGTGACATCCCTAGGCCCAGCCAGCCCATGACATCCCTAGGCCCAGGCAGCCCAAGACATCCCTAGGCCCAGCCAGCCCATGACATCCCTAGGCCCAGCCAGCCTATGACATCCCTAGGCCCAGCCAGCCCGTGACATCCCTAGGCCCAGCCAGCCCGTGACATCCCTAGGCCCAGCCAGCCCATGACATCCCTAGGCCCAACCAGCCCATGACATCCCTCGGCCCAGCCAGCCCATGACATCCCTCGGCCCAGCCAGCCCGTGACATCCCTAGGCCCAGCCAGCCCGTGACATCCCTAGGCCCAGCCAGCCCATGACATCCCTAGGCCCAACCAGCCCATGACATCCCTCGGCCCAGCCAGCCCATGACATCCCTCAGCCCAGCCAGCCCGTGACATCCCTAGGCCCAGCCAGCCCATGACATCCCTAGGCCCAGCCAGCCCATGACATCCCTCGGCCCAGCCAGTCCATGACATCCCTAGGCCCAGCCAGCCTATAACATCCCTCGGCCCAGCCAGCCCATGACATCCCTAGGCCCAGCCAGCCCATGACATCCCTAGGCCCAGCCAGCCCATGACATCCCTAAGCCCAGCCAGCCCATGACATCCCTAGGCCCAGCCAGCCCATGACATCCCTAGGCCCAGCCAGCCCATGACATCCCTAGGCACAGCCAGCCCATGACATCCCTAGGCCCAGCCAGTCCTTGACATCCCTAGGCCCAGCCAGCCCATGACATCCCTAGGCCCAGCCAGCCCATGACATCCCTAGGCCCAGCCAGCCCATGACATCCCTAGGCCCAGCCAGCCTATGACATCCCTAGGCCCAGCCAGCCCATGATATCCCTAGGCCCAGCCAGCCTATGACATCCCTAGGCCCAGACAGCCCAAGACATCCCTAGGCCCAGCCAGCCTATGACATCCCTAGGCCCAGCCAGCCCATGACATCCCTAGGCCCAGACAGCCCAAGACATCCCTAGGCCCAGCCAGCCTATGACATCCCTAGGCCCAGCCAGCCCATGATATCCCTAGGCCCAGCCAGCCTATGACATCCCTAGGCCCAGCCAGCCCATGATATCCCTAGGCCCAGCCAGCCTATGACATCCCTAGGCCCAGACAGCCCAAGACATCCCTAGGCCCAGCCAGCCTATGACATCCCTAGGCCCAGCCAGCCCATGACATCCCTAGGCCCAGACAGCCCAAGACATCCCTAGGCCCAGCCAGCCTATGACATCCCTAGGCCCAGCCAGCCCATGATATCCCTAGGCCCAGCCAGCCTATGACATCCCTAGGCCCAGCCAGCCCATGACATCCCTAGGCCCAGCCAGCCCATGACATCCCTAGGCCCAGCCAGCCTATGACATCCCTAGGCCCAGACAGCCCAAGACATCCCTAGGCCCAGCCAGCCTATGACATCCCTAGGCCCAGCCAGCCCATGACATCCCTAGGCCCAGCCAGCCTATGACATCCCTAGGCCCAGACAGCCCAAGACATCCCTAGGCCCAGCCAGCCTATGACATCCCTAGGCCCAGCCAGCCCATGACATCCCTAGGCCCAGACAGCCCAAGACATCCCTAGGCCCAGCCAGCCTATGACATCCCTAGGCCCAGCCAGCCCATGATATCCCTAGGCCCAGCCAGCCTATGACATCCCTAGGCCCAGCCAGCCCATGATATCCCTAGGCCCAGCCAGCCCATGACATCCCTAGGCCCAGCCAGCCCATAACATCCCTAGGCCCAGCCAGCCCATGACATCCCTAGGCCCAGGCAGCCCAAGACATCCCTAGGCCCAGCCAGCCTATGACATCCCTAGGCCCATTCAGCCCATGACATCCCTAGGCCCAGGCAGTCCATGACATTTCATCCAAGAAAAGTGCAAAGTGCATAAACGATGTGATATCAAAATACTATGCCAATAAAGTGCTAGACTATCTGACAATAAAGCGCTGAAAGTGCCAGGGAATAGAATGCTACTGGAAGTGCTAAGGAATGAAAGCGTCTGCTGAACCGTAATTATATACAAACACACTGAAGGTCCCACACCTTCCAAAACCCCCACTGCAATATATGGCACCACTGCTGAATATATTATAAAATGTATGTTTATTTGCAAAATAGAAAACTATACACACTCTAGACAACACAAAAGACATTACATAGTCGATAAAGGAAGGGAAAAGGCCAAAAAATGAAGGGGGAGGGGGCTGGTGGGTGGTACAATATTAATTAATAAAATACTGAACTATACTATAAATATACATGAATGGTACTGCCTGGCTGGTAAAAATGAAATGAAAGTGCTACAGTGCTTATAGACCTCCATATTACATGGGAGCAACAGTGTCCCAATATTATTAACTAACTACTTAAAGTGCAAATGCTGCCATAAATAACCCTTTAACCTAAACAAACCTATATACATACTAAATAACCAGTGAGCACCAGCCGGGGAGGACAAAAGAAATACAGTTTCCAAAAAGTAAAAACTTACATAGCAAACGACCAACAGCCCACCACCCCAACGTCTACGCGTTGCGTGACGTCACAGGCGTCACTTCCTCAGGAACCGTAATAACGCTAATAGTTAGGGAGCAAATACATCACCAATCATCAGAGCCTTGCCCCCTGTGCAGCAGTCACCGACACGTTGCGTGGCAAGACGCCACTTCGCCAGGGTGTATATGAAGCAGAAATTGGATGCTGGTTTAATAAGAAGCCCCAAAACCAATGTGGTCCACCAGGAACTCTTCCAGGTCTCCCTATGGCCAGTCTGCCCCTGCTGTGTCAATAATGTGATCTGCAAAGAAATATGGCAAAGATATCAAACATTAACTTGAACCTCACTGTGATTATTATTTTTTTAGGCATCGCAGTTTTCCAGCCCTGCCAGCTAGTCGTGCAGGAGATGAGGCAGGCTGTCTGCTTTCTTTCCCAGACTCCCACTATCAAATCATTTCACAAATATATTTTTCTGATTACTGAGCTGAACCCGACCGGAGACCTTACAAGTTATGCTGATGGTTCCAGATACCTGCATGTTTTGTGGAGGTGGTACTGTGGGGGGGGGGGGGGGGGGGAGCCGGACAGCATGGGAGCCAAGCCTGGGAATTCTCCAGCTTCACATCCATTAGCTGCCACTATCATTATTTATCCTTCTCACCAGCTGGCAGCAGGGAAAATAGAATAGGAGGCACAAAACCAACCAAAGCACTGAACAGCCATCCAAACTAATCTGCTAGCAGCGTGGATACCCAGAGAGATGTACAAAGCTACTGGAGATGAGGAGCCTTATTTATGAAGCCACACAGCGCCATTTTTTTTTGCCTCAGCGGCACTCACTGTGGGATTTAAGAAAGGAAAAAGCAGATGCGGCCGCCGGTTAGCGTCTTACTTAAAGAGGACCAAAACCCACATTTTTAACTAGCATCCCCCCGAATTGCTCCCCCCATGAGGAGATGGCTGAGGACAGGAGGGTACCACTGGGAGACTGGGGTTGCGCCGCTCCCATTTCTCTATGCCGGGCTCTCTTGCAAGCGGCCTGAGGCCGAGCCTATCAGCGTTGGCCGGCACTGGCGGTGGAGGCAAATATGCTCCTCCACGCATGGCCGGCTTTTTGACACTGCACATGTGTGAGATCTGGGGGGCGGCGCAGTGCATGACGAGTAGGCAAGATGGTGCTGCCCAACGGAAGATAGCGTGGGACCAAAGGATGCTGGAGTGAGATGCCACCGAAGAGGTACGTTTTACACTGCTACATTTTTAATTGGAGGGGGAGCGGGGCCGAGCAAGCTAGGTTTGGGGAAATTTTATTAAAGAGGACCAAAACCCACGGCCCATCGACCCTGAAATCTATAAGATTCCAGGGCCACTGGAATTGGGAAGCCCTGTTGTGTGAAACCCCACAGGTAGCCCGGAAACTCACCTTTATTCCAGTCCTATCCCTTGTGAGCGATTGGGGCGAACTGCAGTGACATGGACAACAGTTCTTCAGAAATTAAAGGCAAGTTTTATTGAAACTAAAAATGTTCAACAGCAAAAAGGTCTCTAACTTCAGAGGTTGCAGCATGCAACGCAATAAACCAAGCGGTTACTTCACCAACTCAATGAAAGTCCAGGGTTTGATACTCCAGCAAGCTGCAAGTCCGGGGTTTGTCAGGTCCGCTTTACAGGGCATACAAGCCCACGCTGCTCATCCACACAAGTCCAAGCTTTGGGGTCGCAGAAGCCAAGTCCTTCAGCTTAAATCCAGTCTCTTATTCACCACTGAGCAGTACAGCCTGGGATCCTTCCTCCAGGCTGGTCAACAGCAAACTGACAGGCTCAGCGGCTCCTATTATTCAGGCTTCCCCTGCAATCAGCCTCATCACCTGTGCAATGCCTGAGAATCAGGGAGCAAACCTGTAGAGGACTGGGGAATGTGACCTGGGTCCTGAAAACCTGGCATAGATCGTGCCTGATACAGCACAGCAGGGGAAAAATACACACCATTTATCACTTTTCTATACACCTTACCACACCCTGTAGCAGGGCGCGAGCCTGCAGCAGGCATTTGTGAATGGCCAGGGCGGGCACGCTCCCTGTTAGAGGGTAGCGGGGGATGCAGCCACAAGTGCGCTCGGATCTGCTCGCCTTAGACGAGCTATTAGATGAAGGGAAGGGAGCGGATCCGGGTGCTGATTGGACGAGTGGTCGCGCATGCGTCATATGGCCGGGGAAGGGTGATTGAGATGGGGCGACCTGGGGGGTTTCACAAAGCAGGGCATCCCCGATCGGGGTGCCCCGGGGGCAAGGACCAAAACCCAGGGTAGCCAAAATCTTGGGTTTTGGTCCACTTTAACTCCCCAATACCTCCAATGTTCCTCTTTGAAGAGATTCAGGCATTGCACTGTAGATGTATTATTCTTGGCAGAAGGGCCCAATTGTAGCTTAAAAAGAGATTAGAAGTTCTATTGTTTTAGATGAACAGATGGTGCGGTAACAGCAACATGTGGAGAGGAAAGGTGTGCTGAGTGGAGATACCGGGGGGATTCAGCTCTTTGTGTACATCCATCTGCTAATAGTTAGATCTGCACAAACCTCACAAGTTAGTCGCCCCTACCTTATACCGTAATTATTCATCTTCCCTTTCCCCAGTTAGGGAATACTTCCCGCCTTGACCTTATCTCTTTTTTAATTTAAGCCCATTTACTAAACACCGGCCTCTCGCAGTTCATTCAACTCAGTTACTACAGTTTCATCAGCTCCCCTCGATTCCCACCATTGTTTGCAAAATGCTAAATAATTATTAGTCAGTGTGTTGAATGAATCTGCCATCAAAGGTCAAGTTTAAGCCACGGTGAAGGTCAATAAATTCATGTCACGGCACCAGGGAACACGGGGAACAGAAATCTCCTTTGTCTGGAGCAGCACATGACATGGTTACACTCAGAATTCATTGTATCCAGAGGGAATAGTGAATAGCGTGGGCTGTAGTGGAAAAATACATCTTTAAAGGCAAAGTCCACTTTCAATGGCCTTTTTTAAAGTGTATAGTGAGGCTGATTCACTACTAGCGCCACACATTGCCAGATGAGCGTCTCTACAGCGGCACGGGGAGGCCGATTCATTAATAGCGCCAGGTAGCGACAGATGAGCGACTGTAGCGTGATTTTTTCAGCGCCAGCCAGTATTCGCTGTGCTTGGCCGGCGTTAGCTTGATGACAGCGACTCAGTCGGTGTGCGGTAATGTTGAATACGGGCTGGGGGGTCGCTGTTTCACAGGTCCAGCGTTGTATGTGAGCGCCTGACAACGAATGGCCAGAGCGAACGGCTAGCTTCATATTCATCAACAAATCACGCTCCGAATGTGCTGTCGCTGTCCATTCCTTGTTTAAACCCCAGAGCGCTGGCGGCGATGTGTATTAACTAGTTTTTAACCCCTAAACAACCATATTTTTTGAATGTAACATTATACATGTTTTTAGAATCATTTTGTAATATGAATACATTAATCTCAGACCTGTTAGATCAATTCTGCACATGAGGAAATTTGCAGCGGCGCTGTTCGGTCCAGGCGGCTTCATGATGAATGCCGCTCTCGCCGGCGCTAGCCTCATTTTGCTTGATAAATGCGTCATTGTGACCGCCGCCGGGCGTACTTGAGTCCGTAGTCGCCGTTAGCTGCCGCTACCTGGCGCTCGTCAGACACTACCTGGCGCTATCGCTTGATGAATAAGGGCATTAGAGTGACCGCTAGTAGATGCTGTAAGCGGGTATCGGGAGCAGTAACAGAGCATCTCGGTCGCTCTAGTAACCTGGCCGGCATTGATGAATGTGATGTGTGCTGGGCGCTTTAACAACAGTATAGCGCTACAGCGAGCGACAGGTAGCGCCAGCTCAGTGTGTCCGCCACTCGGCGCTCCACACCATATTTAACAAAAAGCTACACACACACAGCGTCGGCGCTCTAAATCTAAACACTAAACACCTAAACACCTATCTAAACACCTATCCACCAGTAACAAAGCGAAAACACATGGAATGACATTGTTTTAACATTGTGACATTAACACTTTAGTGCCAGACCTGTAATGACACTTCTGCATAAAAATATAAAAAGTAAAAAAAAATATATAAAAGTGTTTGTTTTCAGCCAGGAGAGGTCACACAATGATTTGTGCAAAAAAAAAAAAATTAAATTGCCAAACACGCTATTTATACACAACTAATGAAACCCCATTGAAATGGATGGGAGAGCGCTACAGAGCGACAGGTACTACATGGCGCTCCTGGGCCTAGAGCGTTGGCGCTATACGCTGAGCCACCTGGATTAATACATGTGATGCTACATGGCGCTGTTAGAGGCGCTCACCAGATTCGCTTTCATAAATTTGGTTTTGCGTACAGTTCCCGGGGCGGTTGGCAAATGTGGTGCCAATATTCAAAAAGGGATCTGGGGGGGAACCTGGGAACTACAGACCGGTAAGCTTAACATCTGTGGTGGGCAAGCTGTTTGAAGGTTTCTTAAGGGATACTATCCTGGAGCACCTTGGGGGAAATGACCTTATTACTCCATATCAGCATGGATTTATGAGGAATCGCTCCTGCCAGACAAACCTAATCAGCTTTTATGAGGAGGTAAGTTCAAGATTGGATCAGGGGGAGTCATTGGATATCATATATCTTGACTTTTCTAAAGCATTTGATACTGTGCCACATAAAAGGCTGGTACAAAAGATGAGAATGCTTGGACTGGGGGAAAACGTGTGCAGATGGGTGGGAAATTGGCTTAGTGATCGGAAGCAGAGGGTGGTTATCAATGGTACACACTCAGATTGGGTCACTGTTACTAGTGGAGTACCACAAGGGTTAGTTCTGGGACCAATTCTCTTCAATATATATATAAATGACATTGGGTATGGATTAAACAGTAAAGTCTCAATCTTTGCAGATGATACTAAGCTGTGTAAAGTAATTAAAACAAAAGAGGACAGCATGCAGCTACAAACAGATTTAGATAAATTGGAAGCATGGACAGTTAAATGGCAAATGAAGTTTAACACAGATAAATGTAAGGTTATGCACATGGGAAGGAGAAATCTGTATCATGATTACACACTAAATAAAGAAACACTTGGTAAAACAACAATGGAAAAGGACCTAGGGGTTTTAGTTGACAATAAGCTCAACTGTAGTAATCAATGCCAGGCAGCTGCTGCCAAAGCAAATAGGATCATGGGGTGCATCAGGAGGGGCATAGGTGCTCATGACCAGAGCATCATTTTACCCCTGTACAAGTCACTGGTCAGACCCCATATGGAATACTGTGTACAGTTCTGGGCACCTGTGCTTAAAAAGGACATATCAGAACTGGAGCGGGTTCAAAGAAGGGCAACAAAGTTAATAAAAGGAGTGCGGGGGCTAGAGTACCCGGAAAGATTGTCCAAGTTAGGTTTATTTAGTACAAACAACGATTGAGGGGTGATCTAATAACTATGTATAAATATATTCGGGGTCAATACAAAGATCTGTCCCACAATCTATTTATACCCCGGAGTGTAACTATAACCCAGGGGCATCCACTAAGGTTAGAGGAAAGGTGCTTTCTCCACCGACATAAGAGGGGATTCTTCTCTGTAAGAGCAGTGAGACTATGGAACTCGCTGCCAGAGGAGGTAGTTATGAAGAATACAGTAAAAACGTTCAAAAGTGGCCTTGATGCCTTCCTGGCATGTAATAACATTTCCAGCTATGGCTACTAGACCACTGGAAGGAGTTAAACAGGCTGAACTGGATGGACTAAAGTCTTTATTCAGCCTTACATACTATGTTACTGGGAGGCCGATTCATTAATAGCGACAGTTGAGCGACTGTAGCGGCATTTTCAGAGCGCCCACTAGTAGTCGCTGTGCTTGGCCGTTGTTCGGTAATTGATAGCGACTCAGTCGGTTTGCCGTAATGTTGAATATTGGGTGAGGAGTCGCTATTTGACAGGTTCCGCGCTGTATGGGAGCGCATGATAGCGACTGGCCCTAGCGACCGGCTCCCACCATATTCATTAAAAAAATCATGCTCAAAAAATTCTTGCGCTGTAAAATGCATGTTTAAACCCCAGAGCGCTGGCGGCGATGGGTTAAAAGTAGTTTAACCCCCAAACAACCATATTTTTGCAAACCAAAAAAAAACAAGTTTTTTAAATCATTTTGTAATATGAATACATTAATATCAGACCTGTAATATCAATTCTGCACAAATTTGTTTTTAATTTTTTTTACCTTAAAAAAATTATCTAAAATGGCAGAAGTGGTCACAGAATTTTTCACATTAAAAAAAAAAATAAAAAATTAATAACAATTAATTATGAATATTTAAAGATTGTTCCATTGAAATGCATTGGAGAGCGCCAGGTAGCGAGAGGTCATACCTGTCGCTGTTCAAGGTCGGACACTGGCGCTGAGGCTGGAATAATGATGAATGAGTCGCTATATGGCGCTATCTCAGTCGCTAAGCAGGATGGGCTTGATAAATGTGTGATTGTGGTGGGGAGTCGGCGTTCTCGTGGCGGTGCCCGTCATTACCGGGCGCTCACCAGTCGCTACCTGTCGCTATTCCTTCATAAATAAGGGCCTATGTATTATTTGCATGGCTCCGCCCACTGCAAGGAGGCTATTTGTGACCCCCCATTGGGTAAATATCAAATATTGTACACCTATGATATCTAAACAGAAAATATATACTTGAGAGTATAAATAATAGAAGGGAGTATAAACAGGGAAAATAAATCTTACCATGGACACCTGCCAAAACCCTTAAAAACTCTGTCTGAGGAACCTTGAACACACGTCTGTCTGATAAAGGTAATAGATGTATTCTCTATATTTTTGTGTTTATAAAATGCTTTTAACCTATAAAAAAAAATATGAAAACCTACAAACTTAGCACATCCTGACCAATATTAAATCATCAGGGTCACCCAAGTAAGTAGAGCGAGCCCGGGCGTGTCAGCCTGCCAGATCGCGGTGTGGGTTCCGCAATGAGGACATGAGTATTCAGGAAGACGGCTCGGTCCCTAAGCGAATAGTTACTATAGTCTTTTGTGCTTCTCAGGAGGTAAAATGACTCGAGAGAGAAATAGTCATGGTGATGTTTTGAGTCAACTGACCTCCGGCTTTAATGCTTGTCTTTGGGTGACTCATCCAGAGGGAGAATTTGTTATTGAATTCCATGGATCCTGGGGCCGTCACCATTGTATAAACTTGCCTATCAGAGCTCTGACTGCATTTCATGGAGTTTATTAATATATACACAAGTTTAAAATGAATTAATAAGTCAACTATATAAAGTAAATGAATTGTATTGTTTAAAGTGGACCAACACCCAGGATTTTGACTATCCTGGGTTTTGGTCCACTCCCCTGGGGCAACCCGATCGGGGGTGCCCCGCTATGTGAAACCCCCCAGATACTCCCGCATCAACTCACGCATGCGCGGCCGCTTGTCCAATCAGTGCACTTGGAACCACTGAGCTATGCACGTCTGAGCGGCGTCTTAGCTCAGCGGCTACGAGCACGATGGCGGCTGTATCTCGCACTTCCTTCTAACGGGGAGTGCTCCCACGCCGGCCATTCACGAATTCACACGCGCCCTGCTAGAGGGATAGAGGGGATGTGGCCGCTGCTCGCGCATGCGCCGTTGGACCAGGATTAAGGTAAGTGTCGCGGGCAACCTGGGGGGTTTGACACAGCGGGGCATCCCGATTTTGGATGCCCCGCGGAGAGGTAATGGATCGGCCTGGGAATTCTATAGATTCCTGGGCCGATCCAGCTGGGTTTTGGTCCACTTTAAAGAGGGTTAAAGAGAGTCTATGAGACTCCAGGGTAGGCGTACTCGCTCCCCCCGGAGTATCCAGATTCAGGAGGCCCCGCTGTGTGAAACCCACCAGGTCGCCGAAAAATTCACCTTCTTTTCTGGTCCAATGGTGCATGCGCGAGCAGCGGCTGCATCCCCACTACTACCTTTAGCATGGCATGAGCCTGCGCCAGGCATTTGTGAATGGCCGGTGTGGGCACGCTCCCTGTTAGCGGGGAATACGGCCACCAGCGCACTCAGGGTGGGAGGGGATCCGAGCGCGCTTACTGGACGAGAGGCTGTGCATGTGCTGTAGGACCGAGGAAGGGTGAGTGAGATCGGGGGGGGGGTTCACACAGCGGGCATCCTCGATCAGGTTGCCCGGGGGCAAAGACCTAAACCCAGGATAGTCAAAATCCTAGGTTTTGGTCCACTTTAGCCCTTCCGCCGCCAACATAGAGATGTTGTCATCCCCTGTTGCTAGGCCATTTTTCCACATTTTGCACTATGTATGTGTAACTGTGATTTTTGCAGGGATTTCCAGGAAAATTGTGACAGAGTTTGGGCTTTAAAGCAGAACAAAACAAAGGAACTTGACTTTCCCGGGTTTTGTTCTGTGCCCCCAGGGCATCCTGAATTGGGATGCCCCACTGTGTGAAACCCCCCAGTTCACCCAGTAAAATTCACCTCTGTTGGGTTTTGTTCCTCTTTAACATTAAAATGTTGGTAATTCTTTTAGTCATTTCGCAATATTTTCGGGTTGGAATATGTAAAAAAAAAATTAAATAATATTTTTACAATGTGTCACGTTTTTTAAAATTAAAAATGTACGTTTTTCAAGAAAACCATATTGTGTGTAAAAGTCCCATTCCTCCCGATAACAATGGTACCACACCTGTTCTTGCCCAGTAGACCCCTAATCGAAAAGAGCATTGTATGACATTTTTAAATGAAATACAACTACTATCAAGGGTTAGACCCTTAAAAATAGATAAAAAGGAAATTACCATGGGGTCCCTCCTCTCCAGAGGGGGCAGACTTAAAAAAAATGTTAATCAAGAAGCGGCCTACAAAATTGTAACACGATGGTATTTTGTGCCATCTAGAGGCCCCTGGGCACAAAATCTGCTGGAGGCCCCAGATACAGTATAAAATAATAGTCCAGCCAAGTAACTGATTGGTGGTTGGCTGGCACCCGCCTACTTACTGGAACATCAGATGGAGTCCCTTGTGCCCCCCTTGTGCGGGTGCGTGCTGCTCCTGCTTTGCCATTCTGGGTGGGGGGTAGTGTAGTCGCCCGGCTGGTTCCCTGCATTGAGCTGCCAGCGGCTGTGCTTGGTGGCTTATGTGCAGTGACAGCTCTGCACCCATCACTGTAGCGTTGCTGGCGGCGGCTTTGCTGCTCTAGACTCTGCTTCCTGCCTTGTGGTGGCTTTGGCTGCAGGTTTGTAAAAACAAAAAAAGGCGCAGGGGGGCCCCACTGCCACCAATAGCTTTGTTGCTGGCACCGAGGCTCATCAGACCAAAGACTGACAAGCCTCCTGGACCAGATCATAACCCAAAAGATGGTGGAGGCCCCCTTTGCAGGGCATGTGGTGGAGGCTCCGGGGCTCGCGCCCCTTGTGCCCCCTCATAATCATAATCCAGCCCTGTGGCTAAAACCTGCATACCGGCTCTTTGGAAATCACCCGACCCCCCCACAACGGCAATGTGGCTGTTTAGGGTTAGGGACATATGCAGGATGGAGGAACTAACGGCCATGTTAAAGGGGAATCTCGACAAGCACAAAGAGACTTGGGACCCTTGGCACCAGTTTACTTTTATTATTATTATTATTTCCTTCAGGAGTGATTGCAGCCACACAGGGGGGAGGACTGTCCCCGCTTCCAGGGCTGGATTATGAGAGGGGCGCAAGGTGCTTGAGCCCCAGGACCTCCACCACTTGCCCTGCAAAGGAGGGCTCCACCAATCTTTGGGTTATGACCTGATCCAGGAGGCTTTTCAGTCTTTGATCTGATGGGCCACGGGGGTCCGGCAATAAAGCTACTGGCAGAAGTGGGGGCCCCTGGCCAAGCCTTTTTTTGTTTTTGCAAACCTGCAGCCAAAGCCACCACAGCGCAGGATGGAGAGTCTAGAGCAGCAAAGCCGCCGCCAGCAGCGCTACAGTGATGGGTACAGAGCTGTCACTGCACATAAGCCACCAAGCACAGCCGCTGGCAGCTCAATGCAGGGAACCAGCCGGGCGACTACACTACCCCCCACCCAGAATGGCAAAGCAGGAGTTCCCGAGCAGCACGCACCCGCACAAGGGGGGCACAAGGGACTCCATGTGATGTTCCAGTAAGTAGGCGGGTGCCAGACAACCACCAATCAGTTACTTGGAAAAAAATACTGTATCTGGGGCCTCCACCAGATTTTGTTCTCAGGGGCCTCCACCACACTTAATACGGCCCTGCCCGCTTCCCTGTCATATACCCCTCCCCCTTCACTTTCTCCCTCTTTTGCCCCACTACTCCTTCTATCAGGGCCGGCGTCAGCACCCGGCAAGCCCGGTCAGCTGCCGAGGGCCCCACCCATTAGGGGGCCCACTGACAGCTGGCACAATGTGGTTAAAGAACTGCACACACTTCCTTTCTCTGTCTCTCTGCTCCATCCATCCCTGTCTCTTCAGCTCTGCCCCATTGGTTGTATGTCACCTCTGCCTCATCCATCCCTATCCCCTGAGCTCTGACCCATTCATTCATATTCATTGAGCCCTGCCCCATATTTCCCTATCCACTCAGCTTTTCCCCATCCATCCCTATCTCCTGAGCCCTGACCCATTCATCCCTATCTCTTGAGCCCTGACCCATTCATCCCTATCCCCTGAGCTCTGACCCATTCATTCATATTCATCGAGCCCTGACCCATCTTTCCCTATCCACTCAGCCCTGCCCCATCCATCTCTATCCCCTGAGCCCTGACCTATCTTTCCTTGTTCTCTTAGCTCTGTCCCATTCATCTATGTTCCCTCAGCCTCCCTCTTCCTCAATACTTCCCCATTCATGTGGGGCCAAACTAAAAAATAGCTCCAATAGGGGGTCGGAAGGCAAGCAGTCCTTCTTAGTTTTGGCCATACAATATATAGACCTCTGATCCGCGACTATCCAACGCAAAGGGACCCACTGAGACCACGCCGCCCGAGGGCCCACATAATCCTGGAGCCATCCCTGCCTTCTATCCTCTCTCCCCTTCCTTGCTTTCCCTTTTTCTTTCACCTTCCTCCTTTCTTTTTGTTGTGTCGTTGACTGTCTGTTTCTTTTTTTTTTTCTTCTCCTTGTTATGGTTTATTTGTAAATGAAGCGAAGAGACGACAGACATGAAGTACAGCGGCTTTTATTATTGTTAAATATGACAAGGAGAGTCGAAGACAGCATTCTGCTGTGGCATGCTGATGATGGCAGGGCTGGGGGGCCCCGGATGCTTCAAGGTGGTTATACCATGTAATACAGACCCCGACGGACTGAGTGTGGCACTGCAGGGGCTCACCTCGGCTTGCTGTCGATCCCTTGGCAATGTACCCTCTGCCAATGAATGTCTGTAATATCTGTTTCTTCAATACAAAAAAATGTACAATTTAAAAAAAGAAAAAAAAATGTTACGGGTGTACAGGGCAGGAATGGATGTCTACCGATACATATGTGATACCACTGTAATCCGGAGGTAAAACGGCTTGGGGTCCCCCTCTCCCTAACAGGGCCATACATACCATGCGGTAATGCCCCCCCGGGGTCTGGCAAAGCTGCCTGCACCACCTCTGCAGAATGTGGACCCGATTATACCTTTCAGCTTTTCAGGGTGGGAAAGAGGGACACTTGTTAAATTAAGCCACACCCCCTCTTTGATTGATGGGTACGAGATAGTGTGTAACAATTAGGCCCTTATTTATGAAGGAATAGCGACAGGTAGCGACTGGTGAGCGACCGGTAATGACGGGCACCGCCACGAGAACGCCGGCTCCCCACCACAATCACACATTTATCAAGCCGATCATGCTTAGCGACTGAGATAGCGCCATATAGCGACTCATTCATCATTATTCCAGCCTCAGCCCACAGCGCCAGTGTCCGACCTTGAACAGCGTATGACCTCTCGCTACCTGGCGCTCTCCAATGCATTTCAATGGAACAATCTTTAAATATTTATAATTAATTGTTATTAATGTTTTTTTTTTCAATGTGAAAAATTCTGTGACCACTTCTGCAATGTTAGATAATTTTTTTAAGGTAAAAAAAAAAAAAAAAATGTGTGCAGAATTGATATTACAGGTCTGATATTATTGTATTGATATTACTAAATTCTTTAAAAAATTTTTTTTTTTTTTGGTTTCCAAAAATATGGTGGTTTGGGGATTAAAAAACTACTTTTAACACATCGCCGCCAGCGCTCTGGGGTTTAAACATGCATTTTACAGCGCGAGAATTTTTGGAGCGGGATTTTTTGATGAATATGGTGGGAGCCGGTCGCTCTGACCAGTCGCTATCATGCGCTCCCATACATCGCGGAACCTGTCAAATAGCGACTCCTAACCCCGTATTCAACATTACTGCACACCGACTGAGTTGCTATTAACAACCGAACAACGGCCAAGCACAGCGACTACTAGCGGGCGCTGTGAAAATACTGCTACAGTCGCTCAACTGTCGCTACCTGCCGCTATTAATGAATCGGCCTCTTACAACAATATAAACACTTTCAATAGGCAAATGAATCATTTATTGATGCAGATCTGAATGTTACACCTCAAAGAACGAAAGAGAAGAGCAACAGGGGGACATGGAATCAAAAGAGGGACCGCCCCTCCAAATCATGGACAGTTGATAGGTATGTGTACATACTTACCTAGCCATTTATGCTGCCTCCTTTCTCCTCGTCACCAGATACATGCCTCAATGCGGGTGCTGCACGCTTCTCTCACGGCGCCCTGCGTGTACCCCCACCTCCCTTGCTACCAGGCACATGCCGCACATCTTTCTGGCTCCTCCTGCACTTAGAGACGGGCCGGTGAGTCTTCATGGGGGGGGATTGTGTTGACGGGGGCCTGTGATGGGGGCCCCGCTATGGGGTCCCATCCAGGCAATGTACACCACTGCTCCCCAGTATAACAAGCATGGGCACCAGCTATGGGGCTTGTAGACCAGGGCAGGGAGGCCCCCGGCCTTGATGGCTACCAGCCCGCATAGCCCTCAGGGCCATGGGCCCTTCTACCCCACCCTGGGTCTGCAGGTAATAGGGCGAGGGGCAAGTCACCCGCTGTCTGACAAGTGACTTGCCAGCCACTACTGTGCTGTGAACCCCTTACCAGTTAACAAGAAGCAGGCTGAAAGAAGCTGCCATGCAAGACAGGGAACAGGCACCAGCAGCATCGTCCAGAGTACTTGTGGATCTTGAAAAACTGCATTTCAATGCACTTTTAATGAAATTTGACCGTACTCATCCTCTCCTTATGTCCCCTGCTGGTTATCTTGTGATGACAGAGACATGGCTGTTTCTAGGGGAGGGCAAGCAGGGCGATCACCCTGGGCACCATGCCCATTGGGGGCGCATTTTTTCCAGCCATCCTGTTTTCTGCAGATAGGTCAGGCCCACTGTTGCTGTTTTTTGGACATAAGGCAGACCTCTCATCCTCCATATTGGACGGGGAGGCGATTCATTAATAGTGGCAGGTAGCGACAGTTGAGTGGCTGTAGCGGCATTTTCAGAGCGCCCGCTAGTAGTCGGTGTGCTTGGCCGTTGTTCGGTAGTTGATAGCGACTCAGTCAGTTTTCCGTAATGTTGAATATTGGGTGAGGAGTCGCTATTTGACAAGTTCCGCGCTGTATGGGAGCGCATGATAGCGACTGGCCCTAGCGACCGGCTCCCACCATATTCATTAAAAAATCACGCTCAAAAATTTCTCGCGCTGTGAAATGCATGTTTAAACCCCAGAGCGCTGGTGGCGATGGGTTAAAAGTAGTTTTTTAACCCCCAAACAACCATATTTTTGGAAACAAAAAAAACAAGTTTTTTAAATAATTTAGTAATGTGAATACATTAATATCAGACCTGTAATATCAATTCTGTACAATTTTTTTTTTTTACCTTAAAAAAATATCTAACATGGCAGAAGTGGTCACAGAATTTTTCACATTTAAAAAAACAAAAAACAATTAACAATTAATTATGAATATTTAAAGATTGTTCCATTGAAATGCATTGGAGAGCGCCAGGTAGCGAGAGGTCATACCTGTCGCTGTTCAAGGTCGGACGCTGGCGCTGTGGGCTGAGGCTGGAATAATGATGAATGGGTCGCTATATGGCGCTATCTCAGTCGCTAAGCAGGATTGGCTTGATAAATGTGTGACTGTGGTGGGGAGCCGGTGTTCTCGTGGCGGGGCCCGTCATTACCGGCCGCTCACCAGTCGCTACCTGTCGCTATTCCTTCATAAATAAGGGCCTCAGTGAACAGTAAGTGAAAGTAAACATGCCTGGGATAAGTATCCATTTATTCTTATGTGTATACACATAAGGGCAGACTAGATGGACCATGTGCTCTTCTTCTGTTGTCACCCTTCTGTGTTTCTATACTTTCTTTTTCTCCAATGATCTTACCTAATTTTTCCTTTGATTGGAAAGTTTCATGTCATTTAGGTCAATTTTTTTTCAAGTGGATCAAAACCCACCCTGGAGTCTATGAGACTTCAGGGCAGGCATACTCGCTCCCCCTGGGCAACCAAATTCAGCATGCCCCACTGTGTCAAACCCCCCAGGTCACTCGAAAACATACCTGCTTTCCCAGTCCAACAGCACATGCATGAGCAGCGGCCGCATCCCTGCTATCCCTTTAGCAGATGGGCCAAACCAAATTGACAAGGGTCATAAGAAAGGGCCACAATTCCATAAATACTATAAAACAATAATATGTTATTAAATGTTACACTATGGGCCTTATTTATCAAGGAATAGTGACAGATAGCGACAGATAGCGACTGGGGAGCCGGCCAGTAAAGCCAGGTACCGCAACTAGAACACCGGCTCCCCTCCACAATCACACATTTATCGCGCCGATACTGCTTAGCGACTGAGATAGCGCCACCTAGCAACTCATTCATCATTATCCCAGCCTCATCCCACAGTGCCAGCGAACATCCTTGAACAGCGACAGGTATGACCTCTCGCTACCTGGCGCTCTCCAATGCATTTCAATGGCAGAATGTATTTTAATTAATAATTATTTTTTAATATATATATATTTTTTCAAATTTCAAAAAAAAAATCAGTGAACACTTCTTTTTTTGGGATTTAAAAAAAATTTTTTTTTTTTTGCAGAATTGATATTACAGGTCTGATTTTAAACTATTCAGGTTTGAATATTATTTCAAAATCATTCCATTTTTTTTTGGGTGGTTAGGGGGTTAAAAAACTACTTTTAACACATCGCCTACTGCGCTCTGGGATTTAAACATGCATTTCACAGCGCTAGGAATTTTTAAGGCTGATTTTTTAATGAATATGGTGGGTGCCGGTCGCTATGTCCAGTCGCTATCATGCGCTCCCATACAACAGCGAACCTGTCAAATAGCGACTCAGCATCTTGTATTCAACATTACGGCACACCGACTGAGTCGCTATCATCCACCGAACAATGGCCAAGCACAGCGACTACTAGCGGTCGCTGTCAAAATACCGCTACAGTCGCTCAACAGTCGTTATCTGTCACTATCTGTCGCTATTAATGAATCAGCCTCCCCAGCAAAACACACTGCTTACTACCTCAGCTCCCTTAAACAGCCCTCTGCACTAACAGTACTTTTGTGTATTGGGTTTACATTGGGGGTCTCATCCCCTGCTTTGCTTGGTGAATATCTAGCATTTGCACTTTAGATTTGATTGATTGCACAGGTTTATGTTTTTTTATTTGCAGTAATTACCTTTTTATACTTGTATTTTTTGCACAAAGTGGAGTAATTGAACACTCACTTGAGTAATTAGAAATATATAATATATATACCGGTATATATATATATCTTTTTTTTTTTCCTTGGGCAATTTGTGGAGCTATTTAATACTGATTTCTATTTGTACTTTTTGATACCTTGTGGTCTTCTATAATATGGATTGCTAAGTATTTTAGCATCACAGGAATAGTGGATGAATTGATTTTAACAGTGTCTTTGTGTTGCATGTGTGTTTTTATTTTTGCTATAGTGTAACATTTAATAAAATATTATTGTTTTATGGCATTTGTGGAGTTGTGCCCCTTTCTTATGACCCTTGTCAATTTGGTTTGGCCCATGTTCTAGTATCTTGACGGGTCGGGCAGCACGCTTAGTTATCAATATTAAATGCTGTGCCCGCTATTTTGTATAAGTATCCCTTTAGCAGGCATATGCTGCGGCCGCCTTGGACAAGCTCTTGGACAAAGGGGTGGGAGAGGATGACTGGACGAGAGGCTGCACATGCGCCATAGAAGGGGTGAGTGAGATCGGGCGACCTGGGGGGTTTTACCCAGTGGGCCACCCCCAATCAGGGCGCCCAGGGGGCAAAAGACTGAATAGTCAAAATCCTGGGTTTTGGTTCATTTTTTAAAAATGATACCTGTTAGGGGCTCTCCAGAAAAATCCCAAATCATTTGGATGACCTTCTATTAGCTTGGTCTATCAGCTATGGTCTAGAGGTAGGGAAACAGGCCTGTGACCGGAAGGGGGCAAGTTCGATTCTCAACCATGGGACAGGACTGAAGAGCCCTTGAGCAAGGCACCTAACCCCCAATTGCTCCCCGGGCGCTGAGTTTAGGGCAACCCACCGCTCCGGGCACGTGTGCACGTCACTGCCCCTTAGGCCCTTATTTAACAAGGGATAGCGACTGGTGAGCGGCCGGTAATGACGGGCCCCGCCACGAGAACGCCGGCTCCCCATCACAATCACACATTTATCAAGGCAATCCTGCTTAGCGACTGAGATAGCGCCATATAGCGACTCATTCATCATTATTCCAGCCTCAGCCCAAAGCGCCAGCGTCCGACCTTGAACAGCGACAGGTATGACCTCTCGCTACCTGCCGCTCTCCAATGCATTTCAATGGAACAATCTTTAAATATTCATAATTAATTATTATTTTTTTTTTTTTTTTTTTAAATGTGAAAAATTCTGTGACCACTTCTGCCATTTTAAATAATTTTTTAAAGGTAAAAAAAAAAAAAAAAATGTACAGAATTGATATTACAGGTCTGATATTAATGTATTCATATTACAAAATTATTTTAAAAACTTGTTTTTTTTTTGTTTCCAAAATTATGGTTGTTTGGGGGTTAAAAAACTACTTTTAACACATCGCCGCCAGCGCTCTGGGGTTTAAACATGAATTTTACAGCGCAAGAATTTTTTGAGCGTGATTTGTTAATGAATATGGTGGAAGCTGGTCGCTCTGACCAGTCGCTATCATGTGCTCCCATACAGCGCGGAACCTGTCAAATAGCGACTCCTCACCCAATATTCAACATTACGGCAAACCGACTGAGTCGCTATCAACTACCGAACAACGGCCAAGCACAGCGACTACTAGCGGGCGCTCTGAAAATGCCGCTACAGTCGCTCAACTGTCGCTACCTGCCGCTGTTAATGAATCGGCCTCTTAGTTTGTAACTCACTTGTGTATAGTCACTCACATGGTGTTTATTCACTGGTGTGTTCACGGAGTTGTGTTGTTCACAGTGCACGGATGGGTAAATGCAGAGAAAGAATTCCATGTGTACAATGGCCACTATTGCACTATTATCACTATTCTTATTATCACTATTGGGTGTTTGTGCCTAGGACCACTAAGGTTCAGTCCTGTTTCTTTTTCTAGCTCGGGCAGAAAGTCATCATGGTTGAAATATGCCAAGAGGTGACTTTTGGAGCAGCTAATTTTGTTTTCCGATGAACAGTAAAGATTCTATAACAGAAGCGATCTATATCTGGCTGTGAGGTCAGAGCAGAATATTCCCGAGCGATCATATTTATAGGGTTGGGCTCAGACAGATGGTCTCTAGGCATAACCCGGCTCTGTCTGATCCTGCCCTTATCATTCCCGAGCTCCTAATAATCCAAACTAGCTCTTGTTTTCTTACCAAAAATAATGACGATCAGTTTCTCCTCTCTATGAAAAGGAAAACCAGCATTCCATTCTTTTGATGCAGCAGACCTGTCAGAAGAATAAAGTGCGGTGAGCGATATCGGTTTGTACAAGTCCCCCTGACACTGCTGACTAACAAAATATAAAGGCTGATTCATCACTAACGCCAGGTAGCGACAGATGAGCGTCTGTAGCAGGCATTTGCAGAGCGCCCGCTAGTAGTCGCAGTGCTCGACCGTGAGTCGCTACTTTATAGCGACTCAGTCGCTGTTCAGTAATGTTGAATACATTGTGATGAGTCGCTATTTGACCAGTACAGCGCTGTATGGGAGCGCATGTTAGTGACTGCTCATAGCGACCGACTCACACCATATTCAGCAAGAAAACAGCCTCACAAATCTCTGGCGCAGAAAAATATTTGTTTGAAGCCCAGAGCGCAGGAGGCGGTGTGTTTAAAGTCTGTTTTCCAGCATCTATCCACTAGTAACAAAGCGAAAACATATGGAATTACATTGTAACAACATTGTAACATGAACACTTTAATGGCAGACCTGTAATGTCATTTCTGAGGAAATATTTAAAAAATAAAAAAATTATGAAAAAACTGCTTATTCAATGCCAGAAGAGGTCACAGAATTATTTGTGATTTAAAAAAAAAAAAAAAAAAAAAAAACGTTTAAAAAGAAGAAAAGGATCGTCCATTGAAATGTATGGGAGAGCGCCAGGTAGCGAGAGGTCATACCTGGCGCTGTGCAAGGCTGAACGCTGGCGCTGTTCGCTGAGGCTGTGAAAATGATGAATCAGACGCTACATGGCGCTATCCCAGTAGCTAAACAGATTCTGCTTGATAAATGTGTAATTGCGTGCCGTGCCCGGCGTTGACCAGTCGCTATCTGTCGCTACCTCTCATTAACCAGCCGCTACCTGACGCTATCCCTTCTTAAATAAGGGCCTAAGGCTTCATCTAAGGCCAGAGGCTTTGAGCGCGCTGGTGGCTGCATCCCCCGCTTCCCTTTAACAAGGATTCACAAATGGCTGGAGCGGGCATGCGCCCTGCTAGAGGCATAGCAGTGGTGCCCCCGTGGCTCGCGCATGCGCCGTTGGACCGGAAGACAAGGTAAGTGTGTGGAGCGACCTGGGGTTGTTTCACACAGCGGGGGTCTACTTTAAAGGCTTCTCTTGCTTACCAATTTGTAATTAGGACACCAACATTTAAAACACACTGTAAAGTTTGTCCCTAGCAGTGATTTCTTGTAACTGTAATGATGAAACGATGACCAGCGCCAGGAAAATACAACGCCAACGATTTCAAGGTGGAAAAAAATCATAAATATGCTGTTGAGCACTGGAAGAACGGTGGTCAAAAGTGGCGCTCACTCGAGCTGGGATAATGGACGCTGACATAGGCTGGCCAATACCTAGGGCCTTATTCATGAAGGGATAGCGTCAGGTAGTGCCTTGTAAATGACAGGTAGCGACAGGTAGCGGCAGGTGAACGCCGAACACGGCACGCAGAATCTTTTGAGCGACTGGGATAACGCCATGTAGCGTCCGATTCATCATTATCCCAGCCTCAGCGTACAGCGCCGGCGGTCAGCCCAGTATTACCTCTCACTACCTGTCGCTCTCCCATACATTTCAATGGACATTCTTTTATGTCTCTTTAAACAGGGGGGTTTTATTATTATTATTTTTTTTTTATCTATATTTTTTTTTTATATATATTATTTTTTTATTCTCAAATAATGTTGTGACCTCTTCTGGCCTAGAAAAAGCCATTTATGTAAATATTTTTCATGTTTTATATATTTCTGCAGAAATGACATTACAGGTCTAGCATTCATGTTACAATGTTATTACAATGTCATTCCATATGTTTTCGCTTTGTTACTGGTGGATACATGCTAAAAAACAGACGTTATTCAAACAGCCTCCGGCGCTCTGGGCTTCAGAGAAGCATTTTTCAGCACTGGAGTTTTGTGAGGATGTTTTTATAATGAATATGTTGTGAGTCGGTCGCCCTGACCAGTCGCTAACATGCGCTCCCATACAGCGCTGTACTGGTCAAATAGCGACTCCTCACAATGTATTCATCATTGCTGCACAGCAACTGGGTCGCTATGAACTAGCAACCCACGGCCGAGCACAGCGACTACTAGCGGGCGCTCTGAAAATGCCTGCTACAGACGCTCATCTGTCGCTACCTTGCGTTAGTGATGAATCGGCCTGCCTGTCAAAAACCCAGAGCCCCTGTGATAGTGCCAGGTAGTGTCTCATCCATCATTCCCACCGGCGATGGGATGAGTGTGGGCGCTGTGTTCCCTACAGTGCCAGATAGGACCAGGGGCTCACCCTGCATTGTGTGGCCTGATCCCATACATTTTAATGGGCTGAGATGGTTACAATTATTTGTATTTTTACAATGTATTTTAGTTTTTTTGGGCTGTTGCATGTGCCACAGGTTCCCTGGGCTGGTTGGGATTATTTCTATATGCGTTTTTAGCACTTTTTTTGTGCTGCAATCTTGTGATTTGGGCCATGATAAAGACATGTCATGTTGCCAGATGAGCGTCTGTATAGCGGCGCTTAGAACTGTAAGTGGGTATCGGGCGATGTAACAGAGCATCTCGGTCGCTGTAGTAACCTTGACGGCATTGATGAATGTCATGTGTGTTGGGCGGTCTAACAACAGTACAGCGCTGCAGCGAGCGAGAGGTAGCACCAGCTCAGTGCGTCCAACTCTCGGCACTCCACACCATATTTAACAAAAAAGAACACACACGCGCTGTTAGTGTCGCTCACCAGATTCCCTTTCTTAAATGTGGTTTTGTATACAGCGCCCGGCGTTCACCGAAGCACTACCTGGCGCTATCCCTTCTTAAGTAACCCCCGGGGAGGCCGATTCATTAACAGCGGCAGGTAGCGACAGTTGAGCGACTGTAGCGGCATTTTCAGAGCCCCCGCTAGTAGTCGCTGTGCTTGGCCGTTGTTCGGTAGTTGATAGCGACTCAGTCGGTTTGCCGTAATGTTGAATATTGGGCTATTTGACAGGTTCAGCGTTGTATGGGAGCGCATGATAGCGACTGGTCAGAGCGACTGTCTCCCACCATATTCATTAACAAATCACGCGCAAAAAATTCTTGCGCTGTAAAATGCATGTTTAAACCCCAGAGCGCTGGTGGCGATGGGTTAAAAGTAGTTTTTTAACCCCCAAACAACCATATTTTTGGAAACCAAAAAAAACAAGTTCTGTAAATTCTGTACTTTTTTATTTTTTATTTTTTTTACCTTAAAAAAATTATTAAAAATGGCAGAAGTGGTCACAGAATTTTTCACATTAAAAAAAAAAAAAAATTAATAACAATTAATTATGAATATTTAAAGATTGTTCCATTAAAATGCATTGGAGAGCGCCAGGTAGCGAGAGGTCATACCTGTTGCTGTTCAAGGTCGGACGCTGGCGCTGTGGGCTGAGGCTGGAATAATGATGAATGAGTGGCTATCTGGCGCTATCTCAGTCGCTAAGCAGGATTGCCTTGATAAATGTGTGATTGTGGTGGGGAGCCGGCGTTCTCGTGGCGGGGCCCGTCATTACCGGCCGCTCACCAGTCGCTACCTGTTGCTATTCCTTGTTAAATAAGGGCCTCAGTTTCTTTTCATTTAGTTTTGACATTTCTTTCTAGCTATTCCTTTGTTTGTCATTCCTTTTCTCTTTCTTTCTGTCTTTTTTTATTGTTTTAATTTCTTTCTGTCATTCCTTCTATACTTTAAATCCTTCTATTATTTTTTTCTTTCTATTCTTTGGCACTATTCACCATACATGCAACTTTATCACCATGTATGGCGTGTCATACCACACCGATAGAGGTCCATTGAGACTTTATCACCCCGGGGACCCGCATAAACCTGGAGCCGGCCCTGTTTGCACATTTCCTCCCTATTTTATCCAAAAATAATAAGAAACATTGGCTGGATTAAAGCTTCAAGGATAAAACCTCCTCCTAGCGCTGAGTCACAATGGTCATAATAGATGTGACCCGGGGGACATTTACTCATCGTTCTAATCTAAAGCCACCGCGGCCATAAAGTATGCGCAAACTGTTTTCCAGCAGTGTGAGGGGTTTCCTCTTCCCCTCTGTAAAAACAATTTGTCATATCAAGTGTGAGCCTCTAATAAGCATGCTAAATAGGAAACTGGCTGCGGCGTGTAGCATGTTGTCTGATAGACCGGAGGGGAGCCAGAGCCACAGCTGTAATAAATATCATCACCCATGTAATGTGAAACAAGGCCTAGCTGTACAACCTTCCTGCAAGAACACACTGCCATAAAGCAGCATGGATTTTCACTATTCGGGGTTTCGGTTCTTGTCCCGGGGGATCCTGATTTGGGGTGCCTTTCTAAGTGAAACCCACCAGCACCTATTAGCCATAAAAAAATGTATCTTTCCTCGATCCTACGGCTCTTGTCCGATCCGTGCCGTATGCCATTCTCTCCTACACATGGAATCCTGCAGGGAAGTCAGCGGTACCGCAGCGATTGCCCGCCACTCTTGGCCAGCCGCTGGGTGCCAGCCTTCTCCGCATCGCACCCGCATGGCGTGTAGGCCAAACGCCCGGCAAGGACTTCAACAAAATGTCGGCGGGTGATCCCTGCGGCATCTGCATCACCGCAGACTTCGCCGCAGTATTCCGGGTGAAGGTGAGTGTTTTTTTTATATTTGCTCTATTACATGTGCTTTAGCGCTAATAGAAGGAGGCAGGGCGGGGGGTATGTTAATATTTAAAGTGGACCAAAACCCAGGATCGCCGAAGTTAACTCGCCTCTTCCCGGTCCTGCGGCACATGCGCGGCCACACGTCTAATCAGCATGCTCAGAGCCGCTGACGTCACATTGTCGGGGAGGCTGATTTATTAATAGCGGCATGTAGCGACAGTTGAGCGACTGTAGCGGTATTTTCACAGCGCCCGCTAGTAGTCGCTGTGCTTGGCCGTTGTTCGGTTGTTGACAGCGACTCAGTCTGTGTGGCGTAATGTTGAATACAACGTTACTAGTCGCTATTTGACAGGTTCCGCGATGTATGGGTGCGCATGATAGCGACTGGTCAGAGCGACCGGCTTCCACCATATTCATCAAAAAATCACGCTCAAAAAATTCAAGCACTGTGAAATGCATGTTTAAACCCCAGAGCGCTGGCGGCGATGTGTTAAAAGTAGTTTTTTAACCCCCAAACCACCATATTTTTGGAAACCAATAAAAAAAAGTTTTTTAAATAATTTAGTAATATGAATACATTAATATCAGACCTGTAATATCAATTCTGTACAATTTATTTTGTGGTCACAGAATTTTTCACATTTAAAAAAAAAAAAAAACATTAATAACAATTAATTATTAATATTTAAAGATTGTTCCATTGAAATGCATTGGAGAGCGCCAGGTAGCGAGAGGTCATACCTGTCGCTGTTCAAGGTCGGACGCTGGCGCTGTGGGCTGAGGCTGGAATAATGATGAATGAGTCGCTATATGGCGCTATCTCATTCGCTAAGCAGGATCGGCTTGATAAATGTGTGATTGTGGTGGGGAGCCGGCGTTCTCGTGGCGGGGCCCGTCATTACCGGCCGCTCACCAGTCGCTACCTGTCGCTATTCCTTCATAAATAAGGGCCTAAGTCTTTGTCCAAGGCCAGAGGCTCCAAGCACGTTGGCGGCCACATCCCTCGCTTCCCTCTAACAGGGAGCGTGCCCGCGCCGGCCATTCACAAATGCCTGTCACGCACCCTGCTAGAGGGATAGAGGGGATGCAGCCGTGGTTCGCACATGCGCTGTTGGACCAGGAAGCAAGGTAAGTGTATGGGGCGACCTGGGGGGTTTCACACAGTGAGGCATCCCGATTTTGGATGCCCCGGTGGGGAGGGAAAGGAAAATATAGATTCCCAAGCCGATCGCGGTGGGTTTTGGTCCACTTTAACACAGGGGGCTGGAGTGGCCCTTTGATAATCTGGTTCCAGACAGAGCCTGGCATAAGGAAGTGGACACATCCGCAGTTTCCCTGCGTTGTGTACTGCACTCCCACCCTTAGGCCCTTATTTAACAAGGGATAGCGCCAGGTAGCGAATGGTGAGCGAACGGTAATGACGGTCACCGCCACGAGAACGCCGGCTCCCCTCCGCAATCACACATTTATTAAGCCGATCCTGCTTAGCGACTGACAGAGCGCCATATAGTGACTCATTCATCATTATTCCAGCCTCACCCCACAGCGCCAGCGAGCGACCTTGAACAGCGACAGGTATGACCTCTCGCTACCTGGCGCTCTCCAATGCATTTCAATGGAGCAATCTTTAAATATTCTTAATTAATTGCTATTAATGTTTTCTTTTTTTTTTTGTAAATGTCAAAAATTCGGTGACCACTTCTGCAATGTTAGATATTTTTTTTAAGGTTAAAAAAAAAAAAAAAAAATTTGTGCAGAATTGATATTACAGGTCTAATTAATGTATTCATATTACAAAATGTTTTGAAAAACTTTTTTTTTTTATCCAAAAATATGGTTGTTTGGGGGTTAAAAAACTACTTTTAACCCATCGCCGCCAGCGCTCAGGGGTTTAAACATGCATTTCACTGTGCGAGAATTTTTTGAGCGTGATTTGTTAATGAATATGCTGGGAGCCGTTCGCTATGGCCATTCGCTGTCATGCGCTCCCATACAGCGCGGAACTTGTCAAATAGCGACTCCTCACCCAATATTCAACATTACGGCAAACCGACTGAGTCGCTATCAACTACAGAACAACGACCAAGCACAGCGACTACTAGCGGGCGCTCTGAAAATGCCGCTACTATCGCTCATCTGTCGCTACCTGGCGCTATTAATGAATCGGCCTCTTAGTCTATCTGAATGGCTGGGTGCTAGAGCGCCCCTAAGCTACAGGGGTGCAGAGGATGCAGTTGCAGCTAGGGAGCCCCAGAAAAGTTAAAGCAGATTAAAGTTAAAGCCGATTCGGGATCACCCAGTAAAACTCACCTCTTGCACGGGCTCTCATCCAATCAGATCCAATCAGCATGGGCTCTCATCCAATCAGATCCAATCAGCACAGGCTCTCATCCACTCAGATCCAATCAGCACGGGCTCTCATCCAAACATCCTCTTTGCTGCGCACTCTTGCCGAATGGCTTTTTACGGTAATCATTATCTTGAACGGCTGCATCTACAGCACTGAGCATGCTCACAGCCTAAAGATGTTGGGGAGCCATCCAAAGTTTATATCAGTGAGAGAGCCAGGAAACAGGAGGTGAGTTTTGTGGCATCCTAGGAGGGCATCCCGATTTGGGAAGGGCCAGCCGCATTGTGTTTTGTTCCTCTTTAAGTGAATGCTGGACAATCTGGGGGTATTCACATATTGGGGCATCCTGTTTGGGATTTGTATTTTTTTTTTGGGGGGGGGGGGGATATGGGGCATAGATGGCATTGCATGCTTGTACACTAATAGAATATTTTCCTCCGCATTTGACCCACCAGTGCAGTGAGCGTACACATGCCCAGCTGTCCTAATGAGGGCGCCTGGGGAGAAGGTTCCTTGCTCATCTCTGGTAGGGAATCGAACCTGCAACCTTCCAGTCACCAGGCCGCTTCCTTACCTGAAGGCCAAGACTGCCCCTTGACTGGGATGCCCCAGGGGAATGCAGCTGGCCCTGGAATCTTTTCAATTCCCAGGAACCCTACATTAGGTTTGTTCTGCTTTAAAATTTGAATAAAACAATAATACATTACTGATACAAGCTGTTTCTTTTATTTTCGGCATTCCATTTTATTCCACACTAAAGTGACAGCGGTAGATGCTGGATAGAGTTACATTGCATCTCCAGTGTTGCGGTGTGCAGTGGGCCATGGCCGGTCCCCCCCTCTCTCCCCTTTGGATTTCTCTCATTACCTCCTTCTCACCATTGTTTGGGAAGCCCCCTCCTCTCCCATCTTGTTCAGTGAATGTATACAACTCATTTGCTTGCCGGGGGTCAGACGGGGCCTGTGTCTGTCATTTCACTGGAATAACCATTCCGAATCCCTATTAAAATAGATACGTGCTCTTAGGGCCCGGATTTACGGCCTTATTTATCAAGGGCTAGTGCCAGGTAGTGTCTGACGAGCGCCAGGTACCACCAGCTAACGGCGGCTACCGAATCAAGTACGCCCGGCGGCGGTCACAATGACGCATTTATCACGCTAAATGAGGCTAGCGCCGGCGAGAGCGTCAGCTAGCGCGGGATTCATCATGTAGCCGACTGCAACGAACAGCGCCGCTGCTAATCCCATCACAGCGCCAGGTATGACCTGTCGCTCCCTGGCGCTCTCCAATGCATTTCAATGGAGCAATCTTTAAATATTCATAATTAATTGAGTTTATGGTTTTTTTTTTTTTTTTTAACTGTCAAAAATTCTGTGACCACTTCGGCAATGTTAGATATTTTTTTTAAGCAAAAAAAAAAAAAAAAACTTGTGCAGAATTGATATTACAGGTCTGATATTAATGTATTCATATTACAAAATGTTTAGAAAAACTTGTATAATTTTTACATTAAAAAAAAATGGTTGTTTGGGGGTTAAAAACTACTTTACACACATCGCCGCCAGCGCACTGGGGTTTAAACAAGGAATTCACAGCGCGAGAAATTTTTGAGCGTGATTTGTTAATGAATCTGCAGCAAGCCGTTCGCTCTGGCCATTCGCTGTCAGGCGCACCCATACAACGCAGAACCTGTGAAACATCGACCCCTAACCCCGTATTCAACATTACCGCACACCGACTGAGTCGCTGTCAACAAGCAAACCCCGGCCAAGCACAGCGAATACTAGCTGGCGCTGTGAAAATCACGCTACTGTCGCTCATCTGTCGCTACCTGGCGCTAATAATGAATCGGCCTCCCCGTGTGGTGGAGGCCCCTGGGCACAAAATCTGGTGGAGACACAATATTTTTTTTCCTATAAAATAATAGTCCAGCCATGTAACTGATTGGTGGTTGTCTGGCACCCGCCTACTTACTGGAACATCAGATGGAGTCCCTTGTGCCCCCCTTGTGCGGGTGCGTGCTGCTCGGGAACTCCTGCTTTGCCATTCTGGGTGGGGGGTAGTGTAGTCGCCCGGCTGGTTCCCTGCATTGAGCTGCCAGCGGCTGTGCTTGGTGGCTTATGTGCAGTGACAGCTCTGCACCCATCACTGTAGCGTTGCTGGCGGCGGCTTTGTTGCTCTAGACTCTCCATCCTGCACTGTGGTGGCTTTGGCTGCAGGTTTGAAAAAACAAAAAAAGGCTTGTCCACGCCGCTGATAGCTTTGTTGCCGGCCCTGCAGCCCGTCAGACCAAAGACTGAAAATCCTCCTGGACCTGAACATAACCCAAAGGTTGGTGGAGGCCCCCTTTTCAGGGCAAGTGGACAAGGCCCCGGGGCGCACACCCCTTGCGCCCTCCTCATAATCTGCCCTGCGTGCTCTCATTGCACCATGTAAAGAAAAAAGAAACATCATATGTCTGAGCTGTTTCAGTCTTTAGTTGTCTAGTTGTATCCAATTTAGATAAAACTACAAAAAAAGGTTACTGTACAAGGCATGATGGTGCCTCAATCAACGTCTGCACCAGGGCCCCATCACATTATGTATATCACCGATAATGCGTGTTATTGTGTATGTGCTATTGTGTATGTATGTGTTATTGTGTATGTGTGCGTTATTGTTTGTGTGTTATTGTGTATGTGTGTGTATTGTGTATGTGTGTGTTATTGTGTTTGTGTGCTATTGTGTATGTGTGTGTTATTGTGTATGTGTGTGTTATTGTGTATGTATGTGTTATTGTGTATGTGTGTGTTATTGTGTATGTGTGCGTTATTGTTTGTGTGTTATTGTGTATGTGTGTGTATTGTGTATGTGTGTGTTATTGTGTTTGTGTGCTATTGTGTATGTGTGTGTTATTGTGTTTGTGTGCTATTGTGTATGTGCGTGTTATTGTGTATGTGTGTGCTATTGTGTATGTGCGTGTTATTGTGTATGTGTGCGTTATTGTTTGTGTGTGTTATTGTGTATGTGTGTGTTATTGTGTATGTGTGTGTTATTGTGTATGTGTGTGTTATTGTGTATGTGTGTGTTATTGTGTATGTGTGTGTTATTGTGTATGTGTGTGTTATTGTGTACGTGCATTATTGTGTATGTGCATTATTGTGTATGTGTGCGTTATTGTTTGTGTGTGTTATTGTGTATGTGTGTGTTATTGTGTATGTGTGTGTTATTGTGTATGTGCATTATTGTGTATGTGTGTGTATTTTGTATATACCTGGAGAAAGTAGCCTGGGTCGGGGGCTACAAAACGCGTTGGGGACCTTCTCCTGGCATTACCATTTTTTGTGGGGAAATTCCAGGACCCATACTAAGGTGATGTGGTGATTTCTATTTGTTGTGGTTTTTGCACAGTCAGTATCTTGTTTCTCTTGCCACATTAGTTTAATAGTTCATGTGGGATTGTTATATAGGAAAATACTTTGCATTTTTGGCACTTATGCCTTTACAGTTGGATGAATTGTATTTTAAATTTTGATTGATTTTGGGATTTTTTGGTGTTATATATATTATGGATCTATTTAGGATACCCCCAAAAATAAATTGCGTGTGTTGTATATATGCATTTTAAATGTGTGTATTTTAATGTGATTTTTAAATTTTCAATAAATATGAATTCATGAGATTTGATTTCATTTATTGATTGTGGTGGAGGGGGTGCTGCTCTTTGGATACTATTGGGGTGGTTGCTGGCACCGCCCTTATAAAACTTTTTTGTCTAATTTGGGATTTATAGTGTCCAATTGCATGCACGGCCACCCACAATATTGATTATTGGTTATTCATTTATTTATTGTTTGTGTGGTGCAGAATATATACATTTATTGATTTTATTGTGTATGTGCGTTATTTTGTATGTGTGTGTATTGTGTATGTGTGTGTATTGTGTATGTGTGTGTATTGTGTATGTGTGTGTATTGTGTATGTTTGTGTTATTGTGTATGTGCGTTATTGTGTATGTTTGTGTTTGGTTTGGTTTTTTTCCTGCTAATGAAATACAAATATGTCATCTCTAACCTATACATCCATACTGAGTATGTGAAACGGCAATATTAGATTGTGAGCTCCTTTGAAAGAAGAGGACTATTTTTAAGGTGATTAATTTACAGAGCAAATATTTGTAACTTTACTGAACACACAATGCACAAAAATACAAAAACCATAAACCCACGGCCCTGCGTTGTCAGTGTGCTTATTACACACAGTGCACACAAGATGAAAGCTGCTGTAAAATGATCAGGGTTGACTCTTATGCCCTCCCCCCCCCCCCCCCCCCACCAGGGCTGTCATCGATGTCCTCTTGGGCGGCGCCATTTTCCCGTTCCAGTGTGTTACGGGGAGGCCGATTCATTAATAGCGGCAGGTAGCGACAGTTGAGCGACTGTAGCGGCATTTTCAGAGCGCCCGCTAGTAGTCGCTGTGCTTGGCCGTTGTTCGGTAGTTGATAGCGACTCAGTCAGTTTGCCGTAATGTTGAATATTGGGTGAGGAGTCGCTATTTGACAGGTTCCGCGCTGTATGGGAGCGCATGATAGCGACTGGCCATAGCGACCGGCTCCCACCATATTCGTTAACAAATCACGCTCAAAAAATTCTCGCGCAGTGAAATGCATGTTTAAACCCCAGAGCGCTGGCGGCGATGGGTTAAAAGTAGTTTTTTAACCCCCAAACAACCATATTTTTGCAAACCAAAAAAAAACAAGTTTTTTAAATAATTTAGTAATATGAATACATTAATATCAGACCTGTAATATCAATTCTGTACATTTTTTTTTTTTAACTTTTATTAAAATTTAAAATTATTTAAAATGGCAGAAGTGGTCACAGAATTTTTCACATTAAAAAAAAAAAAAAACAATAACAATTAATTATGAATATTTAAAGATTGTTCCATTGAAATGCATTGGAGAGCGCCAGGTAGCGAGAGGTCATACCTGTCGCTGTTCAAGGTCGGACGCTGGCGCTGTGGGCTGAGGCTGGAATTATGATGAATGAGTCGCTATATGGCGCTATCTCAGTCGCTAAGCAGGATTGGCTTGATAAATGTGTGATTGTGGTGGGGAGCCGGCGTTCTCGTGGCGGGGCCCGTCATTACCGGCCGCTCACCAGTCGCTACCTGTCGCTATCCCTTGTTAAATAAGGGCCATATTTCACTTGTGTTCACTGTAACACACCGGCTACCTCCATCAGAGCACCCAGCCAGTACAACTGAACCACTAAAATGTTGTTGCACTTACTGATCATTTCCCGACCAGGCTACTGCAACACTCTCCTCTGTCACCTACCAGCTAACAGACTGGCACCCCCATACCTTCCAACTTTTCAGGGTGGGAAAGAGGGGCATTTGCTGAATTAGGCCACGCCCCCTCATTGAGGGATGAATAGGAGATAGGGTGTAACAGGTACAACAATATAAACACTTTAAATAGGCAAATGAATCATTTATTGATGCAGTTCAGCATGTTACACCTCAAAGAGGGACAAATAAGAGCAATAAGGGACAGGGGGACATGGACTTAAAAAAGGGACAGTCCCTCCAAATCAGGGACACTTGGGAGGTATCGTTAAAGATCCTCAGGAAGCCAAAACTGGGAATTAAATTGGATCAAAACCCAGGGTTTTGACTATCCTGGGTTTTGGTCCTTTCCCCTGGGGCACCCCGATTGGTACGAAACCCCCCAGATCGCCGTGCGCAACTCACCTCTTCCCGGTCCTATGGTGTATGCGCGGCCACTCGTCCAATCAGTGCACTCAGGGTTGCTGATGTCACGCTGTCTAAGCCAGCGTATAAAGTCAGTGGCTCCAAGCGTGCTGGCGGCCACATCCCTCACTGCCCGCGCAGGCCATTCACAAATACGCCTTAGACGAGCTACTAGATGAAGGGGCAGAAGCGGGCGAGCGTGCTGATTGGACGAGAGGGCTGCGCATGCGCCGTAGGCCCGGGGAAGGGTGAGCGAGATTAGGCGACCTGGGGGGGTTCACACAGTGGGGCATCCCCGATAGAAATGCCCCGAGGGCAACGATAGTCAAAATCCTGGGTTTTAAATTAAATCATTGTCATCATTGTCATCATTATAATTAATAATAAGGTATGTGTGGAAAATTGGAGAGAGAAGGATAGGGGGGCCCCATAAAACCTCACTATGGGGCTCCTTACAGGCAATGGGGGGCTGTGCAGCAGGTATGTAGATATTCCGAGCCGTTATTGTGTTCTTGGTAAAGAAAAACTCGCAGTAATGTACTAATTCCTCTCCCTGTAGATTAAAGGTTTACCTGTGACAGGGGCAGAATGGAAGATGGATGGATGGGGGATATGGGCGATGATCCCCAGTTTAGGAGAAGCAGTAATCCTTAGCCAAAACATTGTCCTGCCATACAAAGCCAGTACTGGATGGATATAGTAACTGTAAGGAAGGGCTTAGAGCAAAGCTGTGACATGTGTGACAGCCATAACGCATTATCTACACATTATCTACACATTATCTACACATTATCTACACATTAGCACAGCCACTTCAAGGGGATTTCCAGCCCCTCTAAGCTTCTTGTAGATGAAATCTCAACAATAAAAAACTTAAACTTTCTAAATACTGTAGATCAGTGACCAGGACCAGCCTTAGGGTCAGCATACCTCCCAAGTGTCCCCGATTTGGAGGGACTGTCCCTCTTTTAAGTTCATGTCCCCCTGTCTCTCGTTGTTCTCCTCTGTCCCTCTTTGAGGTGTAACATGCAGATCTTTATCAATAAATGATTCATTTGCCTATTTAAAGGGTTTATAGTGTTTTAACTGTTATAACCTCATATCCATCCCTCAATGAGGGTGTGTGGCCTGAAAAGTTGGTAGGTATGCTGTGGAAGCATCCCAAATTAGGATGCCCTAGAGGAGAGTGTTGAAGAGGATAAACACCCTGGCCGGCTTCTGACCTTCCCCTGGGACATCCCAAATTGTGGTTGGTCCACTGTGTGAAACCGCTCCAGGTCCCCGCTAAACTCAACTTTTACCCTGGCTCTCGCAGCAATGTAAATATAGGCAGCCTCATCTTCAGCCTCTCTGAGGCATGCTCCATTCAAATTGGCTGGGGACAGTAGCACGCCCACATCTAAAGGGAACTGGGGATGCACCCACTCCCACTCATTTTTGCTGAGCTTTAGGTCTATACGGAGCTGTATTGGCAATCATGAATATGCTGCATTGATTCGTCAAGAGCCCACGCTTATGCCGTAAGGTAGGGCATGCGCCCTGCTAAAGGGGTAGCGGGGATGCGGCTGTGCCGTTGGACCGGGAAAGAAGGTGAGTTTCCGGGTGACCTAGGGGGTTTCACACAGAGGGGCATCCTGATTCTGGAGGAGGGAATCCAGCGGCCCTGGAATCTTGTAGATGTCAGGGCTGTTGGGGCATGTGTTTTGGTCTACTTTAAACCAGACCTACAGTGTCCTTCAAAACTATGTGCCAGGGAAGATCCTGGTTCACAGAGACACCAGACTAACCTAACTCACCCACTCACATCACCAGTGCAGAGGCGTAGCTAGGCTTTTTCTCACCCGGGGCAAAGATTCGAAATGGCGCCCCCCTCACCTGTGCTCAGGCCGCCCTTCAGCACCCCCCTGAGCTGCTGCACCCGAAGCATATGCCCCCCCCCTGCCCCTTCCTAGCTACGCCCCTGCATCAGTGAGCCCTGCATTAGAGAGATACTGACTTTTACTTACCCGAGGTTTGTGGGGAAAAGTTAAGGGACAGTTAATAGCCACATGCATGTGCGGAATCCGCAGCTCATGTAAGAGACTTTCTTCACTGAAGTGTGCAGCTTCTTCCTGTCCCTCATCATAAAGGGCTTAAGTTTTGGCTTCCTACGGATCTCTAACTGTGGAAGAATCCCAAACTGGGATGCCCCAGAGGAGAATGTTGAAGAGGATAAAAACCCTGATCAGCTGCTGACCTTCCCCTGGGACATCCCAAATTGTGGGTGGCCCACTGTGTGAAACAGGTCACCCACAGCGATGTAGACTTAGGCCCTTATTTATGAAGGAATAGCGACAGGTAGCGACTGGTGAGCGACCGGTAATGACGGGCCCCGCCACGAGAACGCCGGCTCCCCACCACAATCACACATTTATCAAGCCAATCCTGCTTAGTGACTGAGATAGCGCCATATAGCGACTCATTCATCATTATTCCAGCCTCAGCCCACAGCGCCAGCGTCCGACCTTGAACAGCGACAGGTATGACCTCTCGCTACCTGGCGCTCTCCAATGCATTTCAATGGAACAATCTTTAAATATTAATAATTAATTGTATTAATTTTTTTTTTTTTATGTGAAAAATTCTGTGACCACTTCTGCCATTTTAGATAAAAAAAAAAATTGTACAGAATTGATATTACAGGTCTGATATTAATGTATTCATATTACTAAATTATTTAAAAAACTTGTTTTTTTTGGTTTCCAAAAATATGGTGGTTTGGGGGTTAAAAAACTACTTTTAACCCATCGCCGCCAGCGCTCTGGGGTTTAAACATGCATTTCACAGCGCGATAATTTTTTGAGCGTGATTTTTTAATGAATATGCTGGGAGCCGGTCGCTAGGGCCAGTCGCTATCATGCGCTCCCATACAGCGCGGAACCTGTCAAATAGCGACTCCTCACCCAATATTCAACATTACGGCAAACTGACTGAGTCGCTATCAACTACCGAACAATGGCCAAGCACAGCGACTACTAGCGGGCGCTCTGAAAATGCCGCTACAGTCGCTCAACTGTCGCTACCTGACGCTAATAATGAATCGGCCTCCCCGGCAGCCGCATCTCCAGCATCTCTGGGCTGAGGCGTGCTTCTGCGTCCAGCCATTCAAATTGGGTGGGGACAGGAGCGCTTTCACATCTAAAGGAAACTGGGGATGCACCCGCTCCCACTCACTTTTGCTGAGCTTTAGGTCTAAATGGAGCCATATTGCCGATCATGAATATGCCACGCTGATTCGACAAGAGCCCACGCATATGCCATAGGACCGGGAAAAGGTACGTTTTCATGGGCGATCTGGGCGGTATGATCTAGCAGGCCCCTCAAATCGGGATGCAACTGGGCAAGGGGAAAAACTGGGGTAATGAAAATCCCAGGTTTTGTTGCACCTTAAAAGGGACATAAAGTTATTTTTGACTGTTGATCTGCTTGTCCCAGAATTGTCCCGACACAAACAAAAAAAAAAAACTTTTGTCCCCCGAAGCTTCTCCGCCCAGTGTCGGCATCATCATACTTACCAAGGGCAGGAATCCAGTGAGTCCATCTAAATGGCGGCATCCTGGGGGCCTTGTTTTAACCCCCACATGCCTACTTTCACAGTAGCCCTGATTTGCCGTTGGGAAGGGTATTTAAAAATAGAAGTTGCCAGTAAAATCTTACATCATCATTTTGCAGGCGGCATTGTTGGTGGACACTGGGCCAATGTGTGTGATGGGGCCCCTAGATAAGTATCTGGCGCCCCTAGATGAGTCCGACCATCTGCAGTGCCGTGGGCTGCTCACCTTGTAAATGCCGGAGCTCACGCGCACCCACCTTCGTCTAGATGTGGATTGTACATCCGATCCGATGTGTTTGAATTGACCCGACTGCAACGCCTTTCGTTCGAGAAGCTTTACTTTAGAGCTGCGGCCATGGTTGACCACCACGACAAGAAAGAGGCGTGCGATTGATGGCATGACCAAATGGGTTGACTGCCTTCAATTTTTAGTGAATGGCTCCTTCCAGAGGCCACCACCATTAGTGTGCCACACCACATGTGCCGTGAAGATGCTGTCAGTCTAGATCAGCGGTACTCAACTGGCGGACCGGGGTCCGAATGCGGACCTCAGCACCAGATTTCTGGACCCCTGCCCTGACAGCCCTGCACTCAGTTGTTTTTGTGTTGCTGTGCTCAGCGCTTAGTCTCCCTGCCAGTGTCATGACTCTGCTGCCTGTCACCTAGCATTGCAATATGAAGTACTGCACGGGCGGGAAGTGGCATTGCAAGGTGCACACAAACTTTGTTTCTCGGTCTCTTTGCCTCATCCAATCCTGTCCTGCTTCCCCAGCACAGCCCTATCCATCTCTGCCCCATCCATCCCTGTCTCGCCATCTCCTACTATCCACCCCCCCCCATCCGACAAACCCCTGCTCGGACCTTTACCTCTCACCTGATGCCTCTATATGGACCTTTACAACAAGTGGTTGAGTACCCCTGGTCTAGATGATAGTTTGCTAGGCCTCGGCAAATGCTTAGCTGAGCAATTACGGCGAGGCTGGGAATCAACCTTAACGACTTTAAAGTGGACCAAAACCCACATTTTTAACTAGCGTCCCCTGAATTGCTCCCCCCATAAAGAGTAACTTTTGCTGACTTTCACTGCTCCTGCTTCACTCTAATCTCACATAATGGCGCCTGTTTTAGCTGTAAAGCTCCGCCTCCTCCATTCGCTGCCACTATTATGTGTTGCAATTATGTCAATACCACACATATGCAATGACTGATCACCTGGCATCTTACAAAGAGGAACAGCAAAAAAAAGGTGTTCCAGGATTATTTGAAAAACAAAAATATCGATTTCTAGTTCAATACCCTAAGAAGGGAATATCAGCAGGGGCTTTGGCCAAATGTATTTCACAAGTTCTGTGAGTTTTGGCCCGCTTTAATAGCAATAGTCCTGTTATTATGTAGGTTTAGCATATCTAGAGATTTAGCTGTTATGTTACTAAAAACTAAGACTAACTAAAACCAAACTAAAAATGTAAGTGATTTAACAATTATTACAAATAGTTATTACAACTAATAACTACTGAAGATGTCTTTTGTTAAATATCAATGAACTTTCTGTTTGTGTCAATCAACAAAGCTTTATGAAGTGCCTTGTAAATTGAGTGTTGACAGGAGCCCCCTGGCAGACTTCAAACCCCCTCCCAGACCTTGTAAGAAGGCTACTGTACAATTATGTCACAATGGAGGAAATTATCTAGAACCAGGGCTGGATTATAAGGAGGGCGCACCCCGGGGCCTCCACCACTTGCCCTGCAAAGGGGGCCTCCACCAGGGCCGGCGTCAGCACCCGGCAAGGTGGGGCAGCTGCCGGGGCACCCTTCCTACAGGGGGGCCCACTAACAGGGCCGGCCTGTGGTGTGTCCAACGGCCCCTTGACCGGTGGTGGACTGTGAGGGCATGCCACAGCTGGTGCCTACATCTCCTCGAATGGCGGGGTTCCACACAACGGGACATCTCAATTTAGATTCCAGGGGAGGAAGTGCTGGGTTTTGTTCTGCTTTTAAGTTCCCCACTCCAGCTGATTTCCTCTGCCTGGAGCATCCCAATCTGTGATACCCTACTGTGTGAAACCCCCTGGGATCGCTGGCATACCCACTATGCAAGCAATTCCACCCCTGGGTTTTGGTCCGCTTTACAGGGGCATCTCAATTTGGGATGCCCCTGTTTGTGATAGAATCCCCCTGGTTTGGCCATTAACTAAAACTGGCGACCCCACAATGCATTCACCAGTTCCAGGAAAGATGGGGGGGGGGGGGGGTCACACACAGGGGCATCCATAATCAGGAGAATCTAGATTCCTTTAGACTCCGAGGTCAGGTTTAAGGGGGTTTGGTGCACTTCAATAACATGATCCTTAGGGGGCATCCAGATTTGGGACGTCTCTCGGTGATGTGACGTGACACTTCACCACAAAGGGGCCCCACTGAGACCATGCCGCCCAAGGGCCCACATAAACCTGGAGCTGGCCCTGGCCTCCACCAACCTTTGGGTTATGGTCTGGTCCACAAGGCTTTTCAGTCTTTGGTCTGACGGGCCATGGGGCCGGCAACAAAGCTATTGGCGGCAGTGGGGTCCCCCCCGAGCAGGGCAAGTCTTCTTTTCTTTTTGCAAATCTGCAGCCAAAGCCACCACAGCGCAGGACGGAGAGTCTAGAGCAGCAAAGCCGCCGCCAGCAACGCTACAGTGATGGGTGCAGAGCTGTCACTGCACATAAGCCACCAAGCACAGCCGCTGGCAGCTCAATGCAGGGAACCAGCCGGGCGACTACACTACCCCCCACCCAGAATGGCAAAGCAGGAGTTCCCGAGCAGCACGCACCCGCACAAGGGGGGCACAAGGGACTCCATCTGATGTTCCAGTAAGTAGGCGGGTGCCAGACAACCACCAATCAGTTACTTGGCTGGACTATTATTTTATACTGTATCTGGGGCCTCCACCAGATTTTGTGCCCAGGGACCTCCACCACACTTAATCCGACCCTGTCTAGAACAGAGGTTCCCAACAGGTGGTACTAGTATCACTGGTGGTACTCGGGATCTCATCAGGTAGTACTAGACAAGGCTGCAGACTGACCCCCAACTTGATATGCTGCCATCTATACCTTAACTATACCTCTACAAAACTACTCCAAAAAGTGTATTTTTCGTGTGTTTTATGAACCATAAATGGTTGCTTTGTACATTTTTACCAAGGTTTTTAGTTGAGCGACACCCTATACATACCATCCAGGTGGTACTTGATGAAAAAAAGGTTGGAAACCCCTGATTTAGAACAGCAATGTTATAGGGCTGCCACCAGGCTTCCTTTCCAAATTTAACCTTCCTCTCCCTGGGCATCCTGATTTGAGGGGCCCTAGAGAGGGGGCCCTACATGATTATTATTTTATAAAATAAAAGAAAAATGCCGTGGGGGTCCCCCCGCTCAAAGAGCAATACCAGCCTAGGCACCAGTTAAGTGGGCTTGTAGGCCAGGGCTCGGAGGCCGAATGGCCGGCCCCTGGCACATGTGCACCGAACTCTTCTGCACCCCCCTGGCCTTTGGGGATGTAGGTTGTGGGGCGGGGGGCGGGGCTTGGCAAGTCAATAGTCAGCTTGCCGGCCCCTCCTGCCCTTTGACCTGGTATGGGGGTCTCAAGGACCCCTTAACAGTTCACAAAGGGTTAAAGTAAAAAAAACACACAGACACACCAGAAAAAAGTCATTTATTAATTTATTTTTGTTACACTAATATTTACCTCCTTTCTTCCTTGCCATCCAGCACAGTCAGCCGCTATCTCACGCCGCTCACCGCTGAAGACAGCAGTGCGGAGGACATAGATCCTGCGCCCCACACTGGGCTCCAGCCACCTCGCTGGACCAGCCCTTCACTTCTCCTGTCACTCACAGTGATGTTTGCGGATTTCCTGGGCAGGCTCCTCGCCTAAAAATAGTCCCTTTCCAAGAGCGGGAGCCCAGTGAGGGTCGCCGGATATATAGGGGTTATTTAAGAATGGCTAGCGCCAGGTAGTGCCTCGTAGCAGCAGGCAGCGTCTGGTTAACGCCGGACGCTGTACGCAAAACCACATTTATGGAAGCTAATCTTGTGAGCGCCTCTAACAGCGACATGTAGCGTCCAATGTATTATTACAGGCGGCTCAGCGTATAGCGCCGGAGCTCTAGGCTCAGGAGCGCCATGTAGTACATGTCGCTCAGTGTCGCTCTCCCATACTTCAGCGACCGAGATGCTCTGTTACAGCGCCCGATACCCGCTTACAGCATCTACTAGTGGTCGCTCTAAGCACCGCTATACAGACGCTCATCTGGCAATACCTGGCATTAGTAGTGAATCAGCATCCACTTACTACGCCCCACTGTTTGCAGCAGAGAGCAGTGCGGGACAGCGGAGGACGGATCAGGGGACAGGTGAGTTTTTACTTTTTTTATTTAAGGATTTCAGGGGAAAATTCGGTCGGCACGAATCACAAGAAAATTCGGATTCGCGCGGAATCGATTTTTCTATGAAATTTGAAGAGAATCCTGATTTGTACAAAATGGTTCAAGCATCTCTAGTAATCAGTGGCGTGCTTAACCACCACGCTAACCAAGCAAATCTTTGGGGCCCCCACCTGCTAGGGGGCCCCAGAGGCAAGGTTAGATCAGTGGCACCTTTTTTTTAAAAAAATAAATAAATGAGAGCACTCGGCGGGCGGCCTGCAGCGAGTGAGGGGTTGTGTAACACAATGCAGAGTGTGCAGCAGATGGGAGCCATTGTACACTTACATGTAGGGCCGGCTCCAGGTTTATGTGGGCCCTTGGGCGGATGGTCTCTGTGGGCCCCTTTGTGTTGAAGAGTCGCATCACAAGACTGTGGGACGTACCAAATCTGGATGCCCCCTAAGGATCAAAAGACCGGCGGGGAAAAAAAGTTGCACCGCCACTCCCAGTCCGTCGCCGGGCAAGCACCGTTGCACAACCCAAAGGCCGACCCTGTCAGTGGGCCCCCCTAGAGGCCGGGGGCCCCCGGCAGCTGCCCTACCTTGCCGGGTGCTGTCGCCGGCCCTGCTTACATGAGTCAGTTGCTGGAGAATCAGTGCTCAGCTCCCTCAGATATGCAAGATGCTGTGACATCAGCTAACGAGCTGATTGGTGCAAAGCGGGCCACAGGCTCTAGCAATCACAAATAGCAATTCAGCAATTCACACAGTGGGGCATCCTAGTTTGGGATGCCACAGGGAGCAGAAACTGGACGGCTATATGGGCAATTCCCAGACAATTTTCTATGCCATGGACGGAACAATGCCAGGATGCCCCCTCTTTATGGGAGGCCCTCTCTATCCACTGCAATGGCGTGTCAAGACCTGACATGGCCCCTCCATTGCATCAATACTACAGAAGTGGTGCATATACGAAATTGGGAATATTAAGCAAAAAGTAGATATAACTACTACATTCAGTCTGCCTGCCTGCCTGCCTGCCACTGCCGCTGCTGTCGCCGCTCACCACCACACACACTTTCAAGCTTCCCGGCGCTTCCCGATTGCTATGATGCTGGTTCCCACAGGTGGGTGGCCTGTGTATGGTTGGTGTTCATTATTTTAATTGGAAGCCGGCTATACAGGCCACGTCTACCGGCTGCCTGGAACCATCTCCGCAGGAACTGGGATGCTCCGGTAAGCTTGAAAGTGTGTGTTCGGTTGTGAGCGGCGGCAGCTGCAGCGGCAGGCAGGCGGGCGTGAATCTGTTACCCTGCCCGTCAGCTGCTTCACTATTGTCCAGTGTTCTGGAGGACGGAGGGTTGTTTATGCTGGCTGCAATGGGGCGGGGGATTCTGTGATCAGCAGCAGTGGTACTGGACTAGGGCTTCGAAGCCTGTAACTTATCTCCCCCTCCTCACCCTTCGCTCCATAAGACGCACAAACATCTCCACATTACGTGGGGGAGTGAGTCTTATGGAGTAAAAAATACAGTATAGTCCAAGAAATTAAAAAAATGAGAAATAATATCCTAAAAAAGTTAATTCAATAACATTGAAGTTAAGGTGGACCAAAACCCTGGCTGATGGCCTGATTACTTCCCCCGGGGCATCCAGATTGGGGATGCCCTGCTGACCCCCCCAGGTCGCCCAGTAAACTGACCTTCCCACCCTATGCAATGGCGCAAGAGCAAGCAGCAGCCGCTGCCTGCTATACCTTTATTAGGTATTTACCTATACTCGTGAATGGCTGCCGCGGGCACACTCCCAGTTAGAGAGTAGAGGGAAATGCGGCTGCCTCTCCGCTCGGCTAGACTTGGCTGGAGACAAGACTCAAACTAACTGATGTGAACGGATCTGCATGCGCTGTAAGGCCCAGGGAAAGATGAGATAGAATGGGCGCCCTGGGGTGTTTGACTAAAATCCAGGCTAGTCGAAATCCTGGGTTTTGGTCCACTTTAAAACCACAAACTTGCAAGTAATACCCTATCCCTATAAAAATAGACTGAACAGTAATCCCCAAGATTTGCAGGTGCTGATTTAAAACCGAACAAAACCCTTGGCGGGCGGCCCTATAGACTCCTGGTCCGGCAGATGGCTTTCCGATTTGGGATGTCCCGCTGTGTGAAATCCCCCTGGTCAGCACCAAACTCACCTTTTCCCTGGCTTCCTGGGAGATGTAAACATTGGCGGCCACATCCCCAGTATCTCTGGGCTGAGGTGCGCTCCCATGCCCAACCATTCAGATAGGCAGAGTGCAGGAGCGCAGCATCTAAAGCAAACGAGGGATGGGGCAGCTCCGCTTCCCTATTGTTGACCACTATGTCTAAACAGAGCCGTATTGTGGGGCACCCCCCTTTGTGAAACCCTCAAGGTCGCTGGAACAAACTCACCTCTTCCCAGTCCTACGGCGTATGCTCAGCCACTTGTCCAATCAGCACGCTTGGATCCGCTGATGTCCCTTCGTCTAAACCTTCGTCTAAGGTGAGCGGCTCCAAGCGCACTGACGGCCGCATCCCTCTAACAGGGAGTGTGCCCGCGCCGTGCATTCACAATAGCCTGCCATGGGCACACACCCTGTTGAGGGATAGTGGGGATGCGGTCACGGCTCACTCCTGTGCCGTTGGACCAGAAAATAAGGTAAGTGTATGGGGCTAACTGGGGGGGTTTCACACGGCGGGGCATCCCAAATTTGGATGCCCCGGGAATTCTCGGGCAGATCGCAGTGGGTTTTGGTTCTCTTTAAAGCAGAGAAAAACCCTCCCTGTCCAAGTGCCTCGGACGATGCTGCTGGGTCGGGGGTGGCCCGGTTTTAAAATAAAACCAGGTTTCTCCGACGCCGAAGCCACGGCCAGCAGGACTTTTGAGATTGCCGATTGGCTGATCTCAAAAGTGCTGTATGATGAGGTGCAGTCAGCTGACTGTATCCCTGGCTTTCTATTGGCGCACGTCTGCTCCGGTGGCCAACGAATCCGATAGGTTAGGTGCAGAAGCATGCACAGCTACAGGGAAGCCGGAGATGCCGCAGTAGCCACAGGTGGAGGTGAGTTTACTGGCAACCTGGGGGTTATACACAGCAGGGCATCCCACTATAGGATGCATTGGAGGTAGGCCAGCGGCAGGACAGGGTTTTCGTCCACTTTAATATTCACAGCAAATGGTGCTGACTGGGCGACAACCCACGCATGCACAGTAGGACTGGGGAAAGGTGAGTTTTTTGGGTGATATGGAGGGGTTCACATAGCAGGGCATCCCAAATCGGGATGCCATCGGGGCAAGGCACAAAATAGTGAAAATCACGGGTTTAGTTCTGTAATAAATGGATTGGGGTGACAAAAACATTGCTACTCACTTTTTGTCCACAGCAGCTCCACCGCTGGACTACAACTTACCTGGATGGGAGATCGAGCGCTGGTTGATCCCCTCCAGTTCAAGATGACGGCTATGGACACGTTGGGTGTATGTCCGGCATACGTCCACTCCATTAAATTGCAATGGGGGGGGGCTGTGCCAAGGAAGGTGATGTGGGTCCATGGTCGTGGCCGCCATGTTGGACTTCAGTAGACCGACCAGGTAAGATGCAGTGACCAGCCATTCAGATAGTCAGGGGCCGGAGCGCATTGCACACCGCATGTTGGCCGGGGATGCCGCTGCTTCTATATGCCAAGCTCTGCGAATAAACAGGGCTGAACAATAGGCATTAAAGTGGACCAAAAGCGTAATGTATGGTCAGCTCTAACAAGTTGTATAACTAATTCTCCAGGGCCATCTGATTCCCTCCCCTCGGGGCATCCATATTCGGGATGCTCCTTTATAACTAATTCTCCGGGGCCATCTGATTTATTACCCCGTGGGCATCCAGATTTGGGATGCCCCGCTGTGTAGTGTAATGTATTGTATGGCCAGGTCTAACAAGTTGTATAACTAATTCTCCAGGGCCATCTGATTCCCTCCCCTCGGGCATCCAGATTCGGGATGCATCACTATAACTAATTCTCCAGGGCCACCTGATTCCCTCCCCTTGGGCATCCATATTCGGGATGCTCCTTTATAACTAATTCTCCGTGGCCACCTGATTTACTACCCATTGGGCATCCAGATTCGGGATGCCTCACTATAACTAATTCTCCACGGCCACCTGATTCCCTACCCTCGGGGATCCAGGATCGGGATGCCTCACTATAACTAATTCTCCGGGGCCACCTGATTCCCTCCCCTCGGGGCATCCATATTCAGGATGCTCCTTTATAACTAATTCTCTGCGGCCACCTGATTTACTACCCCCGTGGGCATCCAGATTCGGGATGCCCCGCTGTGTAGTGTAATGTAATATATGGCCAGGTCTAACAAGTTATATAACTAATTCTCCAGGGCCACCTGATTCCCTCTCCTCGGGGCATCCATATTCGGGATGCCTCACTATAACTAATTCTCCAGGGCCACCTGATTCCCTCCCCTCGGGGATCCAGGATCGGGATGCCTCACTATAACTAATTCTCCAGAGCCACCTGATTCCCTCTCCTTCGGGGCATCCATATTCGGGATGCTCCTTTATAACTAATTCTCCACGGCCACCTGATTTACTACCCTTTGGGCATCTAGATTCGGGATGCCCCGCTGTGTAAACCCCCCGAGTCCCTTTAAAACGTAGCTTCTCCCCAATCCAGCGGCGCATGCGCTAGCTGCTGCCATGTATCCCTTTAGCAGGGCGCTTTCCAGCACCAGGCATTTGTGAATGGCTGTCGTGGGCACGCACTCCGTTAGAGGGTAGCAGGGATGCGGCTGAGTCTTAGCCAATTATGCCGAGCGCAGCTTAGCACACTGATTGGACCAGAGCCCGCGCATGTGCCATAGCACCGGAGAATGGTGAGTTTACTTGGTGACCTGGGGGGTTTCACACCACGGGGCATCCCAAATCTGGGTGCTCTGCAGGCAACCACCAAAACCTAGCATAATAAAACATCTTCCGGGCTGATCGATTCCGTCCCCTAGGGGCATCCTGATTTTGGATGCCCCTGGGGGACGGAATCGATTGCCCCGGGAAGATCACCTTGGGTTTTGGTTGTGAAACCCCCCAGGTCACCCCATTCACTTAACTTACTCTCCGGTCCAACGGCGCATATGTGAGCCGCATCCCTGCTATCCCTCTAGCAGGGTGCGTGCCTGCGCCAGGCATTTGTGAATGGCATGCTCCCTGTTAGAGGGAAGCGGGGGGATGCGACCGCCAGCATGCTCGGATCTGCTGGCCTTAGACGCTGGCTTGCGCTGTAGGACTGGGAAGAGGTGAGTTAATTTTGGCAATCTGGGGGGTTTCACGTAGCGGGGCATCCCCAATTTGGGTGGGTTTTGGTCCACTTTAATAGTCACTAAATGTGAACTACAGTAGCACTACATAAAGTGTAATAACCAGATAATAATATAATACATAATAATAATATGGGTGTAAGGGTGAGTTCCCTGCTTTATAATGTGATTAGGTGGAGTTAAAGGCTCTGTATAGGCATACAACCCCCCCAAATCTATACTATATTATTATTATAATAATATTAAATATATGAAAATATAAATAATAATAAATAACATAAATAATAATACAATTATTCTAATATAATAATAATAATAATAATAATAATAATAATAATAATAATAATAATAATAAATAATAACAATCTCTATTTATACGATCGGCCCCCAGAATTTGCGGGAATTAGGTGAATTACATAGTTGTGAAAGGACCAAAACCCAGGATAGTCAAAATCCTGAGTTTTGGTCCACTTAAATTTAACTGAACGCAGCTAGACAACTTAAACCGGACCTTCAGCATGATTTAATTGAAAGCCCAAACCCTTAAACGATTCCCCAGCATCTAAAATTAATATATTTTAAGTTTTTAGTCAATTACTTATTATTCTGTATGTACAGGGTGTGGGAAACATATAAGATAGGCTCTTATTCAAGGTGAAGATCCGGATTAATGTGAGCAATCTGTATGTACAGAGTGTGGGAAACATATAAGCTAGACTCTTCTTCAGGGTGAGGGTCTGGATTAATGTGGGCAATCTGTATGTACAGGGTGTGGGAAAATACCGTTTTGTGAGTACTCACCTGTAAAACGGGTATTATGAGTGCCATACACTCCACTTCGATCTTCATGACATGTGGGTAATCTCCAGTAGAGGGCGAACGTGTGCAGAGATGAATATGCAAAAAAAGAAAGCCCCTCCCGGTCCATATATACCTGGGACCTCCCACCAATTTCCCAGTGTAAAAAAAGCAGTACGGGGACCAGGAAGAACCAATTATAACCTTAACAATCAAAACCAAAGGTTCACCATATAAAAGCTCCAGAACACCTGAAAAGGGGTGGGGCTAAGTGAAGTGTATGGCACACTCATAATACCCGTTTTAAAGGTGAGTACTCACAAAACGGTATTATTCTAAGTGTGCCATACACTCCACTTCGATCTTCATGACATGTGGGACATCCAATAGCAGTGTCCATCATGGGTGGGAGCCAGAAACAGTAAAGAATGTACCAACTCAAACCACTGCAGCTTGCAGAACCTTGTGGCCAAAAACAGCATCCGCTGAAGCCCGCACATCAACCTTGTAAAACTTGGAAAAAGTATGAACGGAAGACCAAGTAGCAGCCTTACAAACTTGTTCAACAGAAGCCTGGTGCTGAAAAGCCCAGGATGCACCAACAGCACGAGTAGAGTGCGCAGTGACCCTAAAAGGGGGAGTCCTCCCCTTAGCAGAATAGGCCCCAACAATGGCCTGACGAATCCATTTGCTAATCGTACACTTAGCAGGCGCCAAACCTTTCCTGGGCCCGCAGGGCACCACGAAAAAAGCGTCCCTCTTGCGGAAGGAAGAAGTAGTCACCAAATAGTACTTCACACAGCGAACAACATCCAAATTGTGCAGAACCCTCTCCTTGACATTGTTAGGCTTAGGACACAAGGAAGGGAGAACAATATCCTGATTGAGGTGGAAAGCAGACACCACCTTAGGAAGGAAATCTGGCTTAAAACAAAAAACCACCTTATCCCGGTGTTTCTCAGAGTAAGGGGCCTGAATCGACAGAGCCGCCAACTCAGAGACACGCCGAACAGAGGTAATAGCTACCAAGAAAGCAACCTTCTGAGTGAGAACCGAAAGAGCAATATCCTGTAGCGGCTCAAAAGGAGGACCCTGGAGAGCCAAAGGAACCAAATTCAAATCCCAAACAGGAACCACAGCCTTCAGAGGGGGCCGCACATGTGCGACCCCTTGGAAAAAGGTCTTAACCAGCGGGTGTAAAGCAAAAGACCTCTGGAAGAAAACCAACAGAGCAGAAACCTGTCCTTTCAAAGTACTAAGCTGGAACCTAAGATCCAGATTATACTGAAGAAACTCCAAAATCCTAGGAATCGAAAACACCCTACAAGGCAAGGCCCTAGCCTCACACCAATCAATATAGGACCTCCAAGTCCTATAGTAAATGCCAGAAGAGGACCGCTTCCTAGCTCTAATCAAGGTCTGAACAACGGCCGCAGACAAAACTTCCTCCTTCAGAATGAAGGTTTCAGCAGCCAAGCCGTCAAAGCCAGCCTTTGAAAATTGGGGTAAAGTAGTTGACCCTGAGATAACAGATCCGGCAACATGGGAAGCCTGTACTGATCTACGGCCAGCCTTACAACGTCTGCGTACCAAACCCTTCTTGGCCACCTTGGAGCCACAAGAATTGCTGGCACCCCTTCTAGAACCAGTTTGCGAACTACCTTGCCGAGACGGGCGGAAACAGGTAAAGAAAACCCAGATCATTCCAAGCAAGGGACAAGGCATCCACTGCCAGAGATAGAGGATCCTGAGAAAGAGACACAAAGGCCGGAAGCTTGTGATTATGCCTCGAGGCAAAGAGATCCACCTCCGGAGTCCCCCACTTGCGGCAAAGATCCAGAAAGACCTCGGGTTTGAGAGACCACTCTCCTTGGCGAGAGGATCCCCTGCTCAGGGAATCCGCCTCCGTGTTCTCCACTCCCAGAATGTAGACTGCCGAAATGCAAGGAACATTGCTCTCTGCCCAGTGCAGGATCAGAGAGACTTCCCTGAGGGCACTCCTGCTGCGAGTCCCTCCTTGGTGATTGATGTAAGCTACCGCCGTTCGGTTGTCTGCACGAACCTGAACCGGTAGACCCTGTAAGTGTGAGGTCAGCCGTGCCAGAACCAGTCGGATGGCTCTGAGCTCCAAGACATTGATGGGGGTGTGAGCCTCCTGAGGACCCCACACCCCGCTGAACTGATGACTTTTCCAATAACCTCCCCAGCCCGACAGGCTGGCATCCGTGGTAACCATCTCCCAACAAGGGACCAGAAAGGATCTGCCCTTCAACAGGTTGCTCGACTCCAGCCACCACCAAAGGGACTGCCGAACCCTGGGAGACATCCTGAAAGGTTGATCCAATGACTGCGGACACCTGTCCCAATGCGTCAATAGGTGAAGTTGAAGAGATCTCATGTGAAACTGTGCAAACGGTACTGCCTCGAAGGAGGACACCATCAAGCCCACCAGTTTCATCCCCTGTCAGATAGAGGGACAAGGACTGGCCCAAAGAAGGCTGATCAGATCCTGAATCTCCTGCACCTTGGTCTGGGGCAAAAACACTCTGGCCTGAATGGTATCCAGATTCATGCCCAGAAATGAAATCACTCATGACGGAGAGAGAGAAGACTTGGTGCGGTTGATCACCCACCCGAACCTCTCCAGAGTCGACACCACCTGGTGAGTGTCCAGCTCCGCCTGACGGAGGGAAGAAGCTGAGATCAACAGGTCATCCAGATAAGGCACAATGTGAATGCCCTGAGCTCTGAGCAGAGCCATTATTCCTGCCAAGACCTTGGTGAAGACCCTCGGCGCCGAGGTCAGTCCGAAGGGAAGGGCTACAAACTGAAAATGTTGATCCTCCACCGCAAACCGGAGGAATCTCTGATGCGCCGGAAAAATCGGAACATGCAGATACGCATCCTTGATGTCTATGGACGTCATAAAATCCCCTTGGCGAAGGGAATCGATAGCCGAGCGCAGAGTCTCCATGCGGAACTTTTTGGCTCTGATAAACCTGTTGAGAACCTTGAGGTCTAGACTGGGTCTCACTGAACCCTCCTTTTTGGGAACCGTGAAAAGGTTGGAGTAGTAACCCCTGCCTCTCTCCAACTGAGGCACCGGGCAAATAACTCCCATGTCCAGAAGGTTTTTTACTGCTAACAGGAGCCCCTGTGCAGCCTGAGGGTCCGAGGGCACTCGAGACCTTAAGAATCTTAGGGGCGGCCAGTACTCGAACTCCAGTTTGTACCCGGAGGAGACCACTTCCAAGATCCAATTGTCTGTGACCTCCCGGGCCCAGACCTGGAAGAAGAGCCGCAGCTATCCCCCCACCCGTGCGGGTGAGGGCGCCCCTTCATTGCTGAGCCGGTTTAATGGCGGGCTTGGACTTGGAACCCCAGGCAGCCGCGGGACGTGCCCGACCTCTGCCCCTGTTCCAGGACGAGCCGCTGCCACCCGAGAAGGCCAAACCTCTAGCTGCTCTGGCCCCTCGAAAGGAAGGAGTGAACGAGCCAGCCCCCCGAAAGGGACGGCGCTGTTTCTTCCGCTGAGGTAACTTACCTCCCTTAGCAACAGCATCCAATTTATCTCCAAACAGCCGCACACCCAGGAAGGGAAGAGCTGTAAGCGACTTCTTGGCCCCAAAATCCGCCGTCCACTGTCGGAGCCAGACCAATCTGCGCATAGCCACCAATAGGGCTGAAGTCCTGCTACACATAACAATAGAATCTTCCATAGCAGCCAAGACAAAACTCATGAACAATTCACATCTCTTAAGGGTAGCGAACTCAGCGCTAGCCGGATCAAACTGAGCGTCATTCAGCCAGTCCCTGATAAGAGACCTGGTAGCAAGCGACACTAGGGCAGATGCACAAACAGGCCGCAGGGCAGAGCCCACGCTGGCAAATGCGTGACACGCCATCTGATCAAGGCGCTTATCCTCGCCATCCTTAAGGGAAGTGGCATCAGGGGTGTTCACACCGAAGAGTTAGTCAAACCCAAAACTGGCGCATCAACCTCGGGAGGAGAAGACCATCGCTTAACCGCTTCCACCGGGAAAGGATACTTCTTATCCCATCCCTGAGGAACAACAGGAAGCCGACTGGGCCTCTCCCATTCTTTCAAGATCAGCGCATCAAAATGACCCTGGGTAGGGAATTCCAGACGGGGCTTACGGGCCCCAAAAAATTCCCCCTTCTTGAGAGGAGGCGCCTCAGGCGGGTCAATATCCAACACCTCCAATAGATGACAAAACAGTGGCCGTATCAACGGCATCCCCCAGCGCCTGCCCGACATAAGCATCACCAGACTGTACATAGTCAGTCTCCGTTTCTTCATACAATTCCCCCTCCTGTAAAGGGGAATAATCCGACAAATCAATGGAATCATCGTCAACATCCCACAAGGGCTGGGCCGACGACAAATGTCTCTTTTTAGCCTGGGCCTTCTTTCCCACCGTGCTAACAATAAATTTCTCTATGCTGGCCAACCGAGCCCAAACATCAGAGTGCGACTCCCCGCTGGCACCAATGACACTTGGGGTACGGATAAGGCGGGGAGGGGAAGGCGATGAAGCGAGAGGAGCCGACCCAAAAGGCTGGGTACCGGACTGCCGCATTATGGCCTTTTGTGCACATGGTATACACATCAGCACATTCTCCCCCGTAAGGGATACCCCACACCCCACACATGGCCCGGATTGTCCCAGAGGGAGCCCGAGCCCAGTATCCTGCGGAGCCTCCATAAGGTGATTTTTGTGGTCAGTTGCAAGACCGCAGGGAATTATGCCTAAGCAACCCGGGATGCCCTTTAAAAGTCCCGGTGGGAGGATTTAAGGTGATCAATTTAACACTAGGGACCCCAGGACCAGGAGGAACCCCTTAATATGCACTATTATGAAGCAATCTGCAACACACAATAAGGGATATCAGTTACTATACAGCGTAACAACATCATTCAAAATACATATATATATATATATATATATATATATATATATATATATTTACCGTCCCCCGAAACAACAGCAGCAGCAATGCAGCAAGATGGCCCCCGTCTCTGAGGTAATCAGAAAGAAGCAGGAAGAGAAAGGGGGCGGGCCAGCGCCGAAGGCGCGCTTTTCCAGGCCCCACCCCCCTCCCAGCAGCGCGGATCTGGCCAGGGAGGCCCTTCAGAAAACGAGCCGAACGAGGGGGCGGGGCTACCGCGGCCGCGCCGAACGCCCGGCCCCACCCCCTTATCTAAACACAGCCTGAGGGAGAGAAGCTCCCCAGGCTGACAGGAGAAACCACAGCAGGCTAGGCCAAGCAACAATTAACAATTAATCAAGGAATAACCTCCAGGTGATCCACAACAACTCACACACACAACTTACAGTGGTAACACCAACACACATACACATATATATATATATATATATATATATATATATATATATATATAAAGTAAAAGGGAGAGGCCGAGGATGACGGCCTGCCAGCCCCCCCCCCCCCCCAGAGGGAAGTAAGGGACCCGGAAGGGGGGGGGAACCCGTCCCGAATAGGGCCACAGGCATGTAGGGACAGGGCATCCCACACCAGGATCACCAAAACCTGGGTAACCGCCTACCCCATAATGAGGTCTCACGGTGGAGCAATGCTCCTTCCGCACCCATAGGGTGCTCCTACCCTCACCAGGACCCGCAGCCTAAGCTGGGAGGCTCAGATAGGGACAATTTAGAAAGGGTCCTGGCAGCAATAGGGACAATAAACGGCCGGGCGCGGGCCCGGCTTACCTGCAAGTAAGTCTTCATCTTCTGTCTTGTCGCCTTCCCTGCAGAGAAGGAACTGGGAAATTGGTGGGAGGTCCCAGGTATATATGGACAGGGAGGGGCTTTCTTTTTTTGCATATTCATCTCTGCACAAGTTCGCCCTCTACTGGAGATTACCCACATGTCATGAAGATCGAAGTGGAGTGTATGGGACACTTAGAATACATATAAGATGGGCAGGCTGATTCATCACTAACGCCAGGTAGCGACAGATGAGCGTCTGTAGCAGGCATTTCAGAGCGCCCGCTAGTAGTCACTGTGCTCGGCCGTGGGTCGCTAGTTCTGTGCAGCATTGATGAATACATTGTGAGGAGTCGCTATTTGACCAGTACAGCGCTGTATGGGAGCCCATGTTAGCGACTGGTCAGTGCGACCGACTCACAACATATTCATTAAAAAAAACAGCCTCACAAAACTCCGGCGCTCAAAAATGCTTCTCTGAAGCCCAGAGCACAGGAGGCTGTGTGATTAATGTCTGTTTTTTAGCATCTATCAACTAGTAACAAAGCAAAAACATATGAAATTACATTACTATTACATTGTAACATGAACACATTAATGCCAGACCTGTAAGGACAATTCTGCAGAAATATATAAAACATGAAAAATATTTGAAAAAAATGGCTTTTTCTAGGCCAGAAGAGGTCACAACATTATTTGAGATTAAAAAAATAAATAAATAAAAACCCTGTTTAAAAAGAAATTAAAGAACATCCATTGAAATGTATGGGAGAGCGACAGGTAGTGAGAGGTCATACCTGGCGCTCTGCAAGGCTGAACGCCGGCGCTTTTCTCTGAGGCTGTGATAATGATGAATCGGATGCTACATGGCGCTATCCCAGTCGCTAAACAGATTCTGCTTGATAAATGTGTAATTGCTGCCGTGTCCGGCATTCACCTGTCGCTACCTCTCATTTACAAGGCACTACCTGACGCTATTCCTTCATGAATAAGGGCCAGACTCTTATTCAGGGTGAAGGTCCGGATTAATGTGGGCAATCTGTATGTACAGGGTGTGGGAAACATATAAGATAGGCTCTTATTCAGAGTGAAGGTCAGGATTAATGTGAGCAATCTGTATGTACAGGGTGTGGGAAACATATAAGATAGGCTCTTACTCAGGGTGAGGGTCTGGATTAATGTGGGCAATCAGTATGTACAGGGTGTGGGAAACATATAAGATAGGCTCTTATTCAGAGTGAAGGTCAGGATTAATGTGAGCAATCTGTATGTACAGGGTGTGGGAAACATATAAGATAGGCTCTTACTCAGGGTGAGGGTCTGGATTAATGTGGGCAATCTGTATGTACAGGGTGTGGGAAACATATAAGATAGGCTCTTACTCAGGGTGAGGGTCTGGATTAATGTGAGCAATCTGTATGTACAGGGTGTGGGAAACATATAAGATAGGCTCTTATTCAGGGTGAAGGTCTGGATTAATGTGGGCAATCTGTATGTACAGGGTGTGGGAAACATATAAGATAGGCTCTTATTCAGAGTGAAGGTCAGGATTAATGTGAGCAATCTGTATGTACAGGGTGTGGGAAACATATAAGATAGGCTCTTACTCAGGGTGAGGGTCTGGATTAATGTGGGCAATCTGTATGTACAGGGTGTGGGAAACATATAAGATAGGCTCTTACTCAGGGTGAAGGTCTGGATTAATGTGGGCAATCTGTATGTACAGGGTGTGGGAAACATATAAGATAGGCTCTTATTCAGGGTGAAGGTCTGGATTTATGTGGGCAATCTGTAGGTACAGGGTGTGGGAAACATATAAGATAGGCTCTTATTCAGGGTGAAGGTCTGGATTAATGTGGGCAATCTGTATGTACAGGGTGTGGGAAACATATAAGATAGGCTCTTATTCAGGGTGAAGGTCTGCTTTAAGACTGAAATAGCAAAGATAAGCGGTCCCTCGTATCCCTAAATGATATGATAAATGTGGTGGAGGAGCGACCATGATGGGGGCCCCTGTCTCCCCCTCCCTTCAGGTGAGCGCAGCGCTGGGCTTTGCCGGTTTGCGCATGCTCAGTGCGGGCCGCGCTGTTGGGGAGATAAGAGGTGGTGGGGGCGGCGCTAGGACCCCGCAGCGGCTTCTCTGCAGCCTCCGGGCTTATCACAAAAGCGGCGAGGAGCCGGGTGTTAGTGTGTGTGTGACCCGCTCACCCGCCGAGTGTCAGCTCCTGTGCCCAGACACCCCTCCAACCGCCCGGACATGATTCTCAGGTAAGTCCCCAGCTTGTGCCCGGGACCGGGGGGGGGAGATACAAGTCCTTGGAAGCGATACAAAGACTCGCAACTACTTGTATGAATGGCCCTTTGTCCCCATTACTCGCCACTTGTCCCCATTACTCGCCACTTGTCCCTGCTGGATCGCCCTATAGTAAATGTGCCCCTTCCTGCAGGTGCTCAGATCGCTCAGAACGGTAGAAAGATTAAAAAAAAAAAAGCTTCCGATCTTTTAAAGCTGGCCACACACCTTACAACTGTGCTTCTATACAATGTGTATGCCCTTAATTATTAATGATTTATTAGTGAACGATCCTATTATTTATTAAACACGATGTGCTTGTATAGCTAGTGTTTTAGAGTTTCAGAAGTTGTTCTATAATTTTGCAAAGTTTGTCTAAAAGTTGTTCTATAGTTTAAGTTTGTCTAGAAGTTGTTCTATAGTTTAAGTTTGTCTAGAAGTTGTTCTATAGTTTAAGTTTGTCTAGAAGTTGTTCTATAGTTTAAGTTTGTCTAGAAGTTGTTCTATAGTTCATTAAAGTGGACCAACACCCACCCCTGATCAGCTCCCTCCCCACGGGGCATCCAAAATCGGGATGCCCCGCTGTGTGAAACCCCACAGAAAGCCCCTAAAATCTTACCTTTTAGGCGACGGATAAGACTCCCGCGCATCCCTCTAGCAGGGTGCGCTCCCGCGCCGGCCGTGCACCCTGTAAGAGGGACGCGCGAGAGGCGGCGGCGGCTTATCCGTCGCTTGTCCGTCGCCTAAAAGGTAAGATTTTCGGGGTTTTCTGGGGGGTTTCACACAGCGGGGTGCCCCGCGGAAGTGGATCAACACCCAGGATAGTGAAAATCCTGGGTGTTGGTCCACCTTAAGTTTGTCTAGAAGTTGTTCTATAGTTTTGTAAAGTTTGTCTCGAAGTTGTTGTGTAGTTTCGTAATTTTGTCTAAATGTTGTCTAACTTATGCTGCTCGTGCGATTTGGATTATACGATCTTATCAAAGGACGCCCCCAAATGACTGTAACTGATAAGACAATGCACCTATGCCTAAGGTTTTACAATCAGATTGTGTTGTGCATGGCCAGCATTAGACACACATGACACAATTTTGGTGTACAATAAAAAAGAAGCCCCCAAACTAATGTTACTGCGATAGACGAGGCTACTATGCTATAAGTTTGAATAAAAAAACTACTGTACAATCAGATTGCATGGTGTATAGCCAGCATTAGCTATACAACTTTTTAGAGCTGGTCATATCTTATCTATTGAGCCCTAAATCACTGTAATTGGGATAGGCAAGTTCTATGCCAAACTGTTCAACAATCAGATTGTATTAGTTATACAGCTTGTTAGTGCTGGTCATACATTGTACAATATAACTGTGTAATTAAAAAGGAGCCCCCAAACTACTGTTATTGCAATAGACGAAGCTCCTATGCTATACGTTTGAATAAAACACTGTTGTACAATGAGATTGCATGGTGTATGGCCAGAATTAGTTATACAACTTGTTAGTGCTGGTCATACATTGTACAATATAACTGTGTAATTAAAAAGGAGCCCCCAAAATACTGTTATTGCAATAGACGAGGCTCCTATGCTTTACGTTTGAATAAAACACTGTTGTACAATGAGATTGCATGGTGTATGGCCAGAATTAGTTATATAACTTGTTAGAGCTGGCCATACATTATACAGCTGTATTGTACGGTCTTATCTATGGAGCCCTGAATTACTGTAATTGGGATAGGCAAGTTCTATACCAGACCTGGGCAATGTACGGCCCGCGGGCCGTATACGGCCCTTTGCTAGGCTCTTACCGGCCCGGGCTGAGCTGGCCAGTAAGAGACGCAGAGGAAGGGAAAACATGCCAGACTCGACGAGCCGAGTGGCCGATCGGCTGCTGCTTAACTTAGGTGATCGCCTGTGTACAGTGTGAGAGGCTTAGGTTAAGCAGCAGCTGATCGGCCGCTCGGCTCGTCGGGTCTGGCACATTCTCCCTTCCTCTGAGGAAGCCAGACCCGATGAGCAGGTGATAGAGACCTGGGGACTTTGGAAGGACAGAGTAGGAGCTCCAGAGCATCAGTAAGTCTGCTCAGAAAGATTATGTAGTTTGCTTGTGTTTTCCCTTCCTGCCTGCTGTCTCTTTTTCACCATGTACCTGTCCACCATGCTCTCACCATGCCCCCTTCCTGCTGTCCACCATGCTCTCACCATGCCCCCTTCCTGCTGTCCACCATGCTCTCACCATGCCCCCTTCCTGCTGCCCACCATTCTTACACTTTGCCCCAGCTGATATGAGCTCTCCTTCCAGACTGCCAGAAGCCAATGGCTTCTCTGATTGGCTGGGAAATTATCACATCAGATCGTTTGAAGTGGACCAAAACCCTGCTTTATCAGCCTGGGAATCTTATAGATCCCCTCCCCGCGGGGCATCCAAAATCGGGATGCCCCGCTGTGTGAAACCCCCAGGTCGCCCATAAACTCACCTTCTTTCCCAGTTCAACGGCGCATGCACGAGCTGCGGGCGCATGCCCGCTATCCCTCTAGCAGGGCGCGTGCCTGTGTCAGCCATTTGAGAATGGCCAGCGCGGGCGCGCTCCCTGTTAGAGGGAAGCTCGAGATGCAGCCGCCAGCGCACTCAGAGCCGCTGAGCTTAGACGTCGCTTAGACGCCCATAGCTCAGCGGCCCTCCACAATATTTTTAGTTTCTCATGTGGCCCCATGGAAAAAATAATTGCCCACCCCTGTTCTATACCATCAGACTGTGTGATGTATGGCCAGAATTAGCTATAACTTGTTAGAGCTGGTCATACATGACACAAATTTAGTGTACAATAAAAAGGGAGCCCCCAAACTACTGTTACTGTGATAGACGGGGCTCCTATGCTACGTTTGAATAAAACACTGTTGTACAATCAGATTGCATGGTGTATGACCAGGATTAATACAGCTTGTTAGAGCTGGCCATACATTACACAGTATTATTGTGCAGTTATATATATGGAGCCCTGAATTACTGTAATTTGGATAGGCAAGTTCTATGCCATAAAGTTTCAACCAGCCTGTTCAACAATCAGATTGTGTGATGTGTGGCTTGCATTAGCTATACAACCTGTTACAGATGGCCACACATGACACAATTTTATTGTACGATAAAAAGGGAGCCCCCAACCTACTTGTGTGATAGACTGGGCGCCTATGCTATAAGTTTGAATACAAACTGCTGTACATTCAGATTGCATGGTGTATGACCAGAATTAGTTATACAACTTGTTAGAGCTGCCCATACATTACACGGTTTTATTGTACAGCCTTATCTATGGAGCCACGAATGACTATAATTGAAATAGGCAGAGCTACTGTGCCATAAGGTCTCAATGGAACTGCTGTATAATCAGATTGTAGTGCATAGGCAGCAGCATTCACTATACAACCAATCTATCCTATGCTGGCCATACATTACTCAAACTGCTATGGTCTGTTCAGTTAGGGCTTTTATCTAAGGCCCTTATTTATGAAGGAATAGCGACAGGTAGCGACTGGTGAGCGACCGGTAATGACGGGCACCGCCACGAGAACGCCGGCTCCCCACCACAATCACACACTTATCAAGCCAATCCTGCTTAGCGACTGAGATAGCGCCATATAGCGACTCATTCATCATTATTCCAGCCTCAGCCCACAGCGCCAGCGTCCGACCTTGAACAGCGACAGGTATGACCTCTCGCTACCTGGCGCTCTCCAATGCATTTCAATGGGACAATCTTTAAATATTCATAATTAATTGTTATTAATGTTTTTTTTTTTTTTTAAATGTGAAAAATTCTGTGACCACTTCTGCCATGTTAGATAATTTTTTTAAGGAAAAAAAAAATGTACAGAATTGATATTACAGGTCTGATATTATTGTATTCATATTACAAAATTATTTAAAAAACTTGTTTTTTTGGTTTCCAAAAATATGGTTGTTTGGGGGTTAAAAAACTACTTTTAACCCATCGCCGCCAGCGCTCTGGGGTTTAAACAAGCATTTCACAGCGCTTGAATTTTTTGAGCGTGATTTGTTAATGAATATGGTGGGACCCGGTCGCTATGGCCAGTCGCTATCATGCGCTTCCGTACAGCGCAGAACCTGTCAAATAGCGACTCCTCACCCAATATTCAACATTACTGCACACCGACTGAGTCGCTGTCAGCAACCGAACAACGACCAAGCACAGCGACTACTAGCGGGCGCTGTGAAAATACTGCTACAGTCGCTCAACTGTCGCTACCTGCCGCTATTAATGAATCGGCCTCCCCATTACACTGTTGTACATTGTGTAGTTTATAGCCAGCATAAGGTATACTTTAGGCTTGTTGGCCATATTACACAATTTTTTTTTGTACAGTCTTATCCAAGGAGCCTAAAATTACTGTTATTAGGGTAGGCAGGGCTTCTATGGCATAAGGTTTCAATCGAACTGTTGCACAATCAGATTGTAGTGTATGGTCAGCATTAGCTATGCAACAAAAAAAAATCTAATGTCGGCCATACTTTACACAAACTGCAATGGGCCCTTTGGTTAGGGCTCTTATGAGATTTCAATCACACTGTTGTACAATCGGGTTGCAGTGCCAGCATTTGCTATACAACTTTTTATAGCAAATAATTTATTACGCCATCTGATTGTACCATGATGCCAAAGCTATGCAGTACAAAAGCCACAACCTATTCTAACTGGCACGCTGCTGTTCCGTTAGGAGTCTTATATGATTTCATTCTAACTGTTGTACAATTACATTGTGTAGTGCAGGGGCTGCATTAGCTATACATAACACAAACTTTTTGTACAGTCTTGTCAAAGCCATGAAATAAAAGACTACCAACTTATTGTAATTGAGATTAGTCAACTAGGTATAAAGTTTCACTCAAACTGCTGTAGCATCAGTTTGTATAGTGCATGTGCAGCATTGACTATACAACTAGGACCCCCAAACTACTGTAATTGTGATGGACAGGGCTCCTATGCTATTGAATGTAGTGTGTAGGCTCCTATGCTATTGTGTAGTGTATGGCCTGCATTAGCTATGCAACTTTTAGAGCTGGCCATATATTACACAATTTTCTTGTACAATCTTATCCAAGAAGCCTAAAATGACCATTATTGTGATAGGCAGGGCTCCTATGGAATAAGGTTTCAATCAAACTGTTGTACAATCAGATTTTGTTGTATGGCCAGCATTAGCTATGTAACTTTTAGAGCTGGCCACACATTACACAATTTAATTGTACAATCTTACCTAGGGAGCCCCAAGTTACTGTAATTGGAATAGCCAGAGCGAATATGCCATAAGGTCTTAACCAAAGAGTTGTACAATCAGATGGTGTTATATGGCCAACCTTAGCTATACAACGAATGGATCTAATGTGGCCCATACATTACACAATTTTTTGTACAATCTTGCCAGAACCATAGAGTAGAAGGGCCCCAACTTATTGAAATTAAGGCCCTTATTTATCACGGGCTAGCGCCAGGTAGTGTCTGACGAGCGCCAGGTAGCGGCAGCTAACGGCGACTACCGACTCAAGTACGCCCGGCGGCGGTCACAATGACGCATTTATCAAGCAAAATGAGGCTAGCGCCGGCGAGAGCGACGGCTAGCGCGGCATTCATCATGAAGCCGCCTGGACCGAACAGCGCCGCTGCAAATTCCTTCACAGCGCCAGGTATGAGCTGTCGCTCCCTGGCGATGTCCAATGCATTTCAATGGAACAATCTATAATTAATCATAATTAATTGGTATTAATTTTTTTTTTTTTTTTTTTTTTAATGTCAAAAATTCGGAGACCACTTCTGCAATGTTAGGATTTATTTTTAAGTAAAAAAAAATTTTTACAAAAATTTGTGCAGAATTGATCTAACAGGTCTGAGATTAATGTATTCATATTACAAAATGATTCTATAAACATGTATAATGTTACATTCAAAAAATATGGTTGTTTAGGGGTTAAAAACTAGTTAATACCCATCGCCGCCAGCGCTCTGGGGTTTAAACAAGGAATGGACAGCGCCAGCACATTCGGAGCGTGATTTGTTAATGAATATGAAGCTAGCCGTTCGCTCTGGCCATTCGTTGTCAGGCGCTCACATACAACGCTGAACCTGTGAAACAGCGACCCCCCAGCCCGTATTCAACATTACCGCACACCGACTGAGTCGCTGTCATCAAGCTAACGCCGGCCAAGCACAGCGAATACTGGCTGGCGCTGAAAAAATCACGCTACAGTCGCTCATCTGGCGCTATTAATGAATCGGCCTCCCCGATTATTCAAATAGGGGTCCTATGAGGAATCAAGCTGCTGTACAATTAGATTGTGTAGTGCATGGGCAGCATCGGTTATACACATTTTAGACAAGCTTGCCAAAGAAATATATCTAATACTGGCCATACATTACACAATCATTGTGTATATCCTTCATACAACCATGGAAAAAATGTCTTCTACTGAAACCAATTGAATAGTTTAGTTAGGGGCCTTATACTATTAGGTATACAACTTTTAGCCAACCTTACCAAAGATATTCAAAGCTGGTCATATGCAACAGAGTCTGATTGTATGCTCTTTATACAATCTTTGTATACAATCTACAACCAACTGGTACTAATTTATATCACTTGTTTGGTTAGGTTATTCAAGGTTTAGATAACTGTTTTACAATCAGATTGTGTAGTGTATTGCCTGGACAATGTATTATTACAATGTTTAGACAATGTAAAGGTAGTCACACACTATAGAATCTGATTGTACACACTGTATACAATCTTTGTACAATCAGCTGGTAATAATTGATATTGATCAGTTTGGGGGCTCAGGTTTTGGTGTTGTACAATCAGATTGTGAAGTGTATGGCTTGCATTAAGTATACAATGTTTAGACAAGCAATCTAATGTTGGCCATACACTAAAGAATATCGCTGTATACTCTTAATATAATCTAAAGTGTTATAGCTGAAGGCCAGAATAATGGTACAGGTAGGGATGCTGCACCTATTGTCACATTTTCATTGATCCAGTGGACCAAAATCCAGGATTTTGACTATCCTGGGTTTTGGTCCTTTCCCACCGATCGGGGTGTCCCGATGCGTGAAACCCCCAGATTGCCGAATCCAACTCACCTCTTCTTGGGCCTACAGCGCATGCGCGGCCACTCGTTCAATCAGCGAGATCGAATCCGCTGACATCCCTTCGCCTAAGCCTTTGTCTAAGGCCAGCGGCTCCAGGCGCGCTGACGGCCGCATCCGCCGCTACCCTCTAACAGGGAACGTGCCCACGCTGGACATTCACAAATGCCTGGTGCAGGCACGCACCCCAATTTTGGATGCCCGGGGGAGGGAATTGATCCACCCAGGAAGATTGCTGTGGGTTTTGGTCCACTTTAATGCAAAATCCAGCTTAATGTGCATTTGGGTTACCCACATTTTATGGCAAAGTGGAGTAGATGATTCAAGTTCTGCTTGAGACTGCTTATTGGTTTGGCTGCCGGTTGGATTCTTAGGAGCCCAGCTTTGGGACCAGTGACTCATGCAACTTGGGCCATGTCAGCCTGGTTGTTTTTTGAACATGCAGCTGTCTCTTAAAGAGAACCTACTGCTTAAAAAAACCCTTTGACCCATGTCAAGAGGTGTCATTGACAGTTTTTATTAATGTGATAAAGGCCCTTATTCATCAAGCGATAGCGCCAGGTAGTGTCTGACGAGCGCCAGGTAGCGGCAGCTAACGGCGACTACCGACTCAAGTACGCCCGGCGGCGGTCACAATGACGCATTTATCAAGCAAAATGAGGCTAGCGCCGGCGAGAGCGACGGCTAGCGCGGCATTCATCATGAAGCCGCCTGGACCGAACAGCGCCGCTGCAAATTCACTCACAGCGCCAGGTATGAGCTGTCGCTCCCTGCCGATGTCCAATGCATTTCAATGGAGCAATCTATAATTATTCATAATTAATTGGTATAAATTTTTTTTTTTTTTTTTTTTTTAATGTCAAAAAATCGGAGAACACTTCTGCAATGTTAGGATTTATTTTTAAGTCAAAAAAAAAAAAAAAATATGTGCAGAATTGATCTAACAGGTCTGAGATTAATGTATTCATATTGCAAAATGATTCTAAAAACATGAATAATGTTACATTCAAAAAATATGGTTGTTTAGGGGTTAAAAACTAGTTAATACACATCGCCGCCAGCGCTCTGGGGTTTAAACAAGGAATGGACAGCGACAGCACATTCGGAGCGTGATTTGTTAATGAATATGAAGCTAGCCGTTCGCTCTGGCCATTCGTTGTCAGACGCTCACATACAACGCTGGACCTGTGAAACAGCGACCCCCCAGCCCGTATTCAACATTACCGCACACCGACTGAGTGGCTGTCATCAAGCTAATGCCGGCCAAGCACAGCGAATACTGGCTGGCGCTGAAAAAATCACGCTACAGTCGCTCATCTGTCGCTACCTGGCGCTATTAATGAATCGGCCTCAAAGTCTGTGTCATGGGATTTGCTGCAATTTACAGTGGTGAAACGCGACCGTAGCAATCTGCTATTAGAGGAACACACAGGCTCGGACTGGCCCATGGGGTTGACAGTAAAAAAAAATGGTGAACCCCTTATGCCAGGGGTCAATTTGAGGCTCTTCATCACCAAACCTGGCTTATCCCAAGTGCATATAAACACTTGGAGGCCGATTCAATATTAACGCAGGTATCGGCAGATGAGCGTCTGTATAGCGGCGCTTAGAATGGCGCCTCAGTCGCTCTAGTAACCTGGCCCGCATTGATGAATGTGATGTATGTTGGGTGCCCAAGCACCAGTACAGCGCTGCAGGGAGCGAGAGGTAGCGCCAGCTCAATGTGACCGACTCTCGCCGCTCTACCCCATACTTATCAAAAAACGACACACACACAGCGTTGGCACTCTAAATCTGATTGCTATAGCATAGAGCGCCAGACTCTGTGTGATTAAAGTCTGTTTTTGAACACATATCCACCAGTAACAAAGCAAAAACTCATGCAATGACTTTGTTTTAACATTGTGACATTAACACTTTAGTGTCAGACCTGTAATGACAATTCTGCATAAAAATATTAAAAGTCTCAAAAGTTTCTAGTAGCGTTTGTTTGCAGCCTGGAGACGTCACACAATGATTTGAGCAAAAATAAAAAAAATTTAAATGTCAAGCATGCTGTTTAAATACAAGCAAATGAACGGCCATTGAGATGTATGGGAGAGCGACACTGAGCGAAAGGTAATATCTCGGACTCTGGCAGCTAGAGCGCCGGCGATATACGCTGAGCCTCCTGTAGTAATACATGTGACGCTACATGGCGCTGTTACAAGCACTCACCAGATTTGCTTTCATAAATGTGGTTTTGCCTACAGCGCCCGGTGTTCACCAGACGCTTCCTGCTGCTACGAGGCGCTACCTGGCGCTATCCTTTCTTAAATAACCCCCATAGTTTCTATGCATGGGCTCTAAATGTAAGCTGGTAATACTTGCATAAAAAAATGTAGGGTGGGCCCCTAGAGTCAGCTCTACTGGTTGGCCCCAGGCATCCCAGTCCGACACTGGGAACAATGGCCTCCCTTTATACTCCAGGGATGCCGATATCCTCATCCCTAGGGCATCCTGATTTGTAAGGCCCCACTAATTAAAAGCCACGGAATCTCCCGCTATACTTACTTATCTGGTGATCCCACAGCACCCTTGTGGTCCTGCAGTCCATCCCTGCTATCCCTGTAGCTGAGGCACGTACCCGCACAGGTGTTTGTTGCCTAAATCCTACCCCACTTGACATCAAATCTGTCAGGTCAACTAAGGACAGAACAAATGGAGTGTAAGCACTGAATCGGCCAGCGAGTTGCGCATGTGCCGTGCCGTAGGGCCACTGGTCAAGGTAAGCTTTTAATTCAATCGCAGGGGTTTCACACAGTGAAATCGCCAAGTCTGCTGATGAACTGATAGCGATAATAGCGACAATTCTGACTGGTGAGTAATGAGCTGTGAAAGGGGGATTCCCCATCATGTTCTTGGCACTTGGCGGGGGGGGGGGGGGTTTACATACTTCATAAATTCCAAGCCAATCCGTTTTGGATTTGACGAAAGTTTCCAACATTTTTTCATCAAGTTGCACTTTACCTTTTCCAATGATATCTGGTAACACGCACAAAACTTATTTAATGGAGACCACGATCGATCGCACCCCACTCAAGAATCTAAAATATTCCAGGGCTGGGTGAAAATCCTGTTCATGGGCATCCCGATTTGGGATTGGCCCACTGTTTGAAGCCCCTGGGATCGCCTGTAATCTTTCCTCGTCCTTGCGCTAACAAAGCACCCGGCGCTCTTGGTATATGGAACGTTTTATAAACATTTTTTTTGCGTCATAAATATGACTTGCTAGTGGCGCTCATGAAAAGCACCTACATTAAATATCACTATGTGGCACTAGTGTTTCTTAAATAAACCCCTTAAAGTGGACCAAAACCAAGGATTTTGACTATCCTGTGTTTTGGTCCTTGCCCTGGGCCACCCCCATCGGGGGCACCCCGATCTGTGAAACCCCCAGGGCGCAGAACAAACTCACCTCTTCCTGGTCCTACGACGCATGCACATCCACTCATCCAATCAGCGTGCTCGGATCCTCTCGAGCCCCTGCAACTGGGAGCATGTCTAAGGCGATCTGAGTGCGCTGGTGGTCGCATCCCCTGCTCCCCTCTAACAGGGTGTGGTCGCTGCTCGCTCATGCACTATTGAACCGGGAAAGAAGGTGAGTTTATGGGCCCCCTGGGGGGGTTTGACACGGCAGGGCATCCCGATTCTGGATGCCCCGGGGGAGGGGAGGGAATCAATCGGCCTGAGAATCTTATAGATTTCTGGGCTGATCTCTGTGGGTTTTGGTCCACTTTAAAGAGGAACATTTTACCTAAACCTAAATATGGCCGATAACCCCCCCCCCCCCCCCCCCCCGATTGGGCCCTGCTTACCTTTTGGATGCGGCGACATCCGGCTTCTTCAGGGCCCAATCCTCTGCCCCCTGTTGGCTTAGGCGCCTGTAAATGACATCTCGGCTTTAGCCGCTCAGCGAGGTCTCGCGGATTTTCGGCACCTCCCCTTGCATCCCATTCATGTGCACTGCACAGGTGCAAGATCGGGGGTGCATGCAGTGCCTGATGGGAAGCAAGATGGCGCTGCCCATCGGGAGGTCACTGGAATCCGAGGGACCCAGAAGATGGATGCCCTGGTGAGTTTTTTGTGGCCAAAAGTGAAACTGGAGGGGGGTCGCAGTTGGTGAGGTTTGGGGGAAGTTTTAACCTCCCCCCGATGTTCCTTTTTAATGTGATCTGTGATTCTCTGATACTTGTTTCTATAGAAAACCAATAAATAAAAAACAATGTCCATAGCTGACAGTACAACCTGGTTGTAAAACTTTCATACAACCTTATCACAACTTTCTTCCATCAAAAATGTGAAAGTCGTAGGTGGTGTGTGTCAAGCTCGCACAATTACCATTAAAACGGAACGCCCCCCCCCCCCCCCTTTTTTTTTGCCTTTTATATGGGCTGAGCACTTGTTGCTGCATCAGGTCTGTCCCAGCTCCGTGCTAAAGCCATTATCTCTGCCACACAATAGGGCCCCCGGGTGCCTTTGTCCAAGGCCTTCTATTCTTCTTATCCATTGATGGCTGGGTGAGCTGAGTTACAGTCTTTTTTTTTTTGTTTAACAGTTTATATTTTCAGGACTCTTTTCTGAACTGTATTATGTTATGTTGTTGCAGGTATAGGGAGGTCCTTCTTCTGTATGTCTCCTATCTGGCCCTGCTCGCCCACTGCCAAGAGAAAGGTAAGAGGAGCCGGAGGGCAGACAAACTCTCCATTCACTCGCTGTGCAGCCTCTTGTGAAGCTTCGTGGAGTTATTTAGGGATTAGGGGAGGTGATGGTGTGGGATACTGAAAGGAGGAGCGGGGGGTGGGGTGACACTTGTGTGATGCCCCTCTTGCAGGCTTTCTTCCCTCACTTCACCTGCCATGTTGGCCGGGGTAATGTTCATAGTCTGGGGAGGACAGTTACAAGTTCAGTGGGCATTCGTTTTTGCTGTTTTACTGACTATACTATGATTTTATGCTGGATTTATGTGCAATAGAAATTTGCAATGCTCAGGGCAGCCATCAGGGCATTATGAGGCCCACCTAGTTTTATGCTCTCAGCTATGCCCAAAAAGAACCAATCCATTCTTATTTTTTAGGCTCACTGGCCACATTTTGATAACCGTGATTTGCGTCGTACTAGACCACCTACTGTGGTAGAGGATCACTGAATGCTCATGGTGGTCATGGGGCCGAGAGAGTCTGCGGGGGGGGTCGTCCTTGAATGGCCTGATAACATATGTGGGATGCAGCATGGTTTGGGGGTCTATATGATATGTTACTGGTAGATGTAGAGTGTTGTATAAGGGACCCTTGAAAATATAGATGGACCTTAAGCTTGTATGAATGGGTGATAGTATCACAGGCCCTTGGCCTTATTAATGGATCCTAGGGTTGTATGGGTGGGTCACAGAGCCATAGGCCCTCAGACATATAGATGGAGGATTATATTGGTGGGTGACAATCATAGGCCCTTGATATGAATGGCTGCAGGGTTGTATGAATGGTAACAGAGCCCTGGACAAATGCATGGACCATAGAGTTGTATGGATGGGTCATGGAATAACAGGCCCTTGGGGCATATGGATAGCCCCTAGGGTTGTATGGTCACAGATCCTTGGACACATGGATGGACTTTAGGGTTGTATGGCCCTTAGACATATGGATGGGCAGTAGAGTTGTATGGGTGGGTCACAGAGTTACAGGCCTCTGGACATATGGATGGGCTCTAGGGTTGTATGGGTGGGTCACTGAATAACAGGCCTCTGGACATATGGATGGACTCTAGGGTTGTATGGGTGGGCCACTGAATGACAGGCCTCTGGACATATGGATGGACTCTAGGGTTGTATGGGTGGGCCACTGAATGACAGGCCTCTGGACATATGGATGGACTCTAGGGTTGTATGGGTGGGTCACTGAATGACAGGCCTCTGGACATATGGATGGACTCTAGGGTTGTATGGGTGGATCACAGAGCCACAGGCCCTTAGACATATGGATAGGCAGTAGAGTTGTATGGGTGGGTCACAGAATTACAGGCCTCTGGACATATGGATGGGTGACAATCATAGGCCCTTGATATGAATGGCTGAAGGGTTGTATGAGTGGTAACAGAGCCCTGGACAAATGTATGGACCATAGAGTTGTATGGATGGGTTATGGAATAACAGGCCCTTGGGGCATATGGATAGCCCCTAGGGTTGTATGGTCACAGATCCTTGGACACATGGATGGACTTTAGGGTTGTATGGCCCTTAGACATATGGATGGGCAGTAGAGTTGTATGGGTGGGTCACAGAATTACAGGCCCTTAGACTTATGGATGGGCAGTAGAGTTGTATGGGTGGGTCACAGAGTTACAGGCCTCTGGACATATGGATGGGCTCTAGGGTTGTATGGGTGGGCCACTGAATGACAGGCCTCTGGACATATGGATGGACTCTAGGGTTGTATGGGTGGGTCACTGAATGACAGGCCTCTGGACATATGGATGGACTCTAGGGTTGTATGGGTGGATCACAGAGCCACAGGCCCTTAGACATATGGATAGGCAGTAGAGTTGTATGGGTGGGTCACAGAATTACAGGCCTCTGGACATATGGATGGACTCTAGGGTTGTATGGGTGGGTCACTGAATGACAGGCCTCTGGACATATGGATGGACTCTAGGGTTGTATCGGTGGATCACAGAGCCACAGGCCCTTAGACATATGGATAGGCAGTAGAGTTGTATGGGTGGGTCACAGAATTACAGGCCCCTGTACACTAGGGTTGTATGAATTAGCCACAGAGCCCAGGCCCCTGGATATATGGATGGACCCTGGGGTTGTATAGGTGGGCCCCATGGATTAGATTAGCTCTGGCTGGTATGTAGGACCCTTAAATGGTGTGGGGCAGGGGGGCAGCATGGTGGTATGTGAGAATGTGGCATGGTGAGCTCTTCAATGGCAAGGTAACAAATCTTGTGCTATTATTGTGTCTGAGAATGGATGTACTTTAAAGAGGGGCTCTAACAAGCTGGCTGAATGGGGCCTGGAAAATCCTGATAGCTGCCTTGTCTTTTTTTCATCCTTCATTTACTATGTGCTGATCATTCATCCTCGACTCTTCTGCAATCACCTGACCGATCGGATGGCTGCTGGTTGTTGTCTGGTTAAAGTCTTATCTACATTTTCTTGAATAATTACTGTTCATTTTAAACTAGTTTTATTGCTAGAACCGTCTCTAGGTGTAGGAAGGCCATTGTTTTTTTCCTGTTTTACGCTATATCTGCCTGTTCCAGGTGTATCTATATGTTTGCTGGGTTTATTATGTGGTTATTTGGTTATATTATGTCTAAAATGGTTCCAAAAATGGGTGAATTTATAGAAATATAACCAATGTGTTCCTTTAATAATGGGTGACAATCTGCTATAGCGACCCTATACTTGGGGGGGGGGGCACCATCTTGCAGTTTAGCACATTTAGCCTTCCATGATGCTTTTGTTATAAATCTCCAGGTATAATCCGTGACTGCGCACCCCCTCCGCCATTGCATAAAGTTTCAATTCTTTATGTAACATCTGCTTCTGTTCCAGCGCTTGTTTGATTCCATCTCTAAGTCATCCGTAAGGGCTGTGACATAATTGCCTTCCAGCCGGCGTGCTGGGAACATGCTTGTTCTTGCTTCCGAAATGCGCTCGGCCCCATCTTTACTCCTGCATAGCCGGGATTCCCGCTCGGATGCGACAGGGGCGTGCGGATTGTCTTTTCCAGGAACTGCCGACCAGTTCTTCACCATTCATGCATACATACATCAACGTTAAAAGCTTCTTTATAAGACTCTAGCGCAGGTGGTCTCCATCTTCCATGGCGATATCTCTGAAATGCCCCATATACTCTCCTCGGCAGTAATCCCACAGCACATGCTGCATCCCCGGCTTCTCTCCTGCTGATGCACGTACCCGCACCAGGCATTTCTGGCACAGGTAAGCGAGGCAGAGGCCAGTGGCTTACGCTCCATTCAGTATTACTATGCCACTCTAGTGTCAATTCTCATTGGCTGGCACCCTGCACATGCGCCATGGGATTGCCGGAAACGTGAGTCTTTAAATCCGGGGTATTTCATACAGCGGGGCTTCCCAAATCAGGATGCAGTGCTGGGGAGGAACAACCCACAGGCTAGTGAAAATCCTGGTGGTGGTTGTTACATAAAGCAGAACAAAACCAGGCAATTTGACTTTCCCAGGTTTTGTTCCATGTCCCAGAGGCATGCCGCATTGGGATGCCCTGCTGTGTAAAACCCCTCAGAAATCCCAGTAAAACTCACCTGTCCTCGCTCCAACCGTTTATGCGCAGGCTCTGGTCCAATCAGAACCCTTTGCCCTGTTTACATCCTTTCGGAACAGGCTCTGCTTGAAATGAATTGGGAGACAGAGTCGTTTGCCCTTCGAGAACCGACATATGCGCTGTTGGAGCGCGGAGAGGTGAGTTATCACCGGCGCCCTAGGGAGTTTCACACAGCGGGGCATCCCGATTCTGGATGCCCCGGGGGTAAAGTCAGCTACTGGCCCTGGGACCTTTTTTCAGGCTGGCCACTGTTGGGTTCCGTTCTGCTTTAAATCCTTAGGAAGTCAAATCAGACAAGGAACCCTTGCATGATGGGGGGACAGGAAATAGATGCGCACTGTCGTAAAGCATGTGTTCTATTGGAGGAGGTGCGGCTGCCGCATGTGTGTGCTGCTACCTCCTGTCCACTAGTGAGAATCACTACTGGTTCTGGTGCTGCAACAATTGCAACCTCACATCCCCTTCTACGCCAGTGGCCACCTACCAAATGTCTGGCAAACCTACCAGTTGTCATGTGGGGGTGTGAGAGCAGAGTGGGTAAGTAATTCTACCCTATATTGGCTTTCTAGGGATGTGGAACAAAACCCAGCAGCTGCCGGCCTGGTTTTTCCTGGGGCATCCCGAAAAAGTGTGTGAAACGCTCCAGGGCGCCCATAAAAGCTCACCTTTCCCCGCTCCAATGACGCATGCGGCATGCTTTTGTCCAATGAGAGCCTCATTGGATGAGAGCTTGTGCATGCGCCATTGGAGCCTGGATAGGTGGGTTTTTTTCCCTAGCTTCCTAGGGGTTTCACACAGTGGGACCTCTCACTTTGGGATACCCAGGGGGCATACAATAAAGTCAAATATCTGGGTTTTGCTCCTCTTTAACCAGACAGAAACCCAGAATCAGGATGTTTTTTGGGAGGGCTAATATTTGCCCAATATCAATTTATGACTTTGGGTCTGCTTTAATGAAATATGAAAAGAGAATGACTCGCAGAAGGGAGGGAGTTTCATGGCTCCTGAAGCATATAGACTCTCAGCATTTTTACTGAAATAATGGAGGTTTTTTTATTTCTTCCTCAATGACACGCCAGTAAAGTAACTGCACGCCCCTGCCTGCTGGCTCATGACTAATCGGGAGGTTTACGCCGGCGGTATGAAACTTTCCGCTGCTGGATATCGGCCTATAAAATGCCGGAACAGATGCAGAATTAGATGAAGGATGGAAGCGGGATTTGCCGTGCTCCCGTCTGGGATTGACGCTTAGGGCTGAGCTGTGAGCTCTGTCTGCTTTGCCTCCTAGGGGGCAAATATCACCATCGCGTGCTTCCATCGCTGTCATCAAGAGAGAGGTTTTCAAGGATTGATTAAGGAGTGGCCGGAGGATTGCTCGCTGACTTCATAAGCATTCTCCTAATATACTGCAAGTTACAGCTTCCCTTGGGTTTATCTATAGTAATAAATCAAGGCAACTGGACTTGCTGAATTCTTACTGACCCAAATGGGATGTCCCTCTGTGTACAACCTACAGATCCACTCACCTGATCCTGGAACCCGGGATGCCCCTCTGTGTAAAACCCACAGATCCACTCACCTGAACCCGGGATGCCCCTCTGTGTAAAACCCACAGATCCACTCACCTGATCCCGGAACCCGGGATGCCCCTCTGTGTAAAACCCACAGATCCACTCACCTGAACCCTGGATTCCCCCCTGTGTAAAACCCACAGATCCACTCACCTGATCCTTGAACTCGGGATGCCCATCTGTGTAAAACCCACAGATCCACTCACCTGATCCCGGAACCCGGGATGCCCTTCTGTGTAAAACCCACAGATCCACTCACCTGAACCCTGGATTCCCCCCCCGTGTAAAACCCACAGATGCACTCACCTGATCCCGGAACTCGGGATGCCCCTCTGTGTAAAACCCACAGATCCACTCACCTGATCCCGGAACTCGGGATGCCCATCTGTGTAAAACCCACAGATCCACTCACCTGATCCCGGAACTCGGGATGCCCCTCTGTGTAAAACCCACAGATCCACTCACCTGATCCCGGAACTCGGGATGCCCCTCTGTGTAAAACCCACAGATCCACTCACCTGAACCCTGGATTCCCCCCTGTGTAAAACCCACAGATCCACTCACCTGATCCCGGAACCCGGGATGCCCCTCTGTGTAAAACCCACAGATCCACTCACCTGAACCCTGGATTCCCCCCTGTGTAAAACCCACAGATCCACTCACCTGATCCTTGAACTCGGGATGCCCATCTGTGTAAAACCCACAGATACACTCACCTGATCCCAGAACCCGGGATGCCCTTCTGTGTAAAACCCACAGATCCACTCACCTGAACCCTGGATTCCCCCCCGTGTAAAACCCACAGATGCACTCACCTGATCCCGGAACTCGGGATGCCCCTCTGTGTAAAACCCACAGATCCACTCACCTGATCCCGGAACTCGGGATGCCCATCTGTGTAAAACCCACAGATCCACTCACCTGATCCCGGAACCCGGGATGCCCCTCTGTGTAAAACCCACAGATCCACTCACCTGAACCCTGGATTCCCCCCCGTGTAAAACCCACAGATCCACTCACCTGATCCCGGAACTCGGGATGCCCCTCTGTGTAAAACCCACAGATCCACTCACCTGATCCCGGAACTCAGGATGCCCCTCTGTGTAAAACCCACAGATCCACTCACCTGATCCCGGAACTCAGGATACCCCTCTGTGTAAAACCCACAGATCCACTCACCTGATCCCGGAACTCAGGATGCCCCTCTGTGTAAAACCCACAGATCCACTCACCTGAACCCTGGATTCCCCCCTGGGTAAAACCCACAGATCCACTCACCTGATCCCGGAACTCGGGATGCCCCTCTGTGTAAAACCCACAGATCCACTCACCTGATCCCGGAACTCGGGATGCCCCTCTGTGTAAAACCCACGGATCCACTCACCTGAACCCGGGATGCTCCCCTGTGTAAAACCCACAGATCCACACACTTGGTCCAGGAACCCGAGATGCGAGATGCCACGCTGTGTAAAACCCACAGATACACCTCATCCCGGAACCCTCACTATGTCTTGCCGCCGCATCCCCGCGTCCTTCTTTTAGCCTCCAGGGCTACACCGCTTAAAATCTATAAGGCTCTTGGGGGAGGGGGGTTGCTCTATCCCTTAATGAGGAATCCCGAATTGGGATGTCTCTGCTCCATTTAGATAGGCCTTGCATGTTTTTAAGGGGAGCGTCCGAAGGGATGCCAGGCGCTTCCAGGGCTCTATGCGGGCCCAGACATAGAACGCCGATCAGAGACCCCAGTTTTATTCGGTTTGGGGGTATAAGTGACCCCTCCTCTCATTAGCCAATGTGTTTATATGGATTTTTAACAAAACACCATTTCGCGATAGCGCTCCTTTAATGAACTACACTTCTCAGGGACCTTAACCTTCTGAGAAGGGCTGGTGGCCAGCTAATCATATAGTGGCTTCTGATAGCCAATAGCACATGGGTTGATGATGGCAGTAAGCCAATCAGCGGGGAGGGGGAAGAAATTAATGTTTTGCCAGGTGAGTGGGTATTAAAACCGGGTGACTGCCAGGAAAACAGTGTGACTTGGCATCTCTGCCACAGTTACATTAAACCAGCTTCTCCTCCCCTCTTTCACCATCCTTGAGCCCTGCATAAGAGAGATACTTAGCTTTTCCAGCGAAGCTCTATCTAACGGGGGGACAGAAAATAGCTGCACACACAAGCAGCAGAAGGCAGTCACATGACACACCTATGTAGGTATTTACATGTCGCTACTATCCTGGAAGGAGCGGCATAGCTGTCATTCCAGGGCAGTGGCAAGGTCCTGCCGATCATGCGTTTGTGCCCCTGGCAATGTGCGAGGCATCCGGAGCTGCTGAGACAAGCTTCTCAGATACATCTTATCACATGACAGGTGATCTAACCCCTCACCGCGCTGTCCAAAACAAGGAATGAATTAACATTTATTTTAAAGTGGACCAAAACCCATGGAGATCGGTCCGGGAATCTGGATGCCCCTAGGGGAGGGAATCGGGCAGCTCTCGAGTCTTATAGACTCCAGTGCTGCTTTTGGTCCACTTTAATGGCTGTTTGGCTGAAATAATGGAGGATGGGCTAGCAATAGACAATAGTAATAGACTCGAAACATGTCCCTGCACAGGGCAGGCGGCAGCACTGGGCGTATATGGGCAGGTGCCGGGGCCCTTGGACTCTGGAAGGGCCCACCTCATTCCCTCTACCGCGGGCTACCACTAGGCAGGACGCAGGGCCGTGCAGAAGCCAGGACTGAGGACTGACAGCCTAGGGGTCGATTGTCCATTGGGAGAGACTTTCCTTCTGTCAATCCTTCTATTTCTTCTTTCTTTCCATCTATTCTTTGTTTGTTTCTTTCGGCTGTTCTTCCTGTCATTCCCTTTCTTTCATTATTCCCGTCAGTCTTTCTATTCTTTGTTCTTTCTAGTATTTTTCTTTTTCTCTTTGCATTTATTGTTTGTTTTTTTTTTTATCTGTTCATTCTGCCATTCCCTTTTTCCTTTCTTCTTTCCTATTATTATTATTATTTTCTTTCATCCCTTCGATCCTTTCTGTCACTCCTCTTTCTTTTATCGGTCAGTCCCTCTATTCCTTCCTTCCATCTTTTCTCTCATTCTTTCTCTCTCTTTCCTCCATTTCTCCATTTCTTTCCATGCATTTCTGTGAAGAGAACCGGCAGGCTGCGGCCTAGTAAGGTGCCTATTGGCATCAATAAACCAGTAAAGGATATAAACATGCATTTCTGTGAAGAGAACCGGCAGGCTGCGGCCTAGTAAGCTGCATATTGGCATCAATAAACCAGTAAAGGATATAAACATGCATTTCTGTGAAGAGAACCGGCAGGCTGCGGCCTAGTAAGGTGCCTATTGGCATCAATAAACCAGTAAAGAACATAAACATGCATTTCTGTGAAGGGACCCGACAGGCTGCGGCCTAGTAAGGTGCCTATTGGCATCAATAAACCAGTGAAGGATATAGACATGCATTTCTGTGAAGAGAACCGGCAGGCTGCGGCCTAGTAAGCTGCCCATTGGCATCAATAAACCAGTAAAGGACATAAACATGCATTTCTGTGAAGAGAACCGGCAGGCTGCGGCCTAGTAAGGTGCCTATTGGCATCAATAAACCAGTAAAGGACATAAACATGCATTTCTGTGAAGAGAACCGGCAGGCTGCAGCCTAGTAAGGTGCCTATTGGCATCAATAAACCAGTAAAGGACATAAACATGCATTTCTGTGAAGAGAACCGGCAGGCTGCGGCCTAGTAAGGTGCCTATTGGCATCAATAAACCAGTAAAGAACATAAACATGCATTTCTGTGAAGAGAACCGGCAGGCTACGGCCTAGTAAGCTGCATATTGGCATCAATAAACCTGTAAAGGATATAAACATGCATTTCTGTGAAGAGAACCGGCAGGCTGCGGCCTAGTAAGGTGCCTATTGGCATCAATAAGCCAGTAAAGGATATAGACATGCATTTCTGTGAAGAGAACCGGCAGGCTGCGGCCTAGTAAGCTGCCCATTGGCATCAATAAACCAGTAAAGGATATAAAAATGCATTTCTGTGAAGAGAACCGTCGGGCTGGCCTAGTAAGCTGCCCATTGGCATCAATAAACCAGTAAAGGATATAAACATGCATTTCTGTGAAGAACCATCGAGCTGCGGCCTAGTAAGCTGCCTATTGGCATCAATTAAGCCTGTTACCTTAGGTAAAAAGCCCAAATTGGATGCCCCCCCCATGCTATTACAGTACAGGGAAATCCAGGTAATTATAATTGGAGGTCCTCTTTAATCCGCTGTATAAGGAAAACCCAGCCGTGTTCCCAGGCCATGGCTAATGGGCGGCCATTGTTTTCTCTGGCCCCCGTGCGGAGACGCGCTTTTGTCTGCCACGTCTCCACCACAATGGCTCTGTGTGATCGGGCGGCCGACGCTAAAAGCTTTCGGAAGTGAGGGAGCGCGCACACACACAGATACGGTCATTTCCCCTTTGATGTGGATTTTCCTTTTTTTTGTGGCACTGCAATTATCAAGCCAGATTCCAGAGCGAGAGAACGTTCCGCTACAGGCCGCGACACGGCCCAGCCAGGAAAAGAATGCCAGGAATGGCAAACCTGTCCCCTCCGACTGCAGAGGGGGGAAGCTATGGAGGACACATAATGGCTTCATCCACACATAGCACAAAGGAGAGGTTTAAAGTGGACCGGTCACCCCGGAGGACTCATGATGGTGGTTAAAGTGGACCAAAACCCAGGATTTTGCTCCTCATCACCAGGGCATCCTGATTTGTGATGCCCCATTAAAAACTAATCTTTCCCTGGCCAATCGGCGCGGCCTCCATTCAGCTAAGAATCGGCTAAGAGCCAAATGGAGCCTAGCATGCCGTCGGCCGCATCCCTACCAGCCTCTAGCAAGGGGGCATGCCCCGGCCGGTCATTCACAAATGTTGCCTGGCTAAAGGTATAGCACAGTGCGACTGTGGCGGCCCCCAGCATGTGCCACTGGATCGGAAATCGGGTAAGTTTTACTGGGGATTCAGGGGGATTTTACTCCTGGTTTGGGATGCCCTGGGGAGAGGAGATCATGCTGCCCTGAAGTCTTAGATTCCAGGGCTGCCCCTGATGGTCTTTGGTCCACTTTAGGGGACATTAAAATGGACCAAAATCCACAGTCGGCCATCCTGGAATCTGTAAGATGAAAACCCCGAGTCCCCAGAAAAAACGACCACCTCGATAGAGCGGCGCATGCACAAGCTTCTCCTGCTGTAAGCTATTACTTTAGCCAGGTACGCACCTGCACCAGGCATTTGTGAATGAGGGGCACGCACCCCGTTAGAGGGTACCAGGTATGTGTTCGCTGGCGGGCTCGGTTGCTTTCGGCTGCAAATGACCCTTATTTTATTCCTAGCCGAGCACACTGATTGAACAAGTTCCCACATATGGACCTGGGAAAGGTGAGTTTACTGGGTGACTTAAAGTGGACCAAAACCCAGGATTTTGGCTATCCTGGGTTTTGGTCCACTCCCCCGGGGCACCCAGATCGGTATGTGAAACCCCCCAGATCTCCCGATAAAACTCACCTCACCGCGGTCCTACGGCGCATGCGCGGCCGCTCGTCCAATCACCGCACTCGGAGCCGCTGAGCTATGCGCGTCTAGAGGGATAGTGGTGATGTGGCCCACGCATGCACCATTGGACCGGAAATCAGGTAAGTATAGCCGGCGACCTGGGGGGTTTCACACAGCGGGGCATCCCAATTTTGGATGCCCCACGGGGAGGGGATGATTCCTGGGCTGATCCAGCAGGGTTTTGGTCCACTTTAAGCGTTTTCAAACAGCGGGGCATCCCGAATGAGGGTGGCACGGACCGAAGCCCAATATTGGGGTATCCCAAACCGGGATTCCCCTCTAGAGAGGAACAATACCTGGGTGTTGTTTCAGTGCCTCTTTGTGTCATTTTGTAATAAAACAATAAGCAGTGGGCAGCAAAGCTGAGTCACAGCCCTAATCGGGCAGGAAAGGTTAGCCCCCCTCCGGGACTGATGAGTCAGCGGCAGAGAGACTCATCCAGCTCGTATTTATAGTTTACAGACTGGGGGAATTTATGTTCCTTTGGATTCGCAGGTTCCCATGGATCCGGTCAGATTTTTTTGTTGCTTGGCTTTATTTTAGGAAAACAATTTTCCGCTTGTCGAGGAATCTGCATAAATCATCAAAAAGTCATTTTAATGGGGCATTCCAGCTTTAAATGAAGAAAAACGACCCGGGGCAGCGATAGACTGAGATTAGGAGCCTTATTTAAAGTGGACCAACACCCAGGATTTTGACTATCCTGGGTCTTGGTCCACTTCGGTAGGGCACCCCAGATCGGGGTGCCCCGCTGTGTGAAACCACACAGACGGCTGGCGCGGGCGCGCGCACGTCTAGAGGGGCGCGAGGGAGGCGGCGGCGGCCGGCCGCCGACGACGACAAGATAAGGGGGTTTGGGGCGTTTGGGGGGGTTTCACCCCGCGGGACATCCCGATCTCGGATGTCCCGCGGGGAGGGAGGTGATCGGCCCGGGAATCTTATAGATTCCCGGGCCGATCACCCATGGGTGTTGGTCCACTTTAAGAAGCGTCAGTGTCACAGAGAGCTCCTTTTTGGCCTCGGCGGCACTCAACATGGGATTTAAAGCGGACCTTCACTCTGAATAAAAGTCTATCTTATATGTTTCCCCCACCCTGTACATACAGATTGCTCACATTAAAAATCATCCTACCTGCATCTACTGCATGTTATGAGCCTTTAAACATCCAAGATGGCGGCTTATGGAAGCCGCCATTTTATCAGGCAGCCTGCAAACAGGAAGTGCCTGCAAACAGGAAGTGACTATGCTGCTCTGCATTCTGGGACTGCTGACCTTTCCCTGACCCCAGCTCTGCTCTGTCTGAGCAAAGCACAGCTATAACCTGCCCCCCTGTACCTTATCCCACTCTCCTCTCCTCAGTAAGTGTGATGCTTCTGAGTCAAGATGGCGGCGCCCGTATCCTAAATTCCTGAACAGAGTTGCAGCCCAGTGGGGGAAAGAATAATAAGTTAGTGACTAAAAATGTAAAATATATTAATTTTAGATGCTGGGGAATCGTTTTTTAAGAGTTTGGGCTTTTCATTAAATCATGGTGAAGGTCCGGTTTAAGAAAGAAAAAAAATGGCGGCGCCAGTGCAGCGCCGATGTAGTACATAGCACAGCTCCACATAAGACGGGGATGCCACAAAAATTATGCTATAGCTCCAAATTTAGAGGCTGATTCACTACTAGAGTCACATATTGCCAGATAAGCGTCTGTATAGCGGCGCTTAGAGCGCTTCTTTGAGTGGAAGGAAGAAGAATTAGGGGTGGCAGGTTTTGAATGTAGTATTTTGCTTTTACAGAGATCTTCTCTACACTAATGTCCCTTTTCCCAAGTCTGACCTGGGCTCCAATAACCTATTATTGCCATTGTAATTTTTCTGATGTGTATAGATGCTTTTACCCATCATGCAATATTTTAGACAGATGGTTAATGAGGAACAAAACCCCAAATTTTCACTATCTTGGGTTTTGCTCCTCCTGTCTGGGGAGTCCCAATATGTGCGGCTGTATTTATCCCCCAGGATCGCCTTTTCCTCATTCCCACAGCTCACGGGTGAGCCGCTCCCTCATTTCCTTTCATTCATATTTTCTTTACTGCTCTGAGCTTATATGCCTGCAGCAGGTACGCACCACAGCTAAAGGTATAGCAGGGATGCGGCCATGGCACCGAGATGTGGTGCTGGGAGTGGATCGTGTGCACAGCGGGGCATCCCAAAATAAAGAGGAAGACCATCGCCCCGAGAGTCTTACTATGGGGAGGGAAGTTGTTCAGGAGAAATTGGGATTGAGCAGATCAGAGTGGAATGGTGCGCTACAAAACCTGTCACCCCTGGATTTCTTTTTCCTGCCAGTAGAAGAAAACCACAAACTTGGCAGGAGGGGAGGGGTTTCTTTTGGGGTGAAAGTTACCCCCCCCCCCTCTCACTATCCACCATAGTTATGCAGATTTATAATGGGGATCGATTTGTGCCTTTAAGGCCCCGTCCTTGCTGCCGTGGCACCTAGGTGCAGTGTGGGCTTGGGGAGACGTTGAGTGGATCAGCTGACCCCCAGGGTGCCACTTTGGGATGCCCCATAAAGAGGGACACCACTGCTCCTTAGAGTCTTTAAATCTTTCATCTGCCGTATAAATTTGAGAAACTGAAACTGGTCTTGAAAATTGTTTTATCCAACGTACAGCGTTTCCTATCGGTTTATAGGTAACTGCTCACATGGAGTTTAGCGCCAATAACCGAGAATTGCCAGGATTGTTTCTCCCATTTACAGCACAAGGCTGCTATCTGACCCTGATATGTAACATGCCCGCAGTAGTGAATGTACTATTGATCGCTGTAGTAGTTACAGTGTCATAAATGTGCGGGGTGACCTATGACATGGTAAAATGAAATGTTTCCTGTCTATCAGACTATTGGCTGGACTCGGACATGTTTGATAAAGGTTGTCTAGATAACTAAACAGGTTCTAGCTTGGCCAGTCTTTAACTGCTGAGGTCTAGACCTTGAGCCAAATCTAGAGCCTTGCAACATAGGGCCTGATATTCTTAGTGTGCCGGCACGGACTGACTAGCCAGTTAGCCCCAGAGCAGTGTGGCCCCCCTGGGAATTCTCCCTGGACTCAGTATGGCCAGTCTGCCCTGATTCCAAATGAGAGGAATGTGCATGGGTTACATTTTTGCCAGTTTCTCCTGTGCTCAGCTGTTGGTATATCAGGGGTAAGAAGCTGCATTTTTAACAGGGATTGAAGGCGTATGATTAGAACATTTGGGACCTTTTAACAGCCCAATTGTGGAAAAATGGAGGCCCTGGTTGTTAAAAATCTAGGATGATCTTTAAAGTGGAACACTTTCCCCGTTTTTTTTCCAAGCCCCCGGGCATCCCACATTAGGGTGCCCCACTGTGTGGAACCCCCACCATCGCGGCATTTAGACTCACCTCTTCTGAATGGCTAGGATTGAAGCGCGCGCACAGCCCGAATATGCGTCCGCTCTAGCTTTCCATAGTAAAATTAGAGCTACCTTTCCGAATTATGTCCAATTAGCGGGCAGCAATGATTGGACCAGAGCCCGAACATGCTCTGTTGGACCGGTGGTGACGTAGAGCGATTACCAGCACCTTGGGGAGGTTTCACGATTCGGGGCTAGGACAGCCGCTGGCGGGTTTTGTTCTGCTTTAAAGCAGTCCCATGCCCATTTTCTACATAACAGGTGTGGGGCTGCATTGTGACATTCCTGCGAAGGGGGCATCCAGATTGTCGAGGGCCCCTGCAATCCTTACCTAAACCATGTCCCCCAGGCAAAATGCAGCCCTGCGATTGGCCGCCCCACGCAACTGCCTGTGCTTGCAGGGCCTCATTTCATCGAGTGGGAACAAGGGTCAAGTAAGGATTGCAGGGGGCTGGGCGGGTGCTCCAGCATTCTGGATTCCCCCCAGAGACTGTCACAATGCGGCCCCACATCATACTATTAGGTCAAATGCTTTCCATAATGTGATGGAGTAATGTGAAACTCCCAAAAGAGTTAATAAACTTTCTAAAAGTGTTTTTTTATATATATATTAGGGTGCAGTTTTAATACAGGGTCTTGTACAGGGGGTTTCGTACATATAGTCATTCAAATTAACATAATCCCAAATCTTACTGTGGCTGGAATGAGGTTGAAGAGGAACAACACCCAAGAATTTGACTTTTTTGGCTTTTGTTCCATCCCAAGTCGGGATGCCCTGCTATGTGTATCCTCTCTGGATCACCCAAACACTCGCCTTTTTCTCGTTCCTGCAGCGTATGCGCGGGCCGCTCAGCTAATCTGTGGCAGTCATTCCATTTAGATTTTCTTTGTCACACTGTCTGTGTTGCATGTAATTCTGAATGGTGTGAGCGCCGCTGACCACATCCCTAGGCCCCGCCTGGCCATTCGGAAAGACCTGGTGAGGGTATGCAGGGGCTGTGATAAGAGCTTGACGAAGAGGTGAGTGGTTACTTGGGTGGGGTCACATTCGGGATGCCCCATAAAGAGGTAGACAAACCTCGAACTTTAAAGACTCAAGGGCGGTGTTGCTTCTCTTTAAAATATTTCCCCCATCCATAACATTGTATGACCCATGCAGCCCCCCATCGGGTATAGGAAAGCTTACCCCACCCTCCAATTAGCATTGCGACTAAATGACAAATCCTCTTCAGGATCGGTTCACACATAGGAGCATCCTAATTTGGGATGCCCCATAAAGAGGTAGACCAACCTCGAGCTTTAAAGACTTGATGGGGGTGTTGCTTCTCTTTAACATATTTCCCCATCCATGACATTGCATTACCATGCAGCCCCCCACCGGGTATAGGAAAGCTTACCCCCCCCCCCCCCCTCCAATTAGCATTGTGACTAAATGACAAATCCTCTTCAGGATCGGCTTCTTTGATGCTCTTGGTGAAGCTCCTCGGACGTATCTCTAGAGAATTTCACACTAACAAACAGACCCTAATTTACTTTTGGCGTTAGCATGAGAATGACTGATGTGTAATGAGGGGACCACACACAAGCTCTCAATGTTTTTGCTCAGCTCAAATACAGATGTTGTCTCTTAAAGACATCTTAGAACGGGTGACGTCTCTAGCTATGCGCCGTGTGACCGCAATACCGTCATTCTACGTCTGTCCTGGATTTATTAGATTGCTTCTGATAAGTTTATCTACAGGGCCTTTAAATATCAGACACCTACATCTTTGGCAAACCTGCCAGCAATAAAGATCCGGTCATTCCTGTCTGAAAGAAGCGCTGCTCCTGTTCCCGGTCAGAGCCAGTCATTGTTTGTCTTTTTCCAGATGAGTTGATAAATAGAATATATTGTATAATTGATGGACACGGAATATAGAGCATCACACGTAGTCCATTCCCCCCTGCCTTGGTGGGCAGGGCCGTATTTGGGGTTCATGGTGCCCCCTTTTTTTAAGTTAGTCACGGTCCACATAAAAAAAGGTGTGGATAGGGGAAAGGGTGCAATGGGTTAGATGCAGAGTATGTGTGCGGAGGAGGGACAGGACACAAAGGGCGAAAATGCAGAGAAGCAGGCAAGCATGTTCTATCTTTCTGGCATTGTGATATACAGGAGTCACATGACCACAGCAGCGGAGGGGAGATTCTCTGGCCTGTGTTCAACCCATTGCACCCTCTCTCCCCAGAGATACACTGCGCATCCTTCTGCGGCTGGCTTGTTAGGAGGCATAAATGTTCTGACTATGGGAGTTTTAATTTCTTTTCTTTACTGCAGTAGTAAGGGCAGCGCCCCTCCCCCCTTCCAGGTTGCCACCCTAGGCACGTGCCTAGGGTTGCCTAATGGGAAATACAGCCCTGTTGGTGGGCCATCCCAATCCACTCACTGGGTGCCTAAGACCAGACTCCTCGGCCTGCAGCTGCTGCTTTGCTGCCCCATCCATGGTCATGGTCATTAGGTTTCACCATCTGGGTCTGTACAAACCTGCCACATGCACCCGCATACCTTCCAAATTTTTAGGGTGGAAACAGGGGACCGTTTTTCAAATTAAGCCACGCCCCCCTCATCACACCCATGCCACACCTTGTGCAATAATTCCTGCACATTGGTGATGGGATCAGCAGAGAGGAGTGGGAGGGAGAGCGAGATGGATGGGTGGAGCGGGAGGACTTCCACCACCCCCAAAAAACTTTGAATAGGCAAATTAATTATTTATTGCAGCAGATCTGCATGTTAAACCCCAAAGAGGGACAAATGAGAACAACGAGGGACAGGGGGACATGGACTCAAAATGAGGAATGGCTGGTATAGTAGGGTTGCCACCTGACCGGTATATATATTTTTTTTTACTGGTAATTTTAATTGCGGTTATACTTTTCCTATCCTCTGTTACTACTAAAGAAAGGAATCCCAGCACCGCCAGGCCAGTAAAGTAAAAAAAAAAAAAAAAAAAGGGAAAAGAGGTATGATGTAGACCAGGGGTACTCAGCCACTTCTTTTAAAGGTCCATATACAGGCAACTGGTGAGAGGTGAAGGTCCGTGTGGGGGGCTGTCGCAGGGGGGGGGGGGGGGGTTAGTTATAAATCAGCCCACTGAGGGTGCTATAGATTCCACAGGCAAAAACGGCTGGGATGGATGGGGCAGAGCTGGGGGGACAGGAATGGATGGGGCAGAGCTGGGGGGACAGGAATGGATGGGGCAAAGTAGGGGGAACAGGAGTAGATGGGGCCGAGCTGGGGGGGCGGAGATGGATGTGGCAGAGTTGGCAGGACAGGGATGTATGGGGCAGAGCTTGGGGGCCAGGAATGGATGGGGCAAAGATGGGGGGACAGGAATGGATGGGGCAAAGATGGGGAAACAGGAATGGATGGGGCAAAGATGGGGAAACAGGAATGGATGGGGCAAAGATGGGGGGACAGGAATGGATGGGGCAGAGCTGGGGGGGCAGGAATGGATTTGGATGGGATGGATGGGGCAGAGCTGGGGAGACAGGAATGGATGGGGCAAAGATGGGGGACAGGAATGGATGGGGTAGAACTGGGGCATGGGGACAGGATTGGATGAGGCAAAGAGACCGAGAAAAAGTTTGTGTGTACCTTGCAATGCCACCTCCCGCCCGTGCAGTGCTGCCGGTCAAGTAAAGAGGCCAGCTCTGAGCACGGCAAGACAGAAACAACCAAGTGCAGGGCTGTCAGGCCAAGGGTCCAGAAATCTGGCGCCGAGGTCCGCATTCAGACGCCGGTCCGCCAGTTGAGTACCGCTACTGTAGACTGTGTCGGGCCGGGCCCACCAGTAGAAGTGACTCTGGGGAATCACCCCACATTTAGAGACAAGTATTACTGACTTACTTTCAGGGTTCATGCACAGAAACGTTATGCCAGACTGTATCGTCTCTGTCTCCTTTGGGCTTCTGTTGGACCCATATCACAATGTTAAACATGTTGTGGGGGCTACATACTAGTATGTGGAAATTGTATCTGCATCATTTTCTCCATCAGACGCTGGGGCGGGGGGGGTTAAAAAAAATGTTTTTGAACTCTGTTGTGTGTTGAAAGAGACGCATATACCTCCCCTCCCCCTGTGTTGAGCACAAACGATTTTTGAGCAATTTTAATTCACTTTTGGACAAGCGAGTTGGAGAATAGCTTGGAAATGCTATAAAACAACAAACCGCAGCACCTAATGCCAAGTAGCAACTGCAAAAGCAGATACAATCCCGGTATGCGTGTAATAGAAGGAATCCAATCAGTTATGCAAAAAGACAACAGCAATGAGCTTCGGGCCCGGGGCTCAGTTAGAGCCTCAAATGTGGACACTTATGGATTTTCTATTTGATTTTTATGAATTTTATTTTATTGATGCTCAGACGGGAGGTGAGCACACCTCCCAAGTGTCCCTGATTTGAAGGGACTGTCCCTCCTTTGAGTTGGTGTCCCCCTGCCCCTCATTTTTCTCCTTCGCCCTTATTTGACGTTTAAAGTGGACCAAAAGCCAATTCCTGGGCTATCGAATCCCTCCTCCTGGGGCATCCAAAATCAGGATGCCCCACTGTGTGCCTTGTTTCCCGGTCCAACGGCACATGCACGAGCCGCGACTGCATCCCCGCTGTCCCTCTAGCAGGGCGCATGCTTGCGCCAGGCATTTGTGAATGGCCGGCGCGGACACATTCCCTGTTAGAGAGAAGCGGGGAAGAGGCAGACAGCTTGCTCTGAGCCGCTGGCCTTAGATGAAGGCTTAGATGCGTTTCAGAGCGCGCTGATTGGACGAGAGGCCGTGCATGCGCCATAGGACCAGGAAGAGGTGAGTTGGCTTTGGCGATCTGGGGGGTTCTATAAGATTCCCAGGTTGATCCATTCCCTTGCCCCGGGGCATCCAAAATCAGGATGCCCCGCTGTGTGAAACCCCCCAGGTCACCTGCTACACTTGCCTTACTTCCTGGTCCAACGACGCATGTTCGTGCCGCAGTCGTATCCCTGCTATCCCTCTAGCAGGGCGCGTGCCCACTCCTTGTTAGAGGGAAGCGTGTGATGCGGCCACCATGCACCGCTTATTGGACGAGTGGCCGCGTATGCGCCATAGGACAGGGGTGAGGTGAGTTGAGGTGGGAGATCTGGGGGGTTTCACATAGCGGGGCACCCCCGATCGGGGTGCCTGGGGGAAGGACCAAAACGCAGTATAGTCAAATCCTGGGTTTTGGTCCACTTTAAAGTATTTATATTGTTGTAACTGTTACACCCTATCTCATATCCATCTCTCAATGAGGAGGCGTGGCCTAATTTAACAAATGTCACTTTTTCCCACCCTGAATAGTTGGCAGGTATGGAGGTGAGGCTCTATATCCCAAATAATGGCACAGGTAGCGAAGTGGTCAATACACTGGCTCTCACCCTTCTCTGCATTGTTCAGAAATTGGATGACAAGTCTCGCAATGGCAGCTCGCCGGCTTCTAAACCACACATGACATCATGCGCAAGCTGTTCATTGTCAGCAGACCATTAATACTACGTAATGGGTAACCAAGAGCAAGCAGTGTTATGTCTGTGGGAGGTGATGCTTGTGTAATTATGTAACACACAGGGGAGATGGCAACATACAATCTCTTAGATTCCTAGACAGCCCGGAATTTCACAATACCAATATGAATTTACTAGAGTGGGTCTCCATGTCTGGAGACATACCTTCCAGCTTTTCAGGGTGGGAAAGAGGGGCAATTTTTAAATTAGGCCGCGCCCCCCTCATCGACTGATGGATAGGAGATAGGGTGTAATAGTTACAACAATAGAAACACTTCTGGGTTTTGGTCCTTTCCCCGGGGCACTCAGATCGGGGGCGCCCCGCTGTGTGAAACCCCCCAGATGAAATGGACAGGAATGGATGGGGCAGAGCTGGGGGGACAGGAATGGATGGGGCAAAGTAGGGGGAACAGGAGTAGATAGGCCCGAGCTGGGGGGGCGGAGATGGATGTGGCAGAGTTGGCGGGACAGGGATGTATGGGGCAGAGCTTGGGGGGCCAGGAATGGATTTGGATGGGATGGATGGGGCAGAGCTGGGGAGACAGGAATGGATGGGGCAAAGATGGGGAGACAGGAATGGATGGGGCAAAGATGGGGAGACAGGAATGGATGGGGCAGAGCTGGGGAAACAGGAATGGATGGGGCAAAGATGGGGGGACAGGAATGGATGGGGCAAAGATTGGGGGACAGGAATGGATGGGGCAAAGATGGGGGGGTGGAGATGGATGGGGTAGAGTTGGGGGGGCGGAGATGGATGGGGCTGAGCTGGGGCATGGGGACAGGATTGGATAAGGCAAAGAGACCGAGAAAAAGTTTGTGTGTACCTTGCAATGCCACCTCCCGCCCGTGCAGTGCTGCCGGTCAAGTAAAGAGGGCAGCTCTGAGCACAGCAACACAGAAGCAACCAAGTGCAGGGCTGTCAGGCCAAGGGTCCAGAAATCTGGCGCCGAGGTCCGCATTCAGACGCCGGTTGAGTACCGCTGCTGTAGGCTGTGTCAGACCGGGCCCACCAGTAGAAGTTACTCTGGGGAATCACCCCACATTTAGAGACAAGTATTGCTGACTTACTTTCAGGGTTCATGCACAGAAACGTTATGCCAGACTGTATCGTCTCTGTCTCCTTTGGGCTTCTGTTGGACCCATATCACAATGTTAAACATGTTGTGGGGGCTACAACTTACTAGTATGTGGAAATTGTATCTGCATCATTGAAAAAACATCTTTCTCCATCAGACGCTGGGGCGGGGGGGTTTATAAAAAATGTTTTTGAACTCTGTTGTGTGTTGAAAGAGACGCATATACCTCCCCTCCCCCTGTGTTGAGCACAAACGATTTTTGAACAATTTTAATTCAATTTTGGACAAGCGAGCTGGAGAATAGTTTGGAAATGCTATAAAACAACAAACCGCAGCACCTAATGCCAAGTAGCAACTGCAAAAGCAGATACAATCCCGGTATGCGTGTAATAGAAGGTATCCAATCAGTTATGCAAAAAGACAACAGCAATGAGCTTTGGGCCTGGGGCTCAGTTAGAGCCTCAAATGTGGACACTTATGGATTTTCTATTTGATTTTTATGAATTTTATTTTCTTGATGCTCAGACGGGAGGTGAGCACACCTCCCAAGTGTCCCTGATTTGGAGGAACTGTCCCTCCATTGAGTTTGTGTCCCCCTGCCCCTAATTTTTAAATTAGGCCGCGCCCCCTCATCAATTGATGGACAGGAGATAGGGTGTAATAGTTACAACAATATAAACACTTTAAAGAGTCAAAATCCTGGGTTTTGGTCCTTTCCCCGGGGGCGCCCCGCAGTGTGAAACCCCCCAGACAGCCCGAACAAACTCACTGCTTCCCTGCCCTACGGCGCATGCGCGTCTGCTCGTCCAATCAGCATGTTCCGGAGCCGCTGGCGTCACACCATCTAAGACAGCGTCTAAGGCCAGCGGCTCAGAGCGCGCTGGCGGCCGCATCCTGCTCTTCCCTTTAACAGGGAGCGTGCCCACGCCGGGCATTCACAAATGCCTGGTGTGGGCACGCGCCCTGCTAGAGGGATAGCGGGGATGCGGCCGCGGCTCACACATGCGTCGTTGGACCGGGAAGCAAAGTAAGTGAACATGGCGACCTGGGGGGTATCACGCGGGGGGAGGCAATCGATATTAGAGATTCCCGGGCCGATCGCACTCGGTTTTGGTCCACTTTAAAAAGGCAAATAAATCATTTATTGATGCAGATCTGCATGTTACAACTCAAAAAGGGACAGTTTTTAAATTAGGCCACGGCCCCTCATTGAGGGATGGATAGGAGATAGGATGTAACGGTTACAACAATGCAAACACTTTGAATAGGCATATGAATCATTTATTGATGCAGATCTGCATGTTACACCTTAAAGTGGACCAACACCCAGGGGTGATCGGCCCGGAAATCTATAAGATTCCCGGGCCGATCACCTCCCACCCCGCGGGACATCCGAGATCGGGATGTCCCGCGGGGTGAAACCCCAAAAAGATCTTACCTGATCCGCCGCTGCTTCCGCCGCCGCCGCCTCCCACGCGCCCCTCCAGACGCGCCCCTCTGTGAATGGCCGGCGGGGGCACGCGCGCGCCGAGAGTGACACGCGGGAGGCGGCGGCGGCGGAAGTGGCTTGGACGTTCCTGTCCCCCGCCTGGACGTTGGCGGGGATTGGCTGCGGCGTTCACGTGGGAGCGTTGAGAGGTGAGTTTTTTGGGGGTTTCACACACCGAAGTGGACCAAAACCCAGGATAGTCAAAATCCTGGGTGTTGGTCCACTTTAAAGAGGGACAAGGGGGACATGGACTCAAGATGAGTGACAGCTGGGAGTAGGGTTGCCACCTGGTATTTTTGATTTTTACTTTACTGGCCACTTGCTTGCCGGTGCCGCTATTTGTTTTTTTACTGTTTTTTTTTTTTTCTTCTTTTTTTTTAAATTACAGGTATACTTTTCCCATCCTCAATTACCAGTAAAAAAAAAACAATACTAGAACCGCCAGGCCAGTGGCCAGTAAAGGAAAAAACATAAAAAATACTGATCAGGTGGCAACCTTAGTTGGGAGGTATGCTGTAGACTGTGTCGGACTGGGGGCCCTCCCCATATTTATATGCAAGTATCACTGGCTTACATTCAGGGTTCATGCACAGAAACGTTATGCCAGACTGTATTGTCTGTGTTTGTGCACCACGGATAATCTGTCAATAGTTCAGGTTTGGTGATAAAGGTCCTCAAAGGGGCCCCACTGGGTTTTTTCATGGTAAACCTGTGGGCCAGTCCAAGCCTGTCTGTAGATGCTTCTAGACATACATTTACTTATGACTGTGAGATTTTTTTTCTCTCCACATTTTTGTGAGAAAAGAATTGTATTTTTCATGTCGGTCGACCCAGGAATCTATAAGGGCCAATCGCGGGAGCTTTTGGTTCACTTTAAAATAAAACGTATACAATGAGACTTGGGGGGGGAGCCTTTCCTGTAGAGATCAGAGCTGTCATAGAAGCTGATAGGGCTGATTCAGCAGCTGATTCCTTGGTGCAATTCAGTACCATCTTAGCTGTGTGAATTATTTACAGATTAGCACAGCTAAAAATGGTGCTGAATTGCACTAAGGAAAAAAAATATTAAAAAAAAATGAGAGAAAAAATTCTCGCAGTGCCGAATCAGCCCTGTCAGCTTCTATGACGGCGTTTTATTTTAAAGTTGACCAAAAACCTTCGCTATTGGCCCTTAAAGATTCATGGGCTGATCGATCCCTCCCCCCCGGGGTGTCCAAAATCGGAATTGCCCCAAACACCTACCTTGTTTCCCTGTCCAACGGCGTATGCGTGAGCCGCGGCCGCATCCCCGCTATCCCTCTAGCAGGGTGCATGCCCGCACCAAGCATTTGTGATTGGCCGGAGCGGTCACGCTCCCTGTTAGAGGGTAGCGGGGGATGCGGCCACTGGCCTTAGATGAAGCCTTAGACGGAGTGCTGATTGGACGAGAGGCTGCACATGCGCCGTAGGACCGAGAAGAGGTGAGTTGACTTAGGCGATCTGGGGGGTTTCACACAGCGGGGCATGGACCAAAACCCTGGGTTTTGGTTCACTTTAAAGATGACCCAACTTGTTTTTGCTAGCCCTGTATTCTAAAAGTACTCCAGGGCCGGCCGATTCCCTATTCATGAGCATTCAGATTTAGAAAGCCACACTATGTGAAACCCCCTGGCATCTCTTTAATGCTATAGATATAAAGTGGACCCAAAACGGGGCTGGGGGTATGTTTCCTGAGGAAACATAAAGGGAATGTGTCCCTGAGGAAAAGAAGACACCTAATCGTGCTGTAGTTAACTAACCAAAGCAGCGTGTTGTTGCGAAGTGCTGCCACGTGCCGCGACCTGGCCCAGGCGTTAGGTGACCGGCCATTGTTAGCACAGGGAGGTGACAAGCAGACGCAACTTGCTGCCTTATTTCTTTGCTCAGTAAAGTGACGGAAGTCGCGCCGTTTTGGCAACAGACAACACGTAAATGGAAAGTCCACTTACAATGGAATTTTAAAAGTGTATTTTTTTTTTTCTTGCCAAAATGATGCACTGGAGCTGAAAACTGCTGCTGGCCATGTGTAAGGTTGAGTGAGCTCCCTCACCTCAGCTGCGGCCATAGCATGTGTGTACATTGCTTTAAAAAGAACCCAAACCCGTATCGGCATGTCTAAGACTGGGGGATTCCCTGTCCTAGGTTTGTACGGAAATTTTCGCCCTAGTTAATATTTCCTATATTATATATAGGGTTTTTCATATTATATGTTTTTCATATATATGTGGGGTTTTTCGTATCATACTGCTGCTGTGCATGTGTAAGCGAGAGTGAGCTCCCTCACCTCAGCTGCGGCCATAGCAGCAGGGTTCTGTGTGTACATTGCTTTAAAAAGGACCCAAAACTGTATTGGCGTGAGCCTAAGACTGGGGGATTCCCTGTCCTAGGGGCACCCTGCTTTGGGATGTTTTGCAATGTTAAAGTGGTCCAAAACCCAGCAAAATCGGACGGTTCCCTCCCTCCGGGGCTTTCAAAATCGGGATGCCACGCTGTGTGAAACTCCCCAGGTCGCCCGTTACTTACCTCGCTTCCCGGTCCAACAGTGCATTTGTGAATGGCTGGTGCGGGCACGCTCCCTGTTAGAGGGAAACGGGGGATGCGCCCGCCACCGTGCTCGGGGCTGCTGGCCTTAGACGACATGACTTCAGCGGCTCCGAGTGCGCTGATTGGACGAGCAGCCACGCATTGGCCATAGGACCGGGAAGAGGTGAGCTGCGATCTGGGGGGTTTCACGCAGCGGTGCACCCCCGATCGGGGTGCCCTGGGGGAAAGGACCAAAACCCAGGATAGTCAAAATCCTGGGTTTTAGTCCACTTTAAACCCCCTGAATTCCCCTGTTTAATCATCTTGATTCTGGATCCCACAGTGCATGTACAGGGCTCCGGCAGCATCCACACTATGAACACTTGCCATCCATGAATGCTGATCGGGCTGTGCAGGCTGGGAGGAGGGGGGGGCGTGGGGATGCTGCGGGTGCTTCAGAGTACAGCAAAGCTTTGTCTCAGCAGCCAAACCAAGTTCGAGTGGTGTTTACGGGGAAACCAAAGAGTTTCACACTCTGGGGCATCCCAAATCGGGACGCTCCTGGAGTAATCTCCTAAAGAGTGTCAACTCATTTGTCAGCACAGCCATAGACCTCTTATTTCATGTTTCTGCCATTGTACATAGACTGTGATGCTGAGTGTGGGGACAGTGCCTGGAGAGCTTCTTTCATGCCCTCTTCCAAACCCATACTGACCCCACCAAAGCCTATACTGGCCCACAGGGTTATCAGGGATTCCCCAGGTGGACCCCTAGAACTCATACCCCTATACTGGCCCACAGGGTTATCAGGGATTCCCCAGGTGGACCCCTAGAAGTCACTCCCCCTATACTGGCCCACAGGGTTATCAGGGATTCCCCAAGTGGACCCCTAGAACTCATACCCCTATACTGGCCCACAGGGTTATCAGGGATTCCCCAAGTGGACCCCTAGAACTCATCCCCCTATACTGGCCCACAGGGTTATTGGGGATTCCCCAGGTGGACCCCTAGAACTCATACTCCTATACTGGCCCACAGGGTTATCAGGGATTCCCCAGGTGAACCCCTAGAACTCATCCCCCTATACTGGCCCACAGGGTTATCAGGGATTCCCCAGGTGGACCCCTAGAACTCATCCCCCTATACTGGCCCACAGGGTTATCGGGAATTCCCCAGGTGGACCCCTAAAACTCATCCCCCTATACTGGCCCACAGAGTTATCAGGGATTCCCCAGGTGGACCCCTAGAACTCATTCCCCTATACTGGCCCACAGGGTTATCAGGGATTCCCAAGGTGGACCCCTAAAACTCATCCCCCTATACTGGCCCACAGAGTTATCAGGGATTCCCCAGGTGGACCCCTAGAACTCATTCCCCTATACTGGCCCACAGAGTTATCAGGAATTCCCCAAGTGGACCCCTAGAACTCATCCCCCTATACTGGCCCACAGGGTTATCGGGGATTTCCCAGGAGGACCCCTAGAACTCATCCCCCTATACTGGCCCACAGGATTATCAGGGATTTCCCAGGAGGACCCCTAGAAGTCATTCCCCTATACTGGCCCACAGGGTTATCGGGGATTCCCCAGGTGGACCCCTAAAACTCATACCCCTATACTGGCCCACAGGGTTATCGGGGATTTCCCAGGAGGACCCCTAGAACTCATCCCCCTATACTGGCCCACAGGATTATCAGGGATTTCCCAGGAGGACCCCTAGAAGTCATTCCCCTATACTGGCCCACAGGGTTATCGGGGATTCCCCAGGTGGACCCCTAAAACTCATACCCCTATACTGGCCCACAGGGTTATCGGGAATTCCCCAGGTGGACCCCTGGAAGTCATTCCCCTATACTGACCCACAGAGTTATCAGGGATTCCCCAGGTGGTCCCCTAGAACTCATCCCCCTATACTGGCCCACAGGGTTATCAGGGATTCCCCAGGTGGACCCCTAGAACTCATCCCCCTATACTTGCCCACATAGTTATCAGGGATTCCCCAGGTGGTCCCCTAGAACTCATCCCCCTATACTGGCCCACAGGGTTATCGGGAATTCCCCAGGAGGACCCCTAGAACTCATCCCCCTATACTGGCCCACAGGGTTATCGGGAATTCCCCAGGAGGACCCCTAGAACTCATCCCCCTATACTGGCCCACAGGGTTATCAGGGATTCCCCAGGTGGACCCCTAAAACTCATCCCCTTATACTGGCCCACAGGGTTATCAGGGATTCCCCAGGTGGTCCCCTAGAACTCATCCCCCTATACTGGCCCACAGGGTTATCGGGAATTCCCCAGGAGGACCCCTAGAACTCATCCCCCTATACTGGCCCACAGGGTTATCGGGAATTCCCCAGGAGGACCCCTAGAACTCATCCCCCTATACTGGCCCACAGGGTTATCGGGAATTCCCCAGGTGGACCCCTAAAACTCATCCCCCTATACTGGCCCACAGAGTTATCAGGGATTCCCCAGGAGGACCCATAGAACTCATCCCCCTATACTGGCCCACAGAGTTATCAGGGATTCCCCAGGTGGTCCCCTAGAACTCATCCCCCTATACTGGCCCACAGAGTTATCAGGGATTCCCCAGGTGGACCCCTAGAACTCATTCCCTTATACTGGCCCACAGAGTTATCAGGGATTCCCCAGGAGGACCCATAGAACTCATCCCCCTATACTGGCCCACAGAGTTATCAGGGATTCCCCAGGAGGACCCATAGAACTCATCCCCCTATACTGGCCCACAGAGTTATCAGGGATTCCCCAGGAGGACCCATAGAACTCATCCCCCTATACTGGCCCACAGGGTTATCGGGGATTCCCCAGGTGGTCCCCTAGAACTCATCCCCCTATACTGACCCACAGAGTTATCAGGGATTCCCCAGGTGGACCCCTAGAACTCATCCCCTTATACTGGCCCAAAGGGTTATCAGGGATTCCCCAGGAGGACCCATAGAACGCATCTCCATGTAACCAGCCAAAATAAATTCCTTGTGTAACCAGCAGATTCTGATCCTGAGAAGTGATAACAATCCATCCGGCCCGGTTCACTCATTCTTGGGATCAAGAGCCCCTTTGAACCTTTTGAAAGTGTCCCAGCTTTTCCTTTATCTAGACCATGTCATTGAAGTGTTTCCAAATTGTGTGCTAACCCCCCCTCCCCCATTTCCCAAACCTCTTGCCTTATCTTTATTAGCTCTCTGATAGAAGGTGATGGGATAAGCACTCTTGATTGACAAAACTAATCCCCATTAGTGTTCCTTTAGGGGCTTTGGTGAAGGGTCAGTGATTCCAGAGAGAAGCTCTCCTATAAATGATCCCCCTGAGGCTTCCTGAGGTTTTTATTACATTTTTCTACAAGGGCATTAGATCCATTCCTCACACCTGATACCACAAAAATTCTAATGCATGCCCTGATCATATCCCGACTAGACTACTGCAACACTATCCTCTGTGGTTTACTGGCTAACAGACTGGCACCCCTCCAATCTATTCTTAAAGTGGACCAAAACCCACAGAGATCGGCACAGGAATCTGTAAGATTCCGGGGCCAATTGACTCCCCCCCCAGGGGCATCCAGAATCGGGATGCCCCACTGTGTGAAACCCCTTGGGTCACCCATAAACTCACATTCTTTCGTGGTCCAATGGCACATGCGCAAGCAGCGGGGGCATCCCCTGCTATCCCTCTAGCAGGGTGCATACCCACGCCAGGCCTTTGTGAATGACTGACACGGGCAGGCTCCCTGGTAAAGGGTTATGGGGGATGTGGCCACCAGCAGACATGCGCCATTGGACCGCAAAAGAAGGTGAGTTTACGGGTGACCCAGGGGGTTTCACACAGTGGGGCATCCCGATTCTGGATTGACAAGCAGCTGCACATGCATTGTAGGACCGGGAAGAGGTGACCTGGGGGGTTTCATACAGCGATCACGGTGCCCCGAGGGCAAAACCCGGGATAGTCAAAATCCGCTTTAACACTGCTGCCTGCCTTATTCACCTCCCCTCTTGCATTTCCAGCGCTGTCACTCTCTGTCGGTCCCTACATTGGCTGGCAATATCTGAAAGAATTCAGTTCAAAAGCTTAACCCTAACCTACAAGGCCATCTACAGCCAGGCCCCTTCCTACATTTCATCGCTAGTCGAAAGATACCAACCCAGATGAAGTTTCCGATTGGCCTGTGACCTCCTCCTGACCTCAATCATGATCCCCTCCTCCCACTCTCGTGTCCAGGACTTCACATAGAAACATAGAAACATAGAAGGTTGACAGCAGAAGGAGACCATACGGTCCATCTAGTCTGCCCTTATGTATATACTGTATGTTCTCTTTATCTTAGGATAGATGTGTGCTTATCCCAGACATGTTTAAATTCAGTGACTGTTGATGTTTCAACTACCTCTGCTGGAAGTTTGTTCCAAGCATCTACTACTCTTTCTGTAAAATAATATTTTCTAACATTGCTCCTGATCTTCCCCCCGACTAGCTTCAGGTTGGGCCCCTTGTTCTATCGTTAAGTTTCTTCTTAAAAACACTTCCCTCCTGAACCTTATTCAATCCTTTCACATATTTAAAGGTCTCAATCATGTCCCCCCCACATGTGCCGCTCCGCTTCTCTAGAATGCTTTTCCCCATACAATTCGAGACTCTTCACCCTCAAAACTTATTTAGACAAGCTTACCATCTGGCCTAACAAAACCACTTTACAGTCTTGTCACCCTGCTACCACATACATAACATAACTTACACATAACCTCTTCTCCCTGCCTTTTCCTTTAGATTGTAAGCTCACAAGGGCAGGGCCCGCTCTCCTCATGTACTCCTATACGTATGTGTCTTGTCTCATCTGACTTCTAATACTGTATATATTACTTTCATTGTTATATCTATGTCATATACAACTCATAATGCCCTGTGTATTATAAGAGGCCGATTCATTAACAGCGGCAGGTAGCGACAGTTGAGCGACTGTAGCGGCATTTTCAGAGCGCCCGCTAGTAGTCGCTGTGCTTGGCCGTTGTTCGGTAGTTGATAGCGACTCAGTCGGTTTGCCGTAATGTTGAATACGGGGTGACGAGTCGCTATTTGACAAGATCCGCGATGTATGGGTGCGCATGATAGCGACTGGTCAGAGCGACCAGCTTCCACCATATTCATCAAAAAATCACGCTCAAAAAATTCTTGCGCTGTAAAATGCATGTTTAAACCCCAGAGCGCTGGCGGCGATGTGTTAAAAGTAGTTTTTTAACCCCCAAACCACCATATTTTTGGAAACCAAAAAAAAAAATGTTTTTAAGAATTTAGTAATATGAATACAATAATATCAGACCTGTAATATCAGTTCTGTACAAATTTTTTTTTTTTTTTTTTTTACCTTAAAAAAATTATCTAACATTGCAGAAGTGGTCACAGAATTTTTCACATTTAAAAAAAAAAAAAACATTAATAACAATTAATTATGAATATTTAAAGATTGTTCCATTGAAATGCATTGGAGAGCGCCAGGTAGCGAGAGGTCATACCTGTCGCTGTTCAAGGTCGGACGCTGGCGCTGTGGGCTGAGGCTGGAATAATGATGAATGAGTCGCTATATGGCGCTATCTCAGTCGCTAAGCAGGATCGGCTTGATAAATGTGTGATTGTGGTGGGGAGCCGGCGTTCTCGTGGCGGGGCCCGTCATTACCGGTCGCTCACCAGTCGCTACGTGACGCTATTCCTTCATAAATAAGGGCCTAAGTATGTTACTTGTCTCACCCTCCTGTAATTTACACTTTGTACAGCGCCACCGAATACGATGGCGCTTTATAAGCAAACAATAATAAGATTGTTGGGCTCATGGGGCATCTGTAGATTAAACCAAGGAGCCTGTGATCACCCCAAAATGCTTCGTCTCAATGGCTGCCTCCAGCTGGTAAAGGGCCTTGAAGAGAACTTCATGGAAGAACTCTAACACTGCCCAAATGTTTTTGAAGATGTGTGTTGCCTGGTTAAACCGGACCTTTACCTTGAATAAGAGCCTATCTTATATGTTTCCCTCACCCTGTACATACAGATTGCCCACATTAATCCGGACCTTCACCCTGAATAAGAGCCTATGTTATATGTTTCCCTCACCCTGTATATACAGATTGCCCACATTAATCCGGACCTTCACCCTGAATAAGAGCCTATGTTATATGTTTCCCCCCCTGTACATACAGATGGCCCACATTAATCCGGACCTTCACCCTGAATAAGAGTCTATCTTATATGTTTCCCTCACCCTGTACATACAGATTGCCCACATTAATCCGGACCTTCACCCTGAATAAGAGCCTATGTTATATGTTTCCCTCACCCTGTATATACAGATTGCCCACATTAATCCGGACCTTCACCCTGAATAAGAGCCTATCTTATATGTTTCCCACACCCTGTACATACAGATTGCTCACATTAATCTGGACCTTCACCCTGAATAAGAGCCTATGTTATATGTTTCCCTCACCCTGTACATACAGATTGCCCACATTAATCCGGACCTTCACCCTGAATAAGAGCCTATGTTATATGTTTCCCTCACCCTGTACATACAGATTGCCCACATTAATCCGGACCGTCACTCTGAATAAGAGTCTATCTTATATGTCCCCCCCGTACATACAGATTGCCCACATTAAAAATCATCCTACCTGCATCTATTGCATTTTCTGAGCCTTTAAACATCCAAGATGGCGAGACATGGAGTCTCAGGCTGCTTGCAAACAGGAAGAGTCTTCTGACTGTGCCGCTTTGCCCTGACCCTAGCTCTGCTCTGTCTTTGCAAAGCACAGCTATAACCCCGCCCCCTGCACCCCCCCCCCCCCTCCTCTCCTGAGTATGTTATGCTTCTGAGGCAAGATGGCAGCGCCCATATCCTAAAGTCCTGAACAGAGTTGCAGCCCAGTGGGGGAAAGAATAATAAGTGACTAAAAACTTCAAATATATTCATTTCAGATGCTGGGGAATAGTTTTTCCAAGGGTTTGGGCTTTTTATTAAATGATGCTGAAGCTCTGGTTGAACATGTTTAACCTCCTGCTTCAGCTCTTAGGAAGCCGCTGACCTGGAACAGATGTCTAGATAAGAGCTGGCATCTCTCTCTGACTGATGGGGGGGCTTATTCCAGGTCAGTGGCTTAATGAAGAGACTAGACCAGACCCTCCCTCTATATGGCTTAACATGGGTCTCTCCCTAAAGTGGCTTCTGACTATGTTGACCATACAAATGATACAAAGACTGTGGCTTCAAACAGAGGTTAGTTATTATTATTATTGTTTATTTATATAGCGCCATCAACTTCCGTAGCGCTTTACAAGTTAAGAATACAGACAAGGTAAAACATATAGCACAGAGAACAATACAAAAATTAGATGCCACAGGTTAAAACCAAGTGTTGTGAGCACAGGAGACAATAGGGAGGAGTGCCCTGCCCTTGCGAGCTTACAGTCTAAAGGATGGGGGTGGAGACAAAGGGGGCGGGGTCACAAGTGGTAGAGCTTGAGTATGGCTGCATGTGCCATTGAAGGTTATAGTAGTTGCTTAAACCGGACCTTCACCATGATTTAATGAAAAGCCCAAACTCTTAAAAAACAATTCCTCAGCATCTAAAATTAATATATTTTACATGTTTAGTCACTAATTTATTATACTTTCCCCCACTGGGCTGCAACTCTGTTCAGGAATTTAGGATACGGGCGCCGCCATCTTGACTCAGAAGCATCACACTTACTGAGGAGAGGAGAGTGGGATAAGGTACAGGGGGGCGGGTTATAGCTGTGCTTTGCTCAGACAGAGCAGAGCTGGGGTCAGGGAAAGGTCAGCAGTCCCAGAATGCAGAGCAGCACAGTCACTTCCTGTTTGCAGGCACTTCCTGTTTGCAGGCTGCCTGCAAAAATGGCAGCTTCCATAAGCCGCCATCTTGGATGTTTAAAGGCTTATAAAATGCAGTAGATGCAGGTAGGATGATTTTTAATGTGAGCAATCTGTATGTACAGGGTGTGGGAAACATATAAGATAGACTCTTATTTAGAGTGAAGGTCCGCTTTAAGCCAGGTCATATGCTTGTCTGAAGAAGTGAGTTTTGAGGGCGCTTTTAAAGGCTTGGAGTGATGGAGAGTGATGGATTGAGCGGGGGAGTGCATTCCAGAGAAGTGGGGAGGCACGGGAGAAGTCTTGAAGGCGGGAGTGCGAGGAAGTAACCAAGGAAGAGGACAGGAGAATGTCAGAGGCGGAGCGGAGGTTGCGCTTGGGTTGGTAACGCTGGATCAGAGATGAAATGTAGGAAGGGGCCTGGTTAGAGAGAGCTTTGTAGGTTAGCACTAGAAGTTTGAACTGAACTTTATGGGAGACAGGTAACCAGTGGAGGGATTGACAGAGGGGAGTAGCACTGGAGAAGCGAGAGGAGAGATGGATGAGGTGAGCAGCAGAGTTTAGGATAGATTGGAGGGGAGCCAGTCTGTTTGTTGGCAAACCACAGAGGAGGGTGTTGCAGTAGTCCAGTCGGGATATGACCAGGGCATGTACTAGCATTTTAGTGGTGACAGGTGAGAGGAAGGGACGGATGCGAGATATATTTTTGAGTTGGAGACGACAGGAGGTGGCCAGGGAGTGAATGTGAGGTCTGAAGGAGAGAGAGGAGTCCAGAATGACACCCAGGCATCCAGCTTGAGGAGTTTCAGTTATTGTTAGATTATTTACAGAGATAGTGGTGTTAGAGAGGGGAGGGGAGTGAGATGGCGGGAAAATGACCAGTTCTGTTTTGTCCATGTTCAGTTTAAGAGAGCGAGATGTCATGAAGGAAGAGACGGCTGTTAGACAGTCAGGAAGGTTCCCTCTTTGTCAGCTCCTTCTGAATATCTGAAAGTAGGTCTCTATAAAGTTCTTCAGCATCAATTAATGAAAAGTCCAAAGCCTTAAAAAAACTATTCCCCAGCATCTAAAAATTAATATATTTTATGTTTTTAGTCACTTTTTATTTTTTACCCCACTGGGCTGCAACTCTGTTCAGGACTCTAGGATATGGGTGCCGCCATCTTGCCTCAGAAGCATCACATACTGAGGAGAGGGGGGTAAAAGTACAGGGGGCAGGTTATAGCTGTGCCTTTCACAGACAGAGCAGAGCTGGGGTCAGGAAAAGGACAGCAATCCCAGAATGCAGAGCGGCATAGTCAGAAGACACTTCCTGTTTGCAGGCTGCCATGTGCCGCCATCTTGGATGTTTAAAGGCTCATAACATGCAGTAGATGCAGGTAGGATGATATTTAATGCGGGCAATCTGTATGTACAGGGTCAGGGAAACATACATGATAGGCTCTTATTCAGGGTTAAGGTCCGCTTTAAGTAGGAGTGTGCGTGTGAATTCTGTTGGTGAGCCGAATAGGCTCCAAAGCAACTGCGGCCCACCAGGAGTTCTCCCAGTTCTTCCTATGGCCATTTTTGCATACAAAGCGAGGAAAGGGCAGAGATGACCTAATGCTGGTACAAGAAGATCATGGAGAATGTGATGGTTCCGGTGGAATATGTCGGTGCTTTGTCCTAGCTCGCGCTGTTCACCAGACGCCACAATCTGGAACGTTGTGATTCACTTGCAAAGCATCTCTTTCATATGGTTCTCAGACATTTGCTGAATTGCTTATTTATGGGGACAAATGTCTTTCGGAAAAGGACAAATATCAACATTGTTAAGCCCGGTGTTAGGGTTGGTTTACACAGCGTCCTCTTGGATACCGGAACATCAGAGAACCCCTTTATTGCTTTAGACTGGGGCGTGGCCACATCTGTTGTAGAGCATTTTAAAGGGCAATCTTTGTACACTTAAGGGCCACCCACCAGAATTTAAAGCAGACCAAAGCCCAGGTTTTTTCCATACCTGGATTTTGATCTGCTTATTCCCGATTTGGGATGCCCTTGTTTGTGAAACCCCTGAGATTAGCTGTTCACTCACCTTGATCCACACTGCATGTGCAGGCTCTTGTGCAATTAGAACTTACTGTGCACAATTATGCCCGGAAATGATTTCTGAATCTATGGCATCATAGCTCAATGCCAATCCTTTCCTGATCATTGTCAGTCTTGATTACCTTGGGGCCCACCAGAGGAAATCCTTCCTGACTCCACCCAGGGAAATGCTTCATGTGCCCGCCCCCCTGAGGGAATCCTTCCTGAGAGCCTCCTTCCTGAGCGCCCCCTTCCCAGAGGGAATCCTTCCTGAGCACCCTTCCCAGAGGGAATCCTTCCTGAGCGCCCCCTTCCGAGAGGGAATCCTTCCTGAGCGCCCCCTTCCCAGAGGGAATCCTTCCTGAGCGCCCCCTTCCCAGAGGGAAACCTTCCTGAGCGCTCCCTTCCCAGAGGGAATCCTTCCTGAGCACCCCCTTCCCAGGGGGGAATCCTTCCTGAGCGCCCCCTTCCCAGAGGGAATCCTTCCTGAGCACCCTTCCCAGAGGGAATCCTTCCTGAGCGCCCCCTTCCGAGAGGGAATCCTTCCTGAGCGCCCCCTTCCCAGAGGGAATCCTTCCTGAGCGCCCCCTTCCCAGAGGGAATCCTTCCTGAGCCCCCTTCCCAGAGGGAATCCTTCCTGAGCGCCCCCTTCCCAGAGGGAATCCTTCCTGAGCCCCCTTCCCAGAGGGAATCCTTCCTGAGCACCCCCTTCCCAGAGGGAATCCTTCCTGAGCGCCCCCTTCCCAGAGGGAATCCTTCCTGAGCACCCTTCCCAGAGGGAATCCTTCCTGAGTGCCCCCTTCCCAGAGGGAATCCTTCCTGAGCGCCCCCTTCCCAGAGGGAATCCTTCCTGAGCCCCCCCTTCCCAGAGGGAATCCTTCCTGAGCCCCCCCTTCCCAGAGGGAATCCTTCCTGAGCACCCTTCCCAGAGGGAATCCTTCCTGAGCCCCCCCTTCCCAGAGGGAAACCTTCCTGAGCGCCCCCTTCCCAGAGGGAATCCTTCCTGAGCCCCCCCTTCCCAGAGGGAATCCTTCCTGAGCCCCCCCTTCCCAGAGGGAATCCTTCCTGAGCGCCCCCTTCCCAGAGGGAATCCTTCCTGAGCCCCCCCTTCCCAGAGGGAATCCTTCCTGAGCCCCCCCTTCCCAGAGGGAAACCTTCCTGAGCCCCCCCTTCCCAGAGGGAATCCTTCCTGAGCACCCTTCCCAGAGAGAATCCTTCCTGAGCCCCCCCTTCCCAGAGGGAAACCTTCCTGAGCGCCCTTCCCAGAGGGAATGCTTCCTGAGCACCCCTTCCCAGAGGGAATCCTTCCTGAGCACCCCCTTCCCAGAGGGAATCCTTCCTGAGCCCCCCCTTCCCAGAGGGAATCCTTCCTGAGCGCCCCCTTCCCAGAGGGAATCCTTCCTGAGCGCCCCCTTCCCAGAGGGAATCCTTCCTGAGCCCCCCCTTCCCAGAGGGAAACCTTCCTGAGCGCCCTTCCCAGAGGGAATGCTTCCTGAGCACCCCCTTCCCAGAGGGAATCCTTCCTGAGCACCCCCTTCCCAGAGGGAATCCTTCCTGAGCACCCCCTTCCCAGAGGGAATCCTTCCTGAGCCCCCCCTTCCCAGAGGGAAACCTTCCTGAGCCCCCCCTTCCCAGAGGGAATCCTTCCTGAGCACCCCCTTCCCAGAGGGAATCCTTCCTGAGCCCCCTAGAGGAGCTTTTGGGGGCCCCACAGAGTAAATCATTCATTGGGTGCCAGGCTTCAGATCTATAGAAATAGTCCCAAGACCACTCCTCATCGCGTACTGCAAAATGATGTTAATAATTAAATAACAAATGTAATTTACTCAATAATTTCAGGCAAACAAAAAGTGCTATATTCATCTTAAACCTCCTGCACTGTGCTGATGCTGGCTTTGGGTCAGTACCTGGGGCCCACCGGAGGATCCTCTTGTGATCCTCACCTATTTAGGTGAAAAGGATATTATTTTGCACTTGTTTTTCATTTTGTATTGATGAGCCCGTGTGTATCCTGTCTAAAAAAAAAAAAAGTGCATATGATATTTAGGTGCTATTCAAAACCAAAAATAGAAAAAAAAAATCTAAAAAGCGACCCTAACAATGGCGCTTCTCCATCTCTTGGTGGCCCGAAGCCTCTCGGAATGTGCCACAAAGGGAAGATTAGAGCAGGTCAAGTCCCGGGGAGAATGCTCTGAAAGGTGTTGGATTTCTATCCGGCATAATTGGCTAAATGCTTCTGTGTCTGGGAAGAGGCCGCTCCGTTCTCATGTCAGGGGAAAGCTGAGCTCGCAGCTCTTTGTTCCCCACATTGTGGCTGATATCTCTCAGGCCAACGTATATTTAGTTACTGATCTGACATGAAGGCAAGATAAGCCGGAGGCATTCATTTAGGTGGCACTTTTAAGAGATCCAGCAGATATCAAAGCTTTTAAGGGAATGTATTGCTGGACGGGGATGTCATTTGGTGTTAGGCCTTAGTGTGAAAGCACTATGAAGAATTGCACATGGTCAGCCCCGAGTCCTGTGAGGCCGACGCATCATTATGGTGAAAACACTTGTCCTCAATCCAAGTTCTACACTTATCAAACATATGCTAATAGCCTCATTAATATGCAGCTATCCTCTTGGCCGCACATTCAGTGCCTCTCTCTATTTATAGGCAGTGAAGATGCCAGTAACCCAAGTGATGTGCAAATGGTGACCCTGGTTCAAAACGTTTTCTTTAAAGTGGACCAAAACCCATGATTTTGAGCCTTAGTCCTTTCCCCGGGGCAACTCAATTAGGGGTGCCCCGCTGTGTGCAACCTCTTCCCAGTCCTACGTGCATGCATGGCCGCTCGTCCAATCAGTAACCCAAGTGATGTGCAAACAGTGACCCTGATTCAATACTTTTTCTTTAAAGTGGACCAAAACCCAGGATTCTGACTACCCTGGGTTTTGGTCCTTTCCCCCGGGCCAACCCGATCAGGGGTGCCCCGCTGTGTGCAACCCCCCAGATCGCCCAAAGAAACTCACCTCTTCCCAGTCCTACGGACATGGCTGCTCGTTCAATCAGCGCGCTCGGATTGACGTCACGCCATCTAAGACGACGTCTAAAGCCAGCGGCTCTGAGCACGCTGGCGGCCGCATCCCCTGCTCCCCTCTAACAGCTAGAGGGATGCGGCTCGTGCATGCGCCATTGGACTGCAAGGTAAGAGAATGGGGCAACCCGGGGGGTTTCACACAGCGAGGCATCCCGATTTCAGATGCCCCGGGGAGAGGGAATTGATCGGCTCTGGAATCTTATCGATTCCCGGGCCGATCAAGCTGGGTTTTGGTCCACTTTAAAGTGGAACAAGACCCTGCGCAGCCACTGGCCTGCATCCTCAGCATCTTTGGGCTGTGCGAACGGTTCCGCCCCGGCCATTCAGATAGGCCGGGGTGGGAGCGCACATGCTGCTAGGGACACGGACACTTGTGCTCACCATTGTAGACTTAGAACCGTTCGCCAAATGACATAAGCACGGCTCTGATTGCATGAGAGACTTCGCATGCGTTGTTGGACCGGAGAAATGAAAACTATTAGTGCGGATCTGGGGGGGTCACACAGCAGGGCATCCCAAATTGCCCCTGGGGCACGGAACAAAACTTGGAACCTGGTGGATGTCCTATGGAGTCTGTGAAGCTGTGATCACTAGCTAATAGCTCTAATATGTCTGATTGTTGTCCTATTGTCTCGGGCTACACATTGCACCGCCCTAAACTTCAATCCGTTTTTAAAAAGATCCTGTAGTTCCTAAGTTATCTTTAAAAGTATTAGAGCATTGGAGATGCAGAGAAAAAATGAAGAGAAACAGCGATGTGATGTAAGCACACTGTGATGAGTGTGAAAAGAGATAGGAGGGCATGGTTTCAGAGAGGCAGCAAATCAGGGCGTCTTTGCAGGGAGTGGGGGGTGTTTCCGTTCTTCGTCCCCTGAAGGTTAATTGATGGACCAGGTCAGCGGGGTGGGGACTAAAAGCTGAATGAGGACGTGATTTTCCTAACTAAGGAGACAGACAGAGGAGGAATAACATCACTCCAGCCACTCAATAAAAGATAATTTTTTTTTAAACTTTTGACTTGCCAATCATGTTAATAGTTTCTCATAGTCACATTATTTCGGGCCAACTTGCACATAAAACGATTTTTTTGGTGTGCGACTTTTGAATGGGGAAAAAACCCTGAGCTTGGTTAGTATACAATCTGATCACTCGTCTAATTATAGCACTGTCATTGGCCTGGCTTTTCTTGGGACGGCCGGTGGTTGTTTCAGCTGTCTCCATACTGATATCGAATGAGCCTCCCAGTATAGAGTGCAAGCTCAAAGTTGCTAGACCTCCCACTGAGTCACCCCTCATGGTCACAGCCAAGAACCTATTACGACCAGTACTTTCATATGGAGCCACTTAAAGTAGGTTAGCTGCCATCTTTTATCACCTTAATTGTTTAATTAACTAAGCTGTCAATGAAGCGGCTCCATTACATCTACCACTCTGCCTCCTCTGCTGGGATGCAATAAGGCGCCACATCTGCCTCCAACAGTGGGAGCAAACCCAGGCCCAGCCCAAATCAGAAAGCCCCAGAGGCGGGAAGCTGGCTAAACTGAGTTTTGGTACTCTTTATAGCTTTATAACACCCAAAGCATCCTGATTTGGCATAGCCCTCAATCTAATGATACCTAGAAAGCCCAAAATCAGGCACAGTTCTTGACCCCCAGATTTGAGATGGCCTTCAAATTAATGATACCTAGAAAGCACCAAATCAGGGCATCGTTCTTTACTTCCAGATTTGAGATGGCCTTCAAATTAATGATACCTAGAAAGCCCCAAATCATGGCATTGTTCTTCACTTCCAGATTTGCGATGGGCTTCAAATTACCAAAACCTAGAAAACCCCAAATTAGGCACAGTTCTTGACCCACAGATTTGGGATGGCCTTCAAATTAATGATACCTAGAAAGCTCCAAATCAAGCACCGCTCTTGACCCCCAAATTTGGGATGGCCTTCAAATTAATGATACCTAGAAAGCCCCAAATCAGGCACCGCTCTTGACCCCCAAATTTGGGATGGCCTTTAAATTAATGATACATAGAAAGATTACGGACGGCCCCCAAATTACCGATACCTAGAAAGCCTAAAATCTGGAACTATTCTTAACCTCCAGATTTGGCATAGCCCTGACCCCCAAATTTGGGATGACCTTCAAATTAATAATACCTAGAAAGCCTAAAATCTGGGACTGTTCTTGACCCCCAGACTTAGAATGGCCCTCAAATTAATGATACCTAGAAAGCAAGAAATCAGGCACTGTTCTTGACCTCTAGATTTGAGATGGCCCTCGAATTAACAATACCTGGAAAGCACAAAATCAGGCACTGTTCTTAACCCCCATATTTGTCATGGTCAAATTAATGATTTCTAGAAAGCCCAAAATCGGGTATTGTTCTTGACCCCCAGGTTTGGGATGGACCTCAAATGAACGATACCTAGAAAGCCCAAAATTAGGGCATTGTTCTTGACCTCCAGTTTTGGGATTACCCTCAAATTAACGATACCTAGAAAGCCCAGAATCAGGGCATTGTTCTTGACCTCTAGATTTGGCCCTGCCCTCAAATTAACGATTCCTAAAAAGGCTAAAATTGGGGTACCTTTCTTGACCTCCAGTTTTGGGATGGCCCTCAAATTAACGATTCCTAGAAAGCCTAAAATTGGGGTACCTTTCTTGACCTCCAGTTTTGGGATGGCCCTCAAATTAACGATCCCTAGAAAGCTCAACTCATTGGCCCCCAGATTACTTCTAGGAAGGGACCAATGGGGTTGGCCAGGCATGTACTCAATGCATGCTGCTCTGCCCAATTACTACTTTTGAATAATAGGTCCACTTTAACAGCTATGGAGTGTCACAATCCACTAATAATATTATATTGGGAATGTTGTATGTCTGTGAAGATTTGCATAATTGCTTGTAGTAGTTTTACTTTCCTTTTTGCAACAATATCTAACGAAGCGCAACTTCTGAATGGCGTCACAGCCGGTCCTTTCTTTCTATTCCGCGTTCCTCTCTGACTCATTTGTCTGCGAATACAATTCTGCGGGTTCATCTACCCCAGTAAGCAACCCCGCGCTAATAATCTTCATCCAGGCCGGGCCCTGCATGATGGAGAAGGCCGACATTGTCCCGGCCATGAATGGCCGCATTGTCTCGCTGCTTGCCGACTAAATCACAAGTCTGTCTGCTCTTTCTCGCCGGGCTTTATTAAAGCAGGTGATAGCAGCCCACTGGCCATAGTGAGCGCCTTCATGACAGATTTCGCTTCTTGGAAATGAGGGTGAGGGTCAGGACTTTGGGGTTAATTTGGGGTAACTCACATCACCAAATATATCTTACGCATAAAGGGTAGCGGAGCTGACAAAGTGCCATTGTCACTGGGGAACATTCCGAGCCAGCCGTGTGTACAAGTGTATCCAACAGCTACGCAACCTCGGAAAACTCTGTTTTATGGGCTCGACAAAGGGGCTCGCTATCTGGGGTCTAAAGTGAAACGTTTAGGCTCTGTTCACACCTCTCGGTTGCGTTAAGAGCAGGCGTTTTGTAAATAGGGGCATTATATCAAATCAAACTCTTTTGCGCTTTTGATGTGTTAGAAATACGTCACGTTTTTGAAAAGAAAACCATTTTTTGCCCAATAAGTAGTAAGTCTATGGCAACGCAAACGCAATGCATTACCATAACTTCTTTTGACCTGCGCTGTTACAACGTTGCAATGAAAAAGATGTCTTTTTTAATACATTGTGCAACGCAGCGCAGATCTCCTATTGTATCTTGTATTCAGAATATTCACTGTAAACTCTGTAACACGGCATTTGTAATAGTCTATGTACTGTATGTTTCTATTAAAGATGATGGCGCTATATAAATAAATAAATAATAATAATATAATCTAGAATAATGTACAATGTTTCCTCTGAATTGTAAACTGAACCTTATGCCTTTAAACTAACTGTCATTGGACTACAATAAACTGACCTTGGTTTTAATGGAATGTATAAAGTTTAATCTAACCAAAAAGCCACATCATTATCCATTATCAATGAATAATACTTTATAAATCAATGGTTAATGGAACTGTCCAGGCAAAAATAATAAACAATACCTACTCAACCTATATTCCCGCACAGTTGATCGGCCCCATTTTGGGAGTTTGAAACTTACCTTTGCCCGGAAATCCAGACTGCGCCATCTCTGCGGCCCTCCTTGTAGGACCAAGGACCAAAACCCAGGATAGTGAAAATCAACTTTAAAGTGGACCAAAAACCCAGGATTTGGGGTTTTGGTCCTTGCTCCCAGGGCACCCTGATTGAGGATGCCTCGCTGTGTGAAACTCCCCAGGTCGCCCGAACAAACTCACCTCTTCCCGGTCCTATGACACAAGCGCGGTCGCTCGTCCAATCGGCGCGCTCAGATCCGCTCGAGCCCCTTCGCCCAGGAGCTCATCTAATAGCATATCCGAGTGCGCTGATGGCTACATCTCCCGCTACCCTCTAGCAGGGGGTGTGGCCGCGCATTCACAAATGCCCGGTGTGGGCACGCGCCCTGCTAGAGGGATAGCGGGGATGCGGCCGCTGCTCGTGCATGAAGAGGTAAGTTTATGAGCGACTTGGGGGGTTTCACACAGCGGGGGCATCCCAATTCTGGATGCCCCGAGGGGAGGTCATCAATCGGCCCTGGAATCCTGTAGATTCCTGGATTTTGGTCCACTTTAATACCCCTAAATGAAGTGGGAAAGGGGGGGTACAAGATTGCGTGGCTGGACTTCCACTTTAAAGTGGTGTCAAAAGACTTTGGGGGTGCTTTATAGAACCTAAAATAACCCTGAGAGGGCATCCCAATTTAGGCTGATGAACAATAACAACCTACAAGCCTATTCTCGGGCACTGACTCGCCTGATGGTGGCTACCGCTGCCTGCTCCCGGCAGAGATGTGGCGGCTGTTCCCTAGGTGAGTAACATGCTTGTTTGTATCCATTTTCTGTAATTGGGATGCCCCCCGGGGGCTTATTTAGGCAATATAAGGCAGTCCTAAAAAAGACTTTCAGAAGACATTTGGGGCAAGGCTTGCTTTATAGAGGGTGGTTTGCCAATGTTGAGGTTAGCCATGCCACACAGTGGGGCAGTCCCGGGGGTTGTTTGTTGTAACAAGGTTGCCATTAGGAGGTGGTGCTATTTATAGCATGCGTTGTATATATTGTCATTATGCAAATAGCCGGCTTGTTTATGTCATTTGTCAGCCCCGACTGCTTTCAGGTGGCCAATGGGGCTATTTTTGTAAACCACAATAATTAGTGTAATTGGCTGCAGCGCCTGGTCCCGCCGTGCGCCTTGTTAGCGCCTCCTGTTGCGTTTTCACTTTTTCATCCACAGTCTGACATTGATGCTGTTTAGAACTTGGGGGTAATCTTGTTAAAGCGGAACAAAAACCCTCTAATAGACTCTAGGACCAGTTAAGTTGGCGATTTGGGATGCCCCACTTTGTGAGATCCTCTGAGAATCACCATAAAACATATATATCCCAAGACTTCAGGGGCGGCTAATTGGCTAACGGTGGGGCATCCCGATCCGAGGTTCAGATGGGCTGGGGATGGGGGATCACGGCAGACCACAGGAAGAAGCAGCCACTCCCCTTTCTCTATGCTGTAGCCCTGTTTCCAAAGAGAGCTGTAGGCCATGCTTTAAAGCACAACAAAACTGGGAATTTTTACTTACCCGGATTTGGCAGGCGGATCTCATTGACTTGAACGGGACTTTCGGGCCGGCTTTTCCACAGGGCATCCCAGATTGGGGATACCCCGCTGTGTGAAACCCCCAGTTTGCCTTTAAAAACTCACCTTCCCAGGCTCTCGTCCAATGAGAACGGTCTGCTGTGACTACGTCGTTTGGCAGGTGGCGCTCATTGTTTACAATCAGATTTAGATAGGCTTGGGCGGGAGCGCGGTCATGGCCAGGGATGCGGAGGGGGGGGGGTCCCAAGACCTAGTGAACAAAATCCACAGGATTGGTATGCTTTAAAGCGGTACAAAACACGTGATTTTCACTATCCAGGGTTTTGGTCCTTGCCTCGGAGGCATCTCGATACGCGATGCCCCGCTATTTGCCCCCCCAAAACCCCACCTCCAAATCGCCACGTAAAACTTACTTTTGCCCGGTCACATGGTGCATGCCCGAGCTCTCGTCCAATCAGCGCCATATGTAGTGCATATTAGTGTCTGCCATTCGGTTCTGACATAGGGCTCGCCAATAATGAGCGACCGCATCCCAATTCCCTTTATACATGACCTATCTGAACGGCTGTGCACGGGAGCGCCTCTCAGCCCAGGGATCCTGGGGATAAGGATGGCACAGCTTACATCTCTGTTGGAGCCAGGGGAAAGGTGAGTTTTGTGGCAACCCACTGGGTTTCACACAGCGTGGCATCCCGATTTGGGATTAAGCAGGGTAAGGCCAGCAGCCAGCCCTGAAGTCTTTTAGACTCCAGGACACCCCACCCAGGGTTTTTCCACTTTAAAGTGGAGCAAAACCCTGAAAGGCCGACTGCTTGCACAATCCCTGGGGCATCTCAATTTGTGAAACCCCTTGGTTTGCCCCCTAAAACTTTAAAGTGGCCAAAAACTGTGATTTTGACTATCCCGGGTTTTGGTCTTTGCCATCGGGGCACCCCTGTTAGAAACCCCCCAGGTCGCCCATTAAACTCACCTTTGCCCAGTCCTACGGCACACGTGTATGCTCCCGTCCAATCAGCGAGCTGCGCTGCGCTCGTCAAAATCTGTTAGATTCGGCTAAGGACCGAGTGTAGCCGAACGGAGCCGAGCACGGCGGCGGCCACATCCCTGCAACCCTCTTAACATGGTGCGTGCCCATGCCGGCCAGTGACAAATGCCTGTGTCCCTGGATCAGGGAGAAGGTGAGTTTTACAGGGGGCCTGGGGGGGGGGGAGAGGATTCACAGAGTGGGGCATCCCAAATATGTGTGTGGATGACGGAGGGATTCAGACGGCCCTGGCGTAATTTAGACTCCAGGGACGCTTTTAGCCCACTTTAAAGAGGACCAAAACCCACGGCCCAACGGTCGTGGAATCTATAAGATTCCAGGGCTGCTTGATTGTGTCCCCCAGGGCATGCAGAATCGGGATGCTGTGTGAAACCCCCCAGGTAGCCTGGAAACTCACCTTCTTCCCCGGTCTAGTGGTGCATGCACGAGCAGCGGCCGCATCCCTGCTATTGCTTTAGCAGGGCTTATGCCCGCATCAGGCATTTATGGCTGGCCAGCGCGGGCACGCTGCCTGTAAGAGGATAGCGGGGGATGCGGTCGCCGGCACGCTCGTGTCCACCCCCTTAGACGAAGGCTTAGACAAAGGGGACAGGAGCAGATCTGAGAGCGCTGGCTGCTCATGTGCTGTAGGATCGGGGAAAGAGGTTTCACACAGCGGGGTGCCCCGGGGGCAAGGACCGAGACACAGGATAGTCAAAAGGTTTTGGTCCACTTTAAAGCGGACCTTCACCCTGAATAAGAGCCTATCTTATATGTTTCCCCCACCCTCTACATACAGATTACTCACATTAATCCGGATCTTCACCTTGAATAAGAGCCTATCTTATATGTTTTCCCCACCCTGTACATACAGATTGCCCACATTAATCCAGACCCTCACCCTGAGTAAGAGCCTATCTTATATGTTTCCCACACCCTGTACATACAGATTACTCACATTAATCCGGACCTTCACCTTGAATAAGAGCCTGTCTTATATGTTTCCCACACCCTGTACATACAGATTACTCACATTAATCCGGACCTTCACCTTGAATAAGAGCCTGTCTTATATGTTTCCCACACCATGTACATACAGATTGCCCACATTAATCCAGACCCTCACCCTGAGTAAGAGCCTATCTTATATGTTTCCCACACCCTGTACATACAGATTACTCACATTAATCCGGACCTTCACCTTGAATAAGAGCCTGTCTTATATGTTTCCCACACCCTGTACATACAGATTACTCACATTAAAAATCATCCTACCTCGTTATGAGCCTTTAAACATCCAAGATGGCGGCCCATGTAGCAACAGACAGCCTGCAAACAGGAAGTGTCTTCTGACTGTGTCGCTCTGCATTCTGGGATTGCTGTCCTTTTCCTGACCCCAGCTCTGCTCTCACCCCCTGTACTTTATCCCGCTCTCCTCTCCTCAGTATGTGATGCTTATGAGGCAAGATGGCGGCGCCCGTATCCTAGAGTCCTGAACAGAGTTGCAGCCCAGTGGGGGAAAGAATAATAAGTAAGTGACTAAAAACTTAAAATATAATAATTTTAGATGCTAGAGAATAGTTTAACGGTTTGGGGTGTTCATTAAATCATGCTGAAGGTCCGGTTTAAGCACAAAAATTGCACATAATTAGCTGCCACCGCCGCCTGGGTCAGTTATGGACTAAATGGGGTTTGATTAAATAGTAGGTGGCACCAGATCAGGTCGGGGTCCAGGTTAGTCAGCAGCCTCGCCACGCACCCCCTGATAGGATCGCACCTACCACAGTCTTATTGGAAATGTTGATCTAAACTAAAAAAAAAAAAAAAAAATCCCTGAGTGGGGTTTTCCCTGAATTCTCGGCTCCTCTTTTGTTCCGGAACATTAGGAGGGACCCTTCCACGATTCCCCCGCTGTGTCTGGTCTCGACATAAGAGGCACCTTCCCTGAGATTTCTCTTTTAAATGGCTGCCAGCCTGGCGTGGCAGATTTCACCGGAGACTCGCTGGCAGTGGCGTCTCTTGGGCAATGGTGCGGCGCGATAACAAGACGTGTTTTTTTTTTTTTTTTTAAACTCGATCAGCTTGACAAGCGAGCGGGGAAGGAATGCTCCTTAATTGTGATTTAAGAAAAAAAAAATAACTGCTGAAGTCAGCACAAGAGCTCGCATGTTACAGCTGGCCCCCGAGCCGTGCGCACAAAAGGACTGTTTCCAATTTCTGTAGTGTGAGTAATCTACTGCTAATATTACTCACTTTAAAGCGGAACAAAACCCAGCAGTGGGCAGCCTGGAAGCTTAAAAGATTCCAGGGCCGGCTGCTAGCTTTCTCCCTTTTTTTATGGGCAGGCTCTTCCCATTTTTTATGGGCAGGCTTTTCCCCTCTTTTTTATGGGCAGGCTTTTCCCCTCGTTTTTTATGGGCAGGCTTTTCCCCTCTTTTTTATGGGCAGGCTTTTCCCCTCTTTTTTATGGGCAGGCTTTTCCCCTCTTTTTTTATGGGCAGGCTTTTCCCCTCGTTTTTTATGGGCACCCTGGGGGGTTTCACACAGTGGGGCATCCCAATTTGGGATATGTGAAGCTCACAAATAATTAATATACTGGTTGGCACACCGTATTTCAAATTAAACGCAGACGTTTGGGTTGGGTGCTTTACCCCCTGGGATTTTTCCCTCAATATATCCCAACATTGAGTACCATAGAAATTAAGAAAAGAGGAAGCACACCGATACTTTTAAAATTTGCTCATAGTTTATAGTGTCAAAAAAGGAAATAATAGTAATATGTATTTACAAAAGATATACACACATATCTGTGTATGTTATATACACTGTGCACACAGCATATTAAATACAAATATAGCAAAAAAGGATACAGTTATTTGTTCTGGTATATAGTTCTGTCGGGACTGTGAATACCTTACTGACAAAAGGAAAAAAGGTTACATCCATAATTTCTATGGATATGTGAAGCTCCCCAGTTCACCCATTAAAACGTACCTTTCCGCGCTCCAATGGCGCATGCACGGGCTCCAATGGCGCATGCACGCGCTCTCGTCCAATAATAGTCTCATTCCCAGCGTTGTGCGCGTGCTCCCATCCCAGCCATTCATATAGGCTGGGATAGGGGGGCATGCATGGCTGGGGATGCTGGTAATGCGACAGCGCACGCTCCCTATTGGGGGGGGGGGGGGAAATGAAATCTTCTTTTGGCTCTTATCTTCCTTCTAGCACTATTTTCATACCTTTCAACTTTTCAGGGTGGCAAAGAGGGACCATTTTTAAATTAGGCCACGCCCCCTCATTGAGGGATAGATAGGAGATAGGATGTAACAGTTACAACAATGGAAACACTTTGAATAGGCAAATTAATCATTTTTTGCCGCATGTTACACCTCAAAGAGGGACAAATGAGAACAAGGGGCCAGGGGGGCATGGACTCCAAAGAGGGACAGTCACGCCAAATGAGGGACAATTGGGAGGTACGCTACTTTCAATAGGTACTAATTGCCCCCAGCATGAGATTGCAAGGGAAGGAGGGGGCTTAAAGTGGACCAACACCCAGGATTTTGACTATCCTGGGTGTTGGTCCACTTAGGTGGGGCACCCCGATCGGGGGTGCCCCGCTGTGTGAAACCCCCCCGATCGCCGCAAAAACTCACCTCTCCCCGCTCCCACGTGACCTCGTCCGGCCAATGACAGCGCTCAGAGCCGCTCTGGTATGCGTGTCCAAAGCCGCTTGGACGCGCATACCAGAGCACTGTCATTGGCTGCGTCTCTCGCTTCACTCTAACAGGGAGCGCGCCTGCGGCGGCCATTCACAAAACGGCCGGCGCGGGAGCGCGCCCTGCTAGATGGAAGCGAGAGACGCGGCCGCGTCTCGCGCATGCGCCGTTGGATCCCCGGTAAGGTAAGGATTGTGGGCCTCCTGGGGGGTTCCTCCCCGCGGGACATCCCGATTTCGGATGCCCCACGGGGAGGGATCTGATCGGTCCGGGAATCTTATAGATTCCCGGGCCGATCCCCCCTGGGTGTTGGTCCACTTTAAACAGCTAGTTTAGAACAATGATATCCTGGCAGAAACCAATGGCATAGCTGGGGAAAACGAACATCCAGACGCTAATGTATCCAGGGTGTGGGAGCAAAACGGATTGAGTTGTTTTGGGGGGTTTTGGTCCACTTTAATGTTTTCTAGGATCCTCCTGTGAGCCATAATGTATCATCTTGGCATAAAAATAATGTCATACGAGGCAGTGATCCACTTTGATGAAGGGTCCAAACAGCTTTGTGTGACCATTTCCATGGTGCTTTTTATTTGTACTGATTATGGAGTGCCGCCTCGTGCTTCGCTGTTCGGGAACATAAAACAATCTTGAATTAAACTTTAGAAGCCTTTGTTCCCAATAAAAGGTCACGTGATCCAGTTGTAGATGAGGGTTTGTACTTTAGATTTGTAGATTTCAGGGAATGAGATCGGTCACGCTTTCCTCTACAAGCTACGAAGATAAATACGGGAGGTACATTGGGCCCGATGCGCCGCTCCACGCAGTGCTGGGGTCAGAGCCACTTGTGTTCGAGTGTCCCATCACATGTTCTGCAAGATGTTGTCTCTAACCAGCTGGATATTGAGTAACAAAAATTGCGGCTGTTTCAAAACTGGGAAATGTCAAAGTGTAGAAAAAATGACTTACCCCCAAAAAGTTCAGCATCCGAATGGTGCGCAATCCTGCTTTTCTCTAATCTAATCCTAATCAAGCAAAATGGCGCCAGAAAATGCCGATCGATTCCCCCCCCCGGGCATTCAAAATTGGGATGCCCCGCTGTATGAAACCCCCCAGGTTGCCCCATACACTTACCTTGTTTCATGGTCCAAGGGTGCATGCGTGAGCCTCAGCCATATCTCCTCATCCCCCTAGCAGGGCGCGTGCCAGGCATTTCCCTGTTAAAGGGTAGCGCGGGTTGCGGCCGCCAGCGAGCTTGGATTAGACAAGCTCCTGGACGAAGGGGCTTGAGTGGATCCGAGCGCGCTGAATGGACACGTGGTGTAGGACAGGGAAAAGGCTAGTTCAGGCGACCTGGGGGGCTTCACACAGCGGGGCACCCCCGATTGGGATACCCCGTGGGCAAGGACCAAAACGCAGGGTAGTCAAAATCCTTTAATGGATGCATTTGCGGTCAGGACGCAGGGCTTTTCGTGGCTGCGTCTTTCTCCTGTCTCTCTGCCGCACCACAGAGATGTGAAAGGGACCTTAGAGGTGCCATTGATAGATTTTTTGGGTGCGGTAGGAGGTGGGGAGACTTCACACATGTTATTTTCATGATACCTTGGCTTTATTTTTGGTGATGTTTTTTGTGATAGATTTGTGATATAATCTTTTAATTGGTATTATGATATACATCAGTGGTTCCCCTTTGGGATGCCTAATAATATATACAGGTGATTATATTTTCATATTATTCTTTAATTGGTGAATAGAGTAGATTGATATGTTTATATGTTTATGAGTTGTTAGGGTTGGGAATATTAATTCTTAATTGATTGTCTGGTAGCACTTGTACTTTATAAATAGATTTTAGTCAATACTAAAGGTAGGGGGCACTACGACAGTATTACACTTCAATCAAAACTGGCTTGGGTGCTCCCTGAATTCCACAACATACATATATTAAGCCAAAAAAAAGAAAAAAAGTGGAATTCATAAATTTGGGCACACCAGCAAGTGTATAAGAAATAAGTAATGTACTTTATTGTTGGCATATAAATAGATTTTATAGTGATCCGGATCATAGGCAGGATTTGCACATGTTTAGTACTTTATAATTATATAGATTTTATAGTGATCCGGATCATAGGCAGGATTTGCACATGTTTAGTACTTTATAATTATATAGATTTTATAGTGATCCGGATCATAGGCAGGATTTGCACATGTTTAGTACTTTATAATTATATAGATTTTATAGTGATCCGGATCATAGGCAGGATTTGCACATGTTTAGTACTTTACAAATATATAGATTTTATAGTGATCCGGATCATAGGCAGGATTTGCACATGCTCAGTTGCACTGTTGGAACACGTTGTTGAATGATTTTTGCACATATATTTAGGCATTCAATTAGTGTGGTGAGACTCTCCCCATCGCCTACACACCTTTATGTTGGTTTGTCCTGTGTGTTCTTGTTTGATTTATGTGTTTTTAAGGGATTTTAATATGTTGAGTGTATTGTATGTAGTGATTATAAATATGTAATTAATAAAAATGTATTTTTTTATCTATTTATGAGTTGAGAGCCTTCCTACGTGGCTTTTTTTGTTCCTGGTTTGAGCTCTTTTGCAGCTTTGGGAGCGGCACCTCTACAGATTAAAGTAGACCAACACCCAGGATTTTGACTATCCTGGGTTTTGGTCCACTTCGGGGGGCACCCCGATTGGGGGTGCCCTGCTGTGTGAAACCCCCCAGAAAGCCCCAAAAACTCACCTCACCACACTCCCACGTGACCGCGCCGTCCAATCCCCACCGACGGACAAGCGGGTGACAGTGACGGTCAAGACAGCTCGTCCGCCGCCGCCTCCCGCACGTCACTCTTATAGGGCGCGCGCCCGCGCCGGCCATTCACAAACGGCCAGCGCGGGCGCGCGCACGTCTAGAGGGGCGTGCGGGAGGCAGGTAAGGTTTTTTGGGGGTTTTGGGGGGGTTTCCCGATCTTGGATGTCCCGCGGTGAGGGAGGTGATCAGCCCGGGAATCTTATAGGGGTTTTGGGAGGGTTTTCCCGATCTCAGATGTCCCGCGGTGAGGGAGGTGATCGGCCCGGGAATCTTATAGATTCCCGGGCCGATCACCCCTGGGTGTTGGTCCACTTTAAATAGGGTCTAGTGCAAGTCCCCAGGTTTTCCTTTCCATTGATAGATTTTTTTGGACAATACCACTGCGCTTGCTGCAAACACAGAAACACATGTGGTACCGGACAGGTGTGAACGAGGGCTTATACTCGCCAATGATCAGCGAGTGGGCGGCGAAACATTTCGGAAATGACCCCCAAAGTGTAAGATTGAGCCTCAGGTCCCGGCCCCATCTGTGTAATGTTTTACAGATTGGTCATGGGAATGGCAGTCGGTGTATCCACTCCATCATTGTGTCTGGAATTACCTTGATCAGCGAGGCCCCAGTACAAACAAACGCAATGTAAATATGGAGCCGAGTAAAGCGATCCGGACATGCGAGCGCGGGACGGGGAAGTGCTGTCAGCGCACAATAACGTACAAAAACATACGCGACTTCCATTTCCAGCTGAGAGGGACGCTTTTTCTGGAAAGCCATCCGTCATCCGGCACCTTCCAGCTCCCGCCACTCGACAGATATTAAAGATCTCGTCATCCGCTCTGTCAAACAATTGTAATTATGAGAAACTCGAGTTGTTTTATCGCTGATGAGAAACACGTGTGTTGGGTTAAAAAGTTTTGTATAGACATTCCTGATGTTTAACCATGAAGAACGCCAAGCGCAGGACTGACAGCGGAGCGGAGCTAACAGCAGAGCGCGACTGACAGCGGAGCGTTTCCGCTTGTGTATGCCCAGGCTGCGGAGGTTAATGCTGTTTTAAAGTGGACCCCTAATTGAAATGATATCCACGACCACATACCTTTATAGTAGTGGGTGGACACAGGGCTGTATTTTCCATTAGGCAACCCTAGGCACGTGCCTAGGGTGGCAACATGGAAGGGGGGGCGCTGCCCTTACTACTGTAGGAAGCAGAAGAAATTACAACTCGTATTCTGAACATTAATGCCTCCTAACAAGCACCCCCCCCCCCCAGCCACAAAGGGATGAGTGTATTTGGGTGAAGGGGGGTGCAATGGGTTGAACACAGGCCACAGCATCTCCCCTCCACTGCTTTGGTCATGTGACCCCTGTATGTCAAAATGCAGTAAAAGATGGAACATGCTTCCTTGCTTCAATGCATTTTGCCCTTTGTGCCCTTCCCCTCCTCCACAAACATACTCTGCATCTAGCCCATTGCATGCCTCTCAACCTTTCAGGGTGGGAAAGAGGGACAGTTTGCAAATTAGGCCACACCCCCTCATTGAGGGATGGATAGGAGATGGTTATAACCGTTACAACAACAGAAACACTTTGAGTAGGCAAATGAATCATTTATTGGTGCAGATACACCTCCTCCTATAAGACTCCCAGACCGATCAATTCCCCCCCCCCCCCGGGGCATTCAAAATTGGGATACCCCGCTGTGTGAAACCCCCCCAAGTCACCCCATACACTTAAATTGCTTCCCGGTCCAACGCCGCTGCGGCCGCATCCCCAGGGTGTGTGCCCACTCTTGGCATTTGTGAATGGCCAGCAGGGGCGCGCTCCCTGTTAGAGGGAAGCAGGGGATGCGGCTGTCAGCGCTCGGATCTGAGCGCGCTGATTGGACGAGCAGCCGCGCATGTGCTGTAGGACTGCGAAGAGGTGAGTTGACTTCGGCGATCTGGGGGGTTTCACACAGCGGCGCACCCTCGCGGGGAATGGACCAAAACCCAGTCAAAATCTTGGGTTTTGGTCCACTTTAAACCAGAACAAAACACATCCAAACAGGCCCGAATTGGAATTACCCTCTTTGTAACCCCTCCCCCTGGGCACACGTAAACACTCACCTTTCCCCACTCCTACGGAACATGTGCGGCCTCTCGTCTAATGATAGCCGTCTGCCAGGACTATTTCATTCAGCTCTCATTGTTCTGAGTAGGGAGCGTGTGCTGCCGCATCCCCTGCTTTCGCAGTGGTGTGCACGTGTTCCTGCCCCAGCCATTCTGATAGGCTGGGGTGGGAGCATGCATGTCGTCAGGGGTACAGGGTGGCAGTGCGCTCCCCACTCTAGTCAATGAGAGCCGTTTACATAGTCATGGCAGACGGCTATCATTGGACGAGAGCCCGCACATGCGCCATGGAAGCAGGAAAAGATGAGTGAGAAAAGGCATTTCACACAGCGGGGCATCTTAATTCGCCCCTTAATGCCCCGGGGGACTGGAACAAATCCGGGAAAGTCAAATTCCCAGGTTTTGTTCTGCTTTAAAGTGGACCAAAACCCACATTTTTTTTTAACTAGCATCCCCTGAATTGCTCCCCCCCCCCCATGAACATTACTATATGCCAATTTTAACTGCTCTTGCTTCACTCTAATCCCCGATAATGGCGCCTGTTTTAGCTGTAAAGCTTCGCCTCCTCCATTCATTGCCACTGTTGTGTGTGGCAATGATGTCATTGCCACACCTATGCATTAACTGATTACCTGCCATCTTAAAGAGAGGGACAGCAAAAAAAAAAACAGTGTTCCAGGCCGATTTCTAGTTCTGCACCTGAAGAAGGGTGTATATGCAGGGGCTTTGGCTACATTTATTTTACAAGTCCAATGGGTTTTGGTCAGCTTGAAATGTTACAGCAACCATGTATTTCTACAGCCAGACTACCAGTAACTCCATAACACGTGAACCAATGCTGCTCCTCTGATTTTGCCTTTTCCATGCTCTGATGATGTCCAGCAAATGGCTTAGTTGACGAAATGCACGTCAGCCTAAAATAAAACGTTTTCATTTTTAGGGCTGGCTGATTGCCAATACCAATTGGTGGAAACCAAAACCTCGCCCCCTCTTACCGTACTTCCAGTCCTGATTGCTGTGTGTGTGTATATAAATAATGTGTATGTTACTGGATACACCCTGGTCTGCCTAAAGCAAATGCACTAAATAAGTCCCTGTTCCATTTTAGTGGCGGCAGACAGGTGTAAGCGGCAGTAAGCGAGAACGCCACATTCATGGACGCAACTGGCTGCTCATTGTGTCTTGGTATGAAGTGCATGTCCCAGCAGGGAGCTCCTTCCCCGAGCACGGCATTCTCCCCCCCCCCCTCCACTGCCATCACCCACTCCCACATATATTGTCTATACATCTCCAGCATAGTAAAGAGAATACAAAGGCCATGATTATTTTATAACACAAACTGCTGACTAAATGTGGAATTGTTAATGGTGTTACAAACACTGGACCACTATTCCTGGCTTTTTTTTTTTTTTTTTAGAATTATGGGACATTTTGTTTTAGTACATTTTGATACGATGACTTGAATATGGTGCTTTGGGTAAAGTTTCATGACCTTGAACAGCGTCCTACGACTAAGGGTAACTTGGGGCAATAAGGAAATACCCTTCCGATTGATCTATAAGATTCCCGGGCCGATCCAATCCCTCCCCACGGGGCATCCAAAATCGGAATGCCCCGCTGTGTGAAACCCCCCAGGCTGCCTGCAAACCTTACCTGAATCCCAGTCCAACGGCGCATGCGCGTGCCCGCCCTTTTGTAAATGGCCGGCGCAGGCGCGCTCCCTGTTAGAGGGAAGCTTGAGATGCGGCCGCCAGCGTGCTCGTAGCCGCTGAGCTAAGACGCCGCTTAGACGTGCATAGTTCAGTGGCTCCGAGCACGCTGATTGGACGAGCTGCCGCGCATGCACCGTAGGAGTTGAAGCTAGCGATTTGGGGGGTTTCACACAGCGGGGCATCCCTGATCAGGACCAAAACCCAGGATAGTCAAAATCCTGGGTGTTGGTCCACTTTAAGAATGTTGCTAACTGATTCCTGGCAATTAAGATTTTTACATTGATCACCCAGGTATAGAACACACAGCCCAAGGTCCACATGTGGCCATTAAATCGGACCTTCACCCTGAATAAGAGCATATCTTTTATATTTCCCCCACTCTGTACTTACAGATTGCTCACATTAAAAATCATCCTACCTGCATCTACTGCCTTTTCTGAGCCTTTAAACATCCAAGATGGCGGCTCATGGAGCCTGTGTGTCCCTAGGTACGGCTGTAAAGGAGCCCTGGCAAGTGTATTGTTTACTGTGGGTTATCGGTGGATAGCCATAGTGATCAGCAGAACATTATCATACCTCCCAACTGTCCCTCATTTGAGTCCGTGTCCCCCTGACCCTTGTTGTTCTCTTTTGTAACATGCAGATCTACATCAATAAATGATTCCTTTGCCTATTTAAAGTCTTTCTATTGCTGTAACTGTTACACCCTATCGCCTATACATACCTCAATGAGGGGCCGTGGCCTAATTTCAAAACTGTCCCACCCTAAAAAGTTATGCATTCCTAATCCTGCCTGGTCAGATCTATTGTCCACTCCGGCACAGGTTGGCCACCCACCGCAGTACAGTTTGTCCTTTCTACCCCTGGCAATGTTTCCTTGCAGAAATTAGTTGAAAATGATCAGCAAGAAACTCCGTATAAATCCAAGTCAGACAAGTTTGGTCTTGTCCCTTCCATTTCCTGTAGAGTAACCTCACACATGGTCGCTGAAATACAAAGGACCCCTCTGGTTGAGTTACATCAGCACTGTATTGCAATGAATAGCCATAGAAGCCAGATTTGTTTCCTAATTGTTTTGTAACAAAAAGGTGTGATACCCATCTACACAATACTGATGCAAGACTGGGATGGATATACTTATTATATATTCAACAATATATAATAATATATAATAAGAATGAAATAGGCCTCCAAGCAACCATTGGAATGGAAACCAGGAATGGGGTTGTTGCTCCACTTTTTCTACTATTAAAGAGGAACATCGGACTGAAAGTTAAAAGGGGGCAATTCTCCCCCCATCATCGGCCCTGACTTACCTTTTGGATGTCGCCGCCGCCTGCTGTGGCGACATCTGGCTGCTTCAGGGCCCGATCCTCACCCCGCTGCCTGCTTAGCCGTCTGTTAATGTTGACCAAAACCAACGCCGAAGCTTGGGAATCTATAAGATTCCTGGGCCAATCAATTCCCTCCCCCCGGGGGCATCCAAAATTGGGATACCCGCTGTGTGAAACCCCCCAGGTCGCCCCATTAACTTACCTTGCTTTTTGGTCAAACGGCGCACGCGCGAAGCCGCGTCCGCATCCCCGCTGTACCTCTAGCAGGGCGTGTGCCCACGCCAGCCATTTGTGAAAGGCAGGTGCGGGCACGCTCCCTGTTAGAGGGTAGTGGGGAATGCGGCCGTCAGCACGCTTGAAGACGCTGGCCTTAGACGAAGGCTTAGACGCCTTGACATCAGCGGCTCAGTGCACGCTGATTGGACGAGAAGCCGCGCATGCGCCTTAAGACCGGGAAGAGGTGAGTTGTGCTCGGCGATCTGGGGGGTTTCACACAGCAGGTTTTGGTCCACTTTAATGGAAAGCATGACCTTAGATGTGCTCGTCAATGGGCCACGTGATCTTGCAGCTTAGCGAAGTCTCGCGGGATTTCTGCCGGCCCCATTGCATCCCATTCATGGGCACTGCACAGGTGCGAGATCGGGGGCCGTGTGCATTAACTGATGAGATGCAAGATGGCACCTGGTTGGAAGGTCGCCCGGAAACTGAGGGACCTAAAAGATGGCGAGCAGTGCCGAGGGGAGCTGAGTGTGCCTCCTGCTGCATCCCCCGCTCACCTCCTAGCCGTTGCGTGCCCACACCCGAGGCGAGCCAGGATGTGGCTGTGATGCAGAGGCGCGGCGAGGGCTCCATGACAAGGTGAGTGGAACGGGGCTTCTGGGGGGATTTACACAACGGGCATCCCAATTCAGAAAGTGGGGCATTCTGAATTGTGATCTTGCAGCTTATCGATGTCTTGCGTGATTTCGGGTGGCCCTATTGCATCCCATTCATGGGCACTGCACAGGCACGAGATCGGGAGCCGTGCGCATTACCTGGTGGGATGCAAGATGGCACCGCCCGTTGGAAGGTCACCCGGAAACCGAGGGCTCTGGAAAATGGCAAGCAGCGGCAATGGTAGCAGAGTGAAGCGCTGGCCGCATCCCCCGCTCCTCCTAGCCCTCACGTGTCTGCGCCACCCATTCATAAAGCTGGATGCCCGCATGACTAGAGGCGAGCCGGGATGCAACTGTGGTGCAGAGACTCGGCGAGGGCTCCGGGACAAGGTGTGTGAAACGGGGCTTCTAAAGGGGATTTACACAACAGGCATCCCAATTCAGAAAGTGGGGCATTCTGAATTGGGATGCCCCCTTGTGAACCCCCCCACCCCAGAAGCCCCGTTTCACTCCCCTTGCCCCGAAGCCCTTTTAGACTCCATGGCCTCCAGTGTTCATCTTCAAGGCGTTTTTCCTGTCCTCTATAATATCTTGAGTGTTAGGCCACGTTCAGTCAGTTTTACTGTATGTAAAGTCCTGGTAGTAACATCCTGGCTCTCGGCAGGTGCTGGACCTGCGTAACTTCAAACACGGCAGCTGACAATGCTCGCCGTGCGCTTTGCTCTGTATACAAGTTATCCATTAAACAAAGAGATTGCAGCCAAAGCCCCCCTCGGGAGCACAATAGCATTGTGCACAGCGCACGATGCTAACCCGCAGCCAGTACAGTGAGTTTTTGTTATCCTGGTTATTATATTGTTTCTCGGGAAGCTTTGAACTTTGGATTTGCGCAAGAGGCCCAGCTGGCGGCTGCCGGGAGAGGAATCTGCATTTCTTGATACTGGTCCATATCCGGCTATGTGGTGGGCGGCCGAGCTGCAAAGACCCTACTAAGAGGTTTAGCCGTGAAAAAAAAAGTTCATTGAAGCTTTTGACGAAACTGGATCTTTTGGAATATAAGCGAATGCATAAAAATGTACTTAGATTTTCCGCTTATTTCTGCTCGATCAAAACTGAGCAGCTATTCCTAATAGCGAGGTCTAACCAGGGAAGTTTCTAGGCAAAATAGTGCCCAGTGTGGAAAGGAAAAAATTCTGCCCCACCTCACCCATCCTATGGTGTGGCTATGCCTCTACTTTAGCAGCACTGTATGTATAGACACAAGATGGATACGCACAGCCCACTAGAATAAGCACTGGGGGTGCTGGACCCGTCCGTGCCTGTTTAAAACAATAAGCACATACAATTTTGGGGTAGGCTCTGAAAATCTCCCCATAGGTCCCCAGAAGGTCCACACTCTACCCAGAAAGAATTTATATCTACAAAGGTCTATATAAAAATATATGGATATGGGGGACCCCTGGCAATATATGTCTGATTGAAACGGTGATGTAATACCTTCCTTTATCAACATTTTGCTATATTGTATCCTTGGCCAGTGTATCATTATCTGCCTCAGAGCAGACATTCATTCACATGTTTATGAGTTTATTTATACCTTTTGATACAATTGTTGTTTGCACAATATCTTTTTTGTTCTTTCTTTGTAATATATTGCACTTTTCTTGTTTTCACATTGTATGTTATCTGTTTATTACATTATCTGCTGGTGGCTACAATTACACCCACCAGCACATTATTTACACTGGCAGTTAGCATGGTGTTTAATTATACACCATGACAATTAATTATTTATTCATGAGATTAGGCAGGTGATACTTTATAGTGGACCAACACCCAGGATTTTGACTATCCTGGGTTTTGGTCCACTTCGTGAAACCCCCCAGAAAGCCCCAAAATCTTACCTGTCCCCGCTCCCACGTGACTGGACGGTCCAATCCCCGCCAACGTCCAGGCGGGGATCAGGAACGTCCAAGCGGCTGCCGCCGCCGCCGCCTCCCTCGCGTCACTTTCGGCGCGCGCGCCCCCGCCGGCCATTCGCAGACAGCCGGCGCGGGCGCGCGCACGTCTACAGGGGCGCGAGGGAGGGAGTCTCGGTGTTGGTCCACTTTAAAGATTTTTTGGAGCCTCCATGTGGGAAACCCCCTCCCCCTCCTTTGTCATTGTGTTTATGTATTTTAAAATGTGTATTATAGTTTTGGTATATTAATGTATATGTGTTTATGAGTCTTTCTAATTTAATAAAAGCAGATATATTTTTAATAAAAGCAGATATATTTTTATATAGACCTTTGTAGATATACATTCTTTCTGGGTAGAGTGCGGACCTTCTGGGGACCTGTGGGGAGATTTTCAGAGCCTACCCCAAAATTGTATCTACTTTAGCAGCAGGCAGCGCCCCCTCAGCATGAGCCCAATATGGGGTGATGAGGGGCCTGGTGTATGGCCGGCATCGCTAACCATGGAACTAACCTAGAAAACAGGATGGCTGGGGTAAACGTGTCCCCAATGGCCCTGGAATTCTGTTGCCCACCCCCCCCCCCCCGAAACCCTGGGTCTAACTAATGGCATCATATTGGGTCTTCCTGACCAAAGGACCTGGCCAGGGTTTTACACTGAGCATTGTGGGTTTCCATCTGGGAGATCGGCAAAGCAAATCATGAGTACTTGACTTTTTGGATTTTGGCTTTTTTGGATTTTTTTCTCCAGTGGAAAAATCAAGGGTGTCAGAAGATATCACTGGGAACAAATACATATACTGCCTTTGGTTCCCTGTATAGCTGATTTAAAGTGGACCAACACCCAGGATTTTGACTATCCTGGGTTTTGGTCCACTTCGGTGGGGCACCCCCGATCGGGGGTGCCCCGCTGTGTGAACCCCCCCAGAAAGCCCCAAAAACTCACCTCTCCCCGCTCCCACGTGGCCGCTGCTGCCAATCCCCACCGACGGACAAGCGGGAGGCAGCGACGGACAAGAGAGCGTGCCCGCCGCCGCCTCCCGCGCGTCACAAATGGCCGGCGCGGGTGCGCGTCCTGCTAGAGGGACGCGTGGGAGGCGGCGGGGGGCACCGCTGGATCGAGGAGCAGGTAGGGATTTAGGGGTTTCTGGGGGGTTTCACACAGCGGGGCACCCCCGATCGGTCAGGGGACTGATCGGTCCGGGAATCTTATAGATTCCCAGGCCGATCAGTGGAGGGTGTTGGTCCACTTTAAGTAAGATCACATCTATTTGACTTCATTAAATATTTAAAGTGGACCAAAACCCACAGCAATCAGCCCGGGAATCTATAAATGAAAATGGGCTGATCGATTCCCTCCCCTGGGGCATCTAAAATCGTCATGCCCCACTGTGTGAAACCCCCCAGGTTGCCCCATACACTTAAAAGGCGAATACGCGAGCTGCGGCCGCATCCCCGCTATCCTATTAGGCATCCTCCAGGCATTTGTGAATGGCCGGCACGGGCACGCTCCATGTTAGAGGGAAGCGGGGGATGCGGCCATCAGCGTGCTTGGAGCCGCTGTCTTTAGACGAAGGCTTAGACAAGGAAGCTGATTGGATGAGCGGCCGTGCATGCACTGTAGGCCCGAGAAGAGATGAATTGCGCTCAGTGATCTGGGAGGTTTCACACTGCGAAACCCCCGATCGGGTCAAAATCCTGGATTTCGGTCCACTTTAAAGGGACAGTTCAGGCAATGGCAGTGTTAAAGGGATTATTCAGGCAAAATGTCAAAACAAACCATTGTGAGCTTACCTGCCATGCAGAGGATTCACCCCTGTGTTTTGCTGAATAAAGCTGTTGTTGTTAAAGTGGACCAAAACCCAGGATTTTGGTTCAGGCACCCCCATGTGGGCTATGGGTGCACATCCTGCTGAAGGTATAGCAAGGAGCGGCTGCTGCTTGCTCATGCGTCGTTAGATCGGGGGAGAAGGTGAGTTTACCGGGCGACCTGGGGGTTTCGCACAGTGAGGCAATCCGAATCCCACTTTAGAACGTAACTCAACCCATCTGCGGCCAACCTAGAATCTAAAAGATTCCAGTGCTGGCTGCTGGCTTTTCTGCGGGGCACCCTGACCCCGCTATGTGAATTAAAAATGGACCTTTCCACGTTCCAACGGTTCGTCCATGGGCTCTCGTCCAATGAGAGCTGCCTGCTGTGACTACATTCAGCAGGTGGCTTTCATTGTTTTGAATGGGCGTTGTGCGCGCTTCCACCCCAGCCATTCAGATAGGGGCGGGAGCTGGATGCGGCAAAACATTGAAGCCAATGGGAGCCGTTTGCCAAAGGAAGTAAGCACGGCAAACGGCTCTCATTGGCTGCGCGCCTGCAAATGTGTCGTTGGAACGCGGTAGAGGTGAGTGGTGGTTTGGGGCTTCACACAGCGGGGCATCTGAATTGAGTAGCAACACCCCCTGGAGTCTATAAGAAGTTTGCTATACCTCTTTATGGGGAATCCTAAAATGAGATGCCCCGCTGTGTGAACCCCCCCCCCCCCCCCAGATATCCCAAGCTACTCTCCAGTCTGCTGTGCCTGTGCCGCGGCCGTATCCCCGGCATGCCCCCTAGCTGTGGACACGCTTGCACAAGGCCTTTCTGATTTTCTGGAATGGAACGAGCACCGCTGATTGGCTGAGCGGCCCGCGTGAGAACCAGGAAGAGGTGAGCTTTCGGGCTATCCATGGGTGGAGCATCCCAAATCGGATGCCCTGCCAGGGAGGGTGTTGTCCCTCTTTAAAGTGGACCATCACTCTCAGGACCCTCGAGATCGGGATGTCCCGCGGGGTGAAACCCCCCCAAAACCCCTTACCTTAGTTTCGGCGGCGGGTCTGTGAATGGCTGGCGCGGGGGCGCGCGCGTCAAGAGGGACGCGCGGGAGGCGGCGGCGGAGGAGCCACGGACAAGCGGCTGTCAAATCCCTTGTCCGTCGGCGCTGGGAGCGGGGAGAGGTGAGTTTTTAGGGTGATCGGGGGGGGTTTCACACAGCGGGGCACCCCGATCGGGGGTGCCCCACCGAAGTGGACCAAGACCCAGGATAGTCAAAATCCTGGGTGTTGGTCCACTTTAAAGTGGACCTGGTTTAAAGTGGACCAAAACCCACCTCGATCGGCCCGGGAATCTATAATATTCCCAGACCAATCGATTTCCCCCCCCCCCCGGGGTATCCAAAATCGAGATGCCTCGCTGTGTGAACCCCCCCCAGTCGCCCCATACACTTACCTTGTTTCCCGTCCAACGGTGCATGCGCGAGCCACATTCGCATCCCCGCTATCGCTCTAGCAGGGTGCATGCCCGCGCCAGGCATTTGTGAATGGCCGGCATGGGCACGCTCCTTGTTAGAGGGAAGCGGGGGATGCAGCTGTCAGCACGCTCAGAGCCGCTGGCCTTAGACGATGTGGCGTCAGTGGATCCGAACGTGCTGATTGGCTGAGCGGCTGCGCACGCGCCGTAGGATCGGTAAGATCGTCGACCTGGGGGGTTCCGATCGGGGTGCCCCGGGAGCAAGGACCAAAACCCAGGATAGTCAAAATGTGGACCTGGTTTTAAAAAAAATGACTTTAGGTTTTAGGTTTCAGGGATCTTTATTTTTTTTTACATTTTTTAGACTATGAATGGATCTTCTATGCTCGTTAGGGCAACAAGCATCCAATCTATCAATCTATGACTAGCACTTGCCATTCTGTAAGTATTCAGAGTGTTACAGAGGTGGGCCTGGGGGTCCAGGATCTTACAAACACAAAGAATGGGAACAAAAGCCAAACTGCCTGTGAATTGTTGTCTCTGTGGTGTCATTTACCCCCTCAGCACCCCCCCCCCCCCCCGTCCCCTTTATACAGCCATTCAGCCGCCTGTTATGTTTGTGAGGGGCTCTGAATATGCGGCCTCACACCCCGGCCCCCGGACAATGCACAGGCGCAGCATCGGCCTTTTCAGTGTTCCTGTCTCTTTTATTCATGATGTGCCCGTTGGGACCCGACAAATGCCCCGCGCTCGCATTCCCGAGACGTTGGGTGAAATTTATATCTGACGGCGTGGAATTGGTGGCGCACACATCCTGTCTTGTCCATTGTTGGAGCAACCTGCGTTCTTGAAATATGTCCTGTCAGAGGCGTAACTAAATGCGTCCAGGCCCTGGTGCGGGCATTAAATTGGGCTCCAATGTGGCTCACACAGTGACAATTAGACTGATGCCATTTGAGCACAAAACTTCAATATATTACATGGCATTGCAAATTATTATGCAACGATTTAAAGTGGCCCAAAATGAAATGTAAAAAAAAATTACAGGGTCGCTGAATTCCCTCCCCCCTGGGGCATCCAGATTTGGGACGCCCCGCTGTGTTAAGCCCCCCCAGGTCGCCCGGAAACTCGCCTTCTTGTGCGAGCTAAGGCGAGCTAAGGCCGCTGCCCCGCTATCCGAGCATGCTGATTGGACAAGAGGGCTGCGCATGCGCTGTAGGATTGTGGAAGGGTGAGTGAGAACGAGCGACCTGGGGGGGTTCGTACAGCGGGGCATCCCCGATCATGGTGCCCCGGAGGCAAGGACCAAAACCCAGGATAGTCAATGGTTTTAGTCCACTTTTTAAAGGGGCTGCAAACCAAATGGCAATAATTAGGCAGCAAGCAGCTCACCTGATGCCTGCACATGTGTTTCTTTTCTGTTGCCTGCAGCACTGTGTAGAAGCTGTAGCAGGGCTCCAATGTTTGCCTTCCAATTTAAATCCCCTAGGACCACACAGAAAAGTTTTCTTAACAGCCACTCCATCTCTTGGTGCTCTTGGAGTGAGCGAGCACTGCAAGCCTCTGACCACAGCAGAGCATGCTCATGACGAACCAAACGGCTTTGATAGGAATACATAAGGAATCTACATATAATCAGAGATTTTGAGACGCTTAGAAATGGCTAATTTTACACTGTACCCATGGAGGATAAGGGGGTCTTTAAAGTGCCAAAATCCTGGGTTTTGGTCCTTTCCCTGGGGGCACCCCGATCAGGGTTGCCCCACTTTGTGAAAATCCCCTGGATGCTGGAAGCTCACCTTTTCCCGGTCCCACGGCGCGCCTAAGAGCAGCGTCTCTGACGGCCTCATCCTCCGCTTCCCTCTAACAGGGAGCATGCCCGCGCCGGCCATTCACAAACGCCCTGCTGGTGGGATAGCGGGATGCGGCCGCTGCTCTTAGATGTTCCGTGGGACCGGGAAACAAGGTAAGTGAATGGGGCCACCTGGGGGGTTTCACACAGTGGGGCATCCCGATTTTGGATGCCCCGAGGGGGAATCAATCGGCCCGAGCTGGGTTTTGGTCCACTTTAAACGGATACAGAAGCCAAACGCAATTGTTAGGCCATTGTGTCTGGCTACTTTGGGACTGACCTAAACTGTTTTCCGTTTTTCAATTGAAGAAGAAATGGCCGAGATATTGAGGTTTACAGTTTCACCTTATGATTTTTTCTCTTGAAATATTTAGCCATGGCCCTAGGCTCTGTAATGCCGCATAATAATCAACATTATGGGTGGGGTCTGTAAGAAAGGTATTCTAATCACCCTGGCTGCTTCTCTCTCTCCCAGTGTCCACAGTCTGATGATGCAGAGCTTTAGACCACCAGCTTAGCCCTATGATTGATGGTCTGTGGCAAAGGAATTCAGGGGATATGCCATCTGTGTTGAGACGGCAGCCATGGTGAGATGAGCTGCTGAATGACAGTTTATGCACTTTGCCTACAGAGTCCACATTTTTATCTAGCATCCCCTGAATTGTTCCTCCCATGAAGATTATGTTTTGGTAATTTTCAGTGCTCCTGCCTCACTCTAATCCCAGATAATGGAGCCTTTTTAAGCTGTAAAGCTCCACCTCCTCCATTCATTTCCATTGTTGTGTGTGGCAATGATGCCGTTGCCACACTTACGCAATGACTGGTCTCCCACTTTAATAATTCTCAAACACCTGCAATAATTAGATTGTCAGGTGAACCCAAATTAAAGGCAAACTACTGATGAAGGACATTCCCTAATAATAAGCAGGCCACAGGTTTCAAGCAATACTGGATGTGAAAGAAACGTGACCTCTCCACCGGCAAAAAGTGTCAGATGCCTTGGATAAGGTACGAAAGTGTCAGATATTCCATGAATATGTAAGCGTGATCATCACAATGAAGTGATTTGTGGCCGATTCAAAGCACAGACGGGATAGTGCAGATAAAGGCATATTGCGGAAGGTTATCATTGGATAAGGAGACAGCTGCCAAAATGCCATTACAAAGCATCATACGGGTATGTGAAGCGACTGGAGTCCTGAAAACCCTCCAGAGGCTTGCAGTTGTGCTTAAATCTACTATCCGGCCATTACTAACCAGTACTCACAAGCAGTAAAGGTTTCAGACACATTTTCAAATGGTCTGGTGTGACTAATGAGCGCCGTGCCACCCTGGATGGTCCAGATGTATGGAGTAGTGGATGGTGCCCCATCTCATGCTAAGATAGTTCTGAGTCATTGGCTGCGCTCGGATTCGCTCGTATTAGATGAGCTTGACGAAGGGGCTCAAGCAGATCCTAGCACTGGACGAGCGGCCGCGCATGTGTTGTAGGACCGTCTTTGATGGTTTCAAGCAATACTGGATGTGAAAGATACACAACCTCTCTACTGGCAAAAAGCGTCAGATGCTTTGGATAAGGTACGAAAGCGTGAGATATTTGATGAAAACTTAAGCGTGATCATCGCACTATGAAGAGATTTGTGGCTGATTCAAAGCACAGACGGGATAGTGCAGATAAAGTCATAATGAGGAAGGTTTTCATTGGGTAAGGGGGCAGCTGCTAAAATGCCATTACAAAGCAGCATACGGGTCTGTGAAGAAGGTGTAGGACCCTCCAGTGGCTTACAGTTGTGCATAAACCTACTATTTGGACATTACTAAGCAGTACTCACAAGCAGTAAAGGTTGCAGTGGGCCCAGACACTCAAGAAGACACATTTTCAAATGGTCTGGTGTTACTGATGAGCGCCGTGCAACCCTCAAATGGATAGAGTAGTGGATGGCTACCACGTCCCAACAATGCAAGGAGGAGGCGGAGTCATGTTTTGGGCCAGAATCATGGGTATAGAGCCCTCTTTAGGTGTAAAAATGACCTGAGAAAAGTTTCTGACCACCATGGAACTGGAACTGTGCCCTGGGTAGCAAAATCCTCTTCATGTCCAACAGTGCACCATCTCATAACCTTTGGAGTATCCTCAAGCAAAACATATGAGGGTGGGAGGCCGTTCACATCAAAACAGCAGCTCTGTGAGGCTATTCTAACATCCTGCAGGGAAATTCAAGCAGAACTTCTCCGAAAAGTTCCAAAAAAAATCAGGGAAAAATATAATTTGCATAATAATTTGGAATGTAGCGTGGATCAGTGATGATTGGGCCCTCTGACCTCATGGGCCCTGATGCGGTTGTCACCTCTCCCCCCCCCCCCCCCCCCATAGTTATGCCCCTGTGTCTGCGGGTAAAGAATGTAATTCCTAGATATGAAGTCCAAAGATTGTGATGTTCCTATGCGCGCAAGGTTTATAGACTCTGCATGTTGCCATGGCAACGCACACAGCACAGCAGAGAGACACAGTTAATGGTGGTATATGTTTAACTTAACTGTCTTCCATTAAAGCAAACCCAAGGTCAAACATTTCTCAGGACCAGCTTGAACTGCGAGTCGGGGGATGCCCACCTGAGAAAAAACCCGGAATACTTGCCTGTCTGCAACTTTAAAGTGGACCAACACCCAGGATTTTGACTATCCTGGGTGTTGGTCCACTTAGGTGGGGCACCCCGATCGGGGGTGCCCCGCTGTGTGAAACCCCCCCGATCGCCGCAAAAACTCACCTCTCCCCGCTCCCACGTGACCTCGTCCGGCCAATGACAGCGCTCAGAGCCGCTCTGGTATGCGCGTCCAAAGCTGCTTGGACGCGCATACCAGAGCGCTGTCATTGGCTGCGTCTCTCGCTTCCCTCTAACAGGGAGCGCGCCTGCGCCGGCCATTCACAAAACGGCCGGCGCGGGAGCGCGCCCTGCTAGAGGGAAGCGAGAGACGCGGCCGCGTCTCGCGCATGCGCCGTTGGATCGCCGGTAAGGTAAGGATTGTGGGCCTCCTGGGGGGTTCCTCCCTGCGGGACATCCAGATTTCGGATGCCCCGCGGGGAGGGATCTGATCGGTCCGGGAATCTTATAGATTTCCGGGCCGATCCTCCCTGGGTGTTGGTCCACTTTAAAGCAGACCTTCAGCATCATTTCATGAAAAGCCCAAATCTTTAAAAAAACTATTCCCCAGCATCTAAAATTAATAGATTTCAAGTTTTTTGTCACTTACTTATTAATCTTTCCCTCACTGGGCTGCAACTCTGTTCAGGACTCTAGGATATGGGCGCCGCCATCTTGGCTCAGTAGCATCACATACTGAGGAGAGAAGAGGGGGGGGGGGGGGAGTGCAGGGGGTGGGTTATAGCTGTGCTTTGCACAGACACAGCAGAGCTGGGGTCAGGGAAAGGACAGCAATCCCAGAATGCAGAGCGACACAGTCAGAAGACACTTCCTGTCTGCAGATGGCCTGAGACTCCACGGGCTGCCATCTTGGATGTTTAAAGGCACAGAAAATGCAGTAGAAGCCGGTAGGATGATATTTAATGTGATATTTAAGGTCCGGATTAATGTGGGCAATCTGTATGTACAGGGTGGGGGAAACATATAATATAGACTCTTATTCAGGGTGAAGGCCTGGTTTAAAGCGGATAAGAGCATATCTTGTATGTTTTCCCCTTACCTGTGTGAAACCCTCCAGGTCGCCCGATCAAACTCACCTCTTCCTGGTCCTACGATGCATGTGCGGCCGCTCGTCCAATCAACGCGCTCGGATCCCTGCGTCCAGGAGCTTGTCTAATGCAAGCGGATCTGAGCACACTGGCGGTGCATCCCCCGCTACCCTCTAACAGGAAGCGTGCCCATGCCAGGCATTCACAAATGCCAGGCGCGTGCACACTCCAACCTAGAGGGATTGCGGGGATGCGGCTGCAGCTCGCGCATGCGCCGTTGGGCCGGGAAAGAAGGTGAATTTCCGGGCAAACTGGGGGGTTTCACACAGCGGGGCATCCCGATTCTGGTAATCCAGCCGACCTGGAATCCTATAGATTTCAGGGCAGATGAGGCGTGGGTTTTGGTTCTCTTTAAAACAATATAAACACTTTAAATAGGCAAATGAATCATATATCTACGCAGATCTGTATGTTAAACCTCAAAGAGGGGTTAAGGAAAACATCGAGGGACAGGGGGACATGGACTCAAAAGAGGGACAGTCCCTCCAAATCAGGGACTCTTGGAAAGTATGATGAGCGCTGTCTAGTTTTTAGCACATTGGATGAGTTAAAGTGAACCAACACCCAGGATTTTGACTATCCTGGGTCTTGGTCCACTTTCCCGGGGCACCCCGATCGGGGATGCCCGGCTATGTGAAACCCCCCAGAATGCCCAGATCAACTCACCTCACCCCGCTCCTACGGCACATGCACAGCCACTCGTCTGATCAGCGCGCTCGGAGCCACTGAGCTATGCACGGCAAAGCGGCGTCAAACCTCTGCAGCCCTGCGCACGCTGGTGGCCGCATCTCGCGCTTCCCTCTAACAGGGAGCGCGCCCGCGCCGGCCATTCACAAATAGAGCCCTGCTAGAGAGAAGCACGAGATGCGGCCTGCGCATGCGCTGTTGGACCGGGATGCAGGTAAGGTTAGCAGGCGTCCTGGGGTGTTTCACACAGCGAGGCATCCCGATTTAGGATGCCCCGTGAGGAGGGATTGGATCGGCCTGGGAATCTTAAAGATTCCCGGGCCGATCCAGCTGGGTGTTGGTACAATTTAAAGTGGATCAAAACCTAGCCGATCGATTCCCTCCCCTGGGGCATCCAAAATCGCTGTGTGAAACCCCCTAGGTCGTCCCATTCACTAATCTTCGTTCCCGCTCCAACGGCGCATGCGCGAGCCACATCCCCGCTATCCCTCTAGCAGGGCCAGGCATTTGTGAATGGCACGCTCCCTGTTAGAGGGAAGCAGAGGATGCGGCCGCCAGCGTGCTCGGAGCCGCTGGACTTAGACGAAGGCTTAGATGACGTGACATCAGCGGCCCCGAGCACGCTGATTGGACGGGCGGCTGCGCATGCACCGTAGGACCGGGAAGAGGTGAGTTTCTTCGGGCGATGAGGGGTGAAAGAGGGAAAGGATCAAAGTCCAGGATAGTCAAAATCTTGGGTTTTGGTCCACTTTAAACAATGCTGGAAATATCCCGAGCATTGCGGATCTGTCCCCTTTCACAGGGCAAAGCACAATTTGATGGCAAAAGAGGTTAAGAGAGGTCAGAGTTGTGTCCCAGCAGGAACTGTTATCATTTACATGACAATCGCTGCTGCACCTTGTTGCTCTTGTCAAAGAAAATAGCGCCCCCCGGGGGCTTGTCAGCTCCTTCTTGTTTGAGTTAGGTGTGAGAATTATCTGTGTTTGCTGAGCCGCTTGTTAGTTTTGTAAAGGTTTGCCTTCTCATGTGTGTTCTTTGAACCTCTCGTAAAATTCCCATCTCATGACGCCCGCTCCCTCCTCGGTGCTTCCCCCGGCAAATTAACACGTGCATGCGGCTCCAGCTGAAATGCGAGCGTCTCAGAACATGCCCCCAAATTTGGCCTAAAAATGTTCAGCATCAGCTATTTCACTGATTTCAAGACCGTTTTATGTGGACTGTTGGGCTTTTTTTGAAGCGTGCGAGGACAATAAGTGCTTATATATGATACATGGTTTCCCCAGAAAAAAGGCCTACCCCAAAAATAAGCCTTAGTAAGATTTTTCGGCATTTTTTGCTAATGCCTGAAAATAAGCCCTAGTTACAATTCATAATCCAGCTGCCGGGCTTCGGCAGAGAGATGGGAGCAGCTATAAAGGAGGGTGAAGAGGCATGAGGACTGTAAAGGAGGGTGAGGAGGCATGAGGACTGTAAAGGAGGGTGAAGAGGCATGAGGACTGTAAAGGAGGGTGAGGATGCAAGACGACTGTAAAGGAGGGTGAGGATGCAAGACGACTGTAAAGGAGGGTGAGGACGCATGAGGACTGTAAAGGAGGATGAGGACTGTAATGGAGGGTGAGGACGCATGAGAAATGTAAAGGAGGGTGAGGACACATGACGGCTGTAAAGGAGGGTGAGGACACATGACGGCTGTAAAGGAGGGTAAGGACACATCACGGCTGTAGAGGAGGGTGAGGACACATGACGGCTGTAGATGAGGGCGAGGACACATGACGGCTGTAGAGGAGGGCGAGGACACATGACGGCTGTAGAGGAGGGCGAGGACACATGGCGGCTGTAGAGGAGGGCGATGACACATGACGGCTGTAGAGGAGGGCGAGGACACATGGCGGCTGTAGAGGAGGGTGAGGACACATGGCGGCTGTAGAGGAGGGCGAGGACACATGGCGGCTGTAGAGGAGGGCGAGGACACATGGCGGCTGTAGAGGAGGGCGAGGACACATGATGGCTGTAGAGGAGGACGAGGACACACGACGGCTGTAAAGAAGGGTGAGGACACATGACGGCTGTAAAGGAGGGTGACGACATACCAAGGCTGTAAAGGAGGGTGAGGACACATGACGGCTGTAAAGGAGGGTGAGGACACATGACGGCTGTAAAGGAGGGTGAGGAGACATGACGGCTGTAAAGAAGGGTGAGGACACATGACGGCTGTAAAGGAGGGTGAGGACATACCAAGGCTGTAAAGGAGGGTGAGGACACATGACGGCTGTAAAGGAGGGGGGGAGGACACATCAAGTCACACAGGTAAGCTTGTCTGTTGGGAGTAAAATGTCTGATCTTGCTGGATCTACCCCAGCCTGCTGCGAAGTCGGCCACAAGACCGTATCCCCCTGCTGTCAGCCAGCAGGTCCCGCAGTGACGACTGTAATGGTGGAGGCACTGTCTGTGAGAGAAAGCCGCAGAATGGTTACCCAGCAAAGATGACAGCCCACAGCTGAGAAACAAAAAACGAGGAATATTTAACCAGAGAAGAAATCTTGTGACTTTAATGTCAGCAGTTTCCAGAGCTTCATCTAGTGACAGAGATCCAGCTGGTGTTTCCCCGCTGTGTGAAACCCCCCAGGTCGCCCATAGACTCAACTTCTTTCTTGGTACGACTGTGCATGTGTGAGCAGCGGCCGCATCCCCACTATCCCTCTAGCAGGGCACGTGCCGGCACCAGGCATTTGTGAATGGCCAGCACGGGCACATTCCCTGTTAGAGGGTAGCGGGGATGCGGCTGCCAGCGTGCTCGAATCTGCTCGTATTAGACGAGCTCCTGGACGAAGGGGCTCGAGCAGATCCGAGCGTGCTGATTGGACGAGCCGCGCGCATGCGGCGTATGACCGGGTGAGTTTGTTTGGTCGACCTGGGGAGCTTCACAGAGCGAGCAGCAAGGACCAAAACCCAGGATATTGTCATGCCGGCCACATGTAAAGCCGAATCCCTCGCACTCTGTAACATACAACTTACATTAAAGGAAAAAAGAGCTTCTGATATTTTTTTGGGACGGATACATAACTCTTTAGGTGACTTTGAAGTGCCATTGATCTTAAAGGAGACGCCACACTTCAAAAGATCTGATAGATGTTTCAGAAGCAAAGCTTGAAGAGGAGTCTCAACAATGTTTTCCTATCGCACAGGATCCTGTAACCTTGTTATTGTGTAGCCAACCCACTTACTGTTCTCTCTTGATCTCTGAGGGGACTGTACAACAGCAATAAAGTGGACTAAAACCCAGCTCGATTGGCCTGGGACGATCAAAATCCAAAATCAGGATGCCCCGCTGTGTGAAACCCCCCAGGTCACCCTGTTCACTTACCTTCCTTCCCGCTCCAATGGCGCATGCGTGGGCCGCACCCCCACTATCCCTCTAGAAGGGTGCGTGCCCCCGGGGGCCATTTGTGAATGGTCGGCACAGGCAGGCTCCCTGTTAGAGGGTAGCTCGGGGTGCAGCCACCAGCGCGCTCTGAGCCGCCGCTTAGACGGCGTCTTAGATGGCGTGATGTCAGCGGCTCCGAGCATGCTGAATGGACGAGCGGCCGTGCATACGCTGTAAGACCGGGAAGAGGTGAGTTTCCTCGGACGATCTGGGGGGTTTCATGCAGCAGGGCATCCCCGATCCTGGGTTTTTGTCCACTTTAAAATGGAACAAAACCTGGGAATTTGACTTTCCCAGGTTTTGTTACGTGTCCCGGGGGCATCCCAAATTGGGACTTCTGAAACCCCCCAGATCACCTAGTAAAACTCACTTCTCCTTGGTGCCTGCACGGCACATGTGCAGGCTCTCATCCAATCAGAGGCCTTTGCTGTATTTACTTCAATAAAGGACTCTGATTGCCTTCTAATGGGGAGCGCGGCGGCGGCGGTATCACCCATATGCAGGGGATGTGGTGGTGTGTGCTCCCCATTGTAAACATTCAGAGGCATTTGCTGAAAGAGTCCGTTTGGTGGGTTTCACACAGCTCCCAAATCATGATGCTTAGGGGGAAAGCCAGTGGACAGCCCTGGAATCTTTTAGATTCCAGGCCAGCCACTGGTGGGTTTTGTTCCTTTTTAAAGTGTACCAATCACCATCTTTGTTGGCCCTGGAGTCTAAAAAGTTCCAGAACCTCCCGATTTGGGATGCCCCACTGTGTGAACCCTCACAGTTTCCTGCAATCGCTCACCTTTGTGCCTTGCTGCGATCGCAGGATGCTGCCGCATCCCCGGTGTCCCTGCAGCTGAGACATGAGGCCGCACCTGGTCATTCAGACAGTAAGAGTCAGCTGTCTGCTAAGGAAACACTGAGAGCTTCTTTTCTCACTGCCTGAGCATTATTGGGGCAAAACTGTTTGGGGGTTAATAATATATATATATATATATATATATATATATATATATATGCATATAGAGAAGGATATGGTGACTTGTTGTCCCTTGAAACCAAGTTTGGGGTCCTGGCACACAGGCTGAGGGCAGTAAGGGTCAGCTGTCCACCATGGAGACACTGAGCTTCTTTTCTCACTGCGGAGCATAACTGTTAGGGTGTTAAAGAGGAACAACTCTTTTCGGGGTGTCGTTCCTCAATGCATCGGCATCCCGAATTGGGATGCCCCGCTGTGTGCATTTCCCCCAGGTTTGCCCCATACACTCACCTTCCTGTCGCTCCCACGGCGCAGACTCAGGTGATAGTGAGTGTGCTGATTGGCTGAGCGGCCCTCAATTTCACTCGGCTACATTGTCAGCTAAGTCGCCTGGACGGCTAAGCAGCCGAGTGGCACAGAAGGGAGCCAAGTGCCCCGCCGGCCACATTCCCTCGCTCACCTCCTAGCCGTGACGTGCCCGCACTGCCCATTCAGAAAGGCTGATTGGTCCCATACACTCACCTTCCTGACGCTCCCACGGCACAGACTCGGGTGATAGTGAGGGTGCTGATTGGCTGAGCGGCCCTCACTTTCACTCGGCTCCACTGCCGGCTAAGCAGCTGAATGGCACCGAAGGGAGCCAAGTGCCCCGCCGGCCACATTCCCTCGCTCACCTCCTAGCCGTGAAGTGCCCGCACTGCCCATTCAGAAAGGCCAGATGCGGGTGCGCACATGGCTAGAGGTGAGCAGGGATGCAGCCGTGGCGCAGAGACGCAGCAATGGCTCCATGAGAAGGTGAGTGTATCTGCTTCTGGGGGGTTTTACACAGTAGGGCATCCCAATTTGGGATTCCCCAAGGAGTGGAACTCGAGTCTTTTAGACTTCAGGGCCTCCGATGTTCCTCTTTAATATGTGACAATAAATATATATAGAAGGATATGGTCACAGATTGAGATTTTCAGCACAACTTAGTATGCTAGGAATTGGACTTGGCAGCGCCACCCACAGGTGTAAAGACGTAATGCCAGTGTCAGCAGCATTGCAGCGACTGGACAAGCTAGAAGGGGCACCACCTAGTGGCAGCTGTCAGAGGGCCACAAAAAAGGCTTTGCCCCCCTGGTCTTGAGTTTGACACATGTGAGTTACACCGCAAGCAAATATAGAAGGATTTGGTCACGAGTTGTCACCAAATGTGGCGTCCCTCCTGGCACACTGGCTGAGGGTGTTATTAAACAGAAGAGGGCAGTAAGGGTCAGCTCTCTGCTAAGGAGTGCCCAAACTGCAACTCAAAACGTTATGTAACCCCCTAAATGTTTGAAATGTGTTTTGCCCCCTTAATAAAATAAGCTTTTAGGTTTGGTAGTGCTGATACTCACTGCCCCCTTATCCAGTGTGCCACTCTGCACTGTGGGCCTGAAGCCACCTGCTAATGGGCACATTTTCACTAGGATAGTTAGGGGGTTTAAGTGGACCAAACCCCATGGGGATGGGATGCCCCGCTGTGTGAAAGCCCCCAGATCACCCCATACACTTACCTTCTTTTCCGGTCTAACGGCGCATGCGCGAGCAGCAGAAGCATCCCTGCCATCTCTCTAGCAGGGCACATGCCCGCTCCAGGTGTTTGTGAAGACTGGCGTGGGCACACTCCCTTGTTAAAGGGTAGCAGGGGATGTGGCTGTCGGCACGCTTGGAGCCGCTGACATAGCTTAGAAGAGCCTGATTGGAAGAGCGGCCGTTCATGCGCCATAGGACCGGGAAGAGGTGAGTTTGCTTCGGTGACCTGGGGGGTTTCACATAGCGGGGGGGCACCCCCGTTTGAAGTGCCGCGGGGGCAAGGGCCAGAACCCAGGATAGTCAAAATTTTGGTCCACTTTAAGTGCCTACACAGCAATTTAACCTGATGACTCTGGTGCCGGGGGGAGATGAAAAAACCCCAAAATGCGTGTATTGGAAAGATAATGGTGACCACAAAGAGGGCTCTGAGTGCTGCCTCTGGCACGCGTGCCGTAGGTTTGCCATAGATGTGACCATATAGGAGGATATGGTCACCAATTGAGATTTTCAACAGGCTAAGAATATCCAAGTGACATCCAGCTTGTCGTAGTGACTAGCAGGGGGTGATTGCGGGGAGCTTTGTGGCAGGTAAACAGCCAGACGTTAGGTTAATTACCCCGGGAAGCCATTTGCCTTTGGTGGGCAGAAGGTAAATTACAGGCTGTAACGTTAAAATAAAGGCCCTGGAAATGTCCTCAGTGATTATGGTTCTTTATGTCTTCCGGAGCCGTCTAAAAATCAGGTGTGTTACCTGAGCGGGATTAGGTAACGCGCAGGGAGCGGGCCGCCGGCCCCGGGCCGTGCCTTTCTAACAATGGCCGCACATTCCTCATAGGAAAAAAGACTCGCCTTGAGGAATATTCTTTGCCACCACACCCAGTAAACGGCAGAATTCAGGCCAAAGCCCGTTCTGCCTAACACTTTGATATATGGCTGAGGGTGTCGGTTACAGGGTCGGCAGCTGAGCTCGTGTATGGCTGGGTAACAATAAATACACAGGACAGGCTGTCAATGATTTCCTGGGTAAGCCACCGCCGCTGCTGCCAGCATGGGAAAAGCGGATCCACACGTGTTACCCGCAAACCGCAGCTGCTCAGAAATGATCAGTATTTATCTTCCGGATATAATGCGTTTTATGTCTTTACATTGCTGGGATTATGTGGCTCCAACAAAGCTGGCAGCCATACAAGCGGCCTCTAGATCAGTGTGCAAATGGTGGTACATGAGATCCCATCAGGTGCATGGTAGAACATTACAGGAGGTGTTCACATGTTGGATATTAAACCGGACCTACAGCATCATTTAATGAAAAGCCCAAACGCTTAAAAAACGATTCCGCAGCATCTTAATTAAATATATTGTATTTTCGCTCTATAAGACGCACCTAGGATTTGGAGAAGGAAAATAAGAAATAAATATTCTGAACGAAATATTGTACTAAAACTCCATTCCCCCAAGAACCAAATAGGCAATGTGCAGAATCCCCCATTACAGGCAAAGTGGCATAGCCCCTCCCAATCCCCATACAGGCAGTGTGGCATTCCCCTCTCCCATTCCTTATAGGCAGTGTGGCATCTCCCCTCCCATTCCCCATAGGCAGTGTGGCGTGCCCCCCTCCCATTCCCCATATAGGCAGTGTGGCATCTCCCCTCCCATTCCCCATATAGGCAGTGTGGCGTGCCCCCCTCCCATTCCCCATATAAGCAGTGTGGTATCCCCCCTCCCATTCCCATATAGGCAGTGTGGTATCCGCCCTCCCATTCCCATATAGGCAGTGTGGCGTGCCCCCCTCCCATTCCCCATATAGGCAGTGTGGCATTCCCCCCTCCCATTCCCATATAGGCAGTGTGGCGTGCCCCCCTCCCATTCCCCATATAAGCAGTGTGGTATCCCCCCTCCCATTCCCATATAGGCAGTGTGGTATCCCCCCTCCCATTCCCCATAGGCAAAAGTAATCTGTACATACAGAATACCCACATTAAAAATCATCCTAGCATCATCCTAGCTGCATCTACTGCATTTTCTGAGCCTTTAAACATCCAAGATGGTGGCTCATGGAGTGTCAGGCTGCCTGCACACAGGAAGTGTCTTCTGTCTGTGTCGCTCTGCATTCTGGGATTGCTCTCCTTTTCCTGACCCCAGCTCTGCTCTGTCTGTAACACCTCACCCACTACTTCCTCACTCTGTCTCATCTGGACAATAACCTAAAAGAAAACTTGGTGGGGGGGGGGGGTGCACGGAAGCTGAAAGGGGGACCTTAAGTAATAACTTCTTCCACCTCCCTAATAAAGAGCGGGGATATCGGTCTGCCCTCCATTTGTTTAGTAACACATAGAAAGGCAGAGCAACGCATTTCCATGTGAATTTAGCCTTAGATGTCTTTTCCTTTTGTAGGCCTGGCCGATCTGTGTCATCTCATTGCTTAGCGACATCAACAGCCAGCCAAGCTATTCAGTCAATTACTTGTTAATTAGTGATTGAGGATTCGTGGCCCCTAGAAGAAAAACATTCCCAGCTCGGCTGCTGATTTGAATTCACAAGTCTGGCATAAGCTGCCGGGACATGAGTAAGAACCTGCAGGGTTCGAAACGCGTAGACATGCGTGGATTTTACTTGGGGATTTTTGTCTGCACCATGCTTTTATGACTTTGCTTAAATAAAAATCTGATGAAATTTTAAAGAGGATCCTTTTGGCTGGCAATATAATTTATTGTATAAGCTCCCGGGATGCCCCCTCCTCCGCCAGCAATCCAACAGCTGCATGGATATTTTTGCTGTGCTCGGCCATATGACAGCTCTGTGGTTGCTTGTGCTGTGCTCAGCCACCAGTATTGCCTAAGTAACACAAGAGATAATTAATTACCAATATTTGGTTTAGAAGTCAAAGTGGACCAAAACCCACGCATGTGCGAGCAGTGCTGTATCCCCGCTATCCCTTTAGCAGGGCGTCTTCCCGCGCTGGGCATTTGTGAATGGCCGGCATGGGCACGCTCCCTGTTAAAGGTAATACCTGACGCTCTGGAAGCTAGAGCACCGGCGCTATACACGGAGCCACCTGTAATGATACATGGGACGCTACATGGCGCTGACCAGATTCGCTTTCAAAAATATGGGCCCTTATTTAACAAGGGATAGCGCCAGGTAGCGAATGGTGAGTGAACGGTAACGAGAACGCCGGCTCCCCTCCGCAATCACACATTTATGAAGCCGATCCTGCTTAGCGACTGAGATAGCGCCAGATAGCGAATCATTCATCATTATTCCAGCCTCACCCCACAGCGCCAGCGAGCGACCTTGAACAGCGACAGGTATGACCTCTCGCTACCTGGCGCTCTCCAATGCATTTCAATGGAGCTAACTTTAAATATTCATAATTAATTGCTATTCATTTTTTTTTTTTTAATGTCAAAAATTCTGTGACCACTTCTGCAATGTTAGATTTTTTTTTTTAAGCTAAAAAAAAAATAAAAATAAAAAATGTGTGCAGAATTGATATTACAGGTCTGATATTAATGTATTCATATTACAAAATGTTTTGAAAAACATGTTTTTTTTTCCCCCAAAAATATGGTTGTTTGGGGGTTAAAAAACTACTTTTAACCCATCGCCGCCAGCGCTCTGGGGTTTAAACATGCATTTCACAGCGCGAGAATTTTTGGAGCGTGATTTGTTAATGAATATGGTGGGAGCCGTTCGCTATGGCCGTTCACTGTCATGCGCTCCCATACAGCGCGGAACCTGTCAAACAGCGACTCATAACCCCGTATTCAACGTTACCACACACCGACTGAGTCGCTGTCAACAGCCGAACAACGGCCAAGCACAGCGAATACTAGCGTGCGCTGTGAAAATAACGCTACTGGCGCTCATCTGTCGCTACCTGGCGCTATTAATGAATCAGCCTGCCCGTTTTGTGTACAGCGCCCGACGTTCACCAGACGCTGCCTGTCTCTTACGAGGCGCTACCTGGCGCTATCCCTTCATGAATATCCCCCTAAGTGTTACACCATCTCCAGGAGCAGCCTCATGGATGTTTGTGCCGCACTCGGCTGCTTGCGTTTGGCACCAGGCACATTTTGCTTTGGGGGAGAATTCGGGTCCCTCTTCCCCCTGGTTTGATCGCATTTGCTTCATGGCAGACGCTCTCGCATCTGAACTCTCGCTGACAGACGAGAGGAGAGAATCTAATAACAGCTGCCCAGTCCAAATATTTTACCGACCCACACGAGCGCCGGGTGCGCGGCCAACATCTGTGTTTGCCGTCATAAATATAGCGGCAACTGGGCGATCCCTGAGCAAAGCCGCTCTTTGATTAGAGAAGAAAAGCAAACGAGGATTAATTAGGAGGGAATTGAGTGTTAGTGACAGCGGCCGGGGACAGGCATCTGCTTCTCCTCCCAAGCGCACTACACAACCGTATTGTTCCACGGCGCGGCCCCGCTTGGCAGCCTGTGCCGTCGTTGCTATGTGAAGGCAATTAACGTCTTTCGGCAACTACGCGGAGAGCCCGGTAGCGGCCACAAATAGAAAGATCTATGGATGGGGGGGGGGGGGGCTGCTGGCTCCAAACTAACTGCTTTCAAGTTTTCCCCCCGAAATGTACTTTAGTTGGACCTGTTTGAGAAGTTTTATCAGCAGGAGCTCTGGGCAGACATAACATGAGGATGTCACGGGGCCGGGCGAGACGCGTTGGGAGGGCGAAGTCTGTAAGCGTGGCTTAGTTTTTTAAAGGGTGACAGTGACGTTCGTGTTTTTTTTTTTTTTTTTTTTTTGTTTTGCATAGGATAGAAAAGAGGTAAAAAAAAAAATACATTACTGGGCATCTGGAAGACCGGGAAAATTCCCAGTGGGCTACACTTCACCCTTTGCGTCAGTCACAGCCTAGAACTAACCCACTCCACTCACTCCAAATGAAGGGTTGTGCCAAGGCCTGGCACTTCCCCCCCTTCATGGTAACTAATGGAGTGTGCTTGCTTGTTCTGCTGTGACTGGCACTGGGGATGGCCACCAGCGGTCCTCCAATGGCTTTTGTTTCTTTGTGCACATTTTTTTTTTTTAAACTCTTTTTTGCGTAGGGTAGAAAAGAGGTAAAAAAAAATACATTACTGGGCATCTGGAAGACCAGGAAAATTCCTAATGGGCTAAATTTCTCCAGAGCGAACCCTTTGCGTCAGTCACAGCCTAGAATTAACCCACTCCATTCACTCCAAAAAAGGGTTTGTGCCAAGGCCCCTTTATAGTAACCAATGGAGTGTGCATGCTTGTGCCGCTGTGACTGGCACTGGGGATGGCCACCGGAGGTCCTCCAGTCTCGGCACCCGGTGAGTTTTTGTTCAAACCCAAATTGTGACGCCCCCTGCTTTGTGCATAACCAGGGACCGCCTGGTACACTTACCTCGCAAGTGATCCCCCTGCCTCACCGCTATACTTTTATGCCCTTATTCATCAAGCGATAGCGCCAGGTAGTGTCTGACAAGCGCCAGGTAGCGGCAGCTAACGGCGACTACCGACTCAAGTACGCCCGGCGGCGGTCACAATGACGCATTTATCAAGCAAAATGAGGCTAGCGCCGGCGAGAGCGACGGCCAGCGCGGCATTCATCATGAAGCCGCCTGGACCGAACAGCGCCGCTGCAAATTCCCTCACAGCGCCAGGTATGAGCTGTCGCTCCCTGGCGATGTCCAATGCATTTCAATGGAGCAATCTATAATTATTCATAATTAATTGGTATTAATTTTTTTTTTTTTTTTTTAATGTCAAAAAATCGGAGACCACTTCTGCAATGTTAGGATTTATTTTTAAGTAAAAAAAAAATGTTAAAAAAATTTGTGCAGAATTGATCTAACAGGTCTGAGATTAATGTATTCATATTACAAAATGATTCTAAAAACATGTATAATGTTACATTCAAAAAATATGGTTGTTTAGGGGTTAAAAACTAGTTAATACACATCGCCGCCAGCGCTCTGGGGTTTAAACAAGGAATGGACAGCGACAGCACATTCAGAGCGTGATTTGTTGATGAATATGACGCTAGCCGTTCGCTCTGGCCATTCGTTGTCAGGCGCTCACATACAACGCTGGACCTGTGAAACAGCGACCCCCCAGCCCGTATTTAACATTACCGCACACCGACTGAGTCGCTGTCATCAAGCTAACGCCGGCCAAGCACAGCCAATACTGGCTGGCGCTGAGGAAAATCACGCTACAGTCGCTCATCTGTCGCTACCTGGCGCTATTAATGAATCGGCCTCCCCGCCTATGCACATCCCCATGCCAGACATTTTTGAATGGCTTGGGTGGGCAAACCCCACAGCTAGAGGTGAGGTGGGGTTGCGGTCGGTGGTGCGCGCTTTATTAAGCTCTGGCTGAATGCAATGCCAGCGGCTGACTGGCTGAATGGCCCGCGTATATGCGTGTGGAGCTGCACTGGGTGGAGGGTGGCAGTTGGCAAAGAATAAAGAGTGGACCAAAACCCGGGATTTTGACTATACTGGGTTTTGGTCCTTACCCCCAAGTGATTACTTGAGTCGCAGTGACTGGCGCTGTGGATGGCCACCGGAGGTCCTTCAATCTCGCCATCCAGTGAGTTTTTGTTCAAACCCAAATTGGACGCCCCCTGCTTTGCGCATCCCTGAGGATCACTTACCTCGCCAGTGATCCCCCCTGCATCACCGCTATACTTATAGTCTATGCACATCCCCATTCCAGACATTTCTGAATAGCTTGTATGGGCAAACCCCACAGCTAGAGGTGAGTGGGGTTGCGGTCGGTGGTGCGCACTTTATTACGCTTTTCCAGCTGAATGCTGAATGCAATGTCAGCGGCTGAGTGGCCCTTTCGTGCGTTGTGGAGGCGCATTGGTGGAGGCTGGCAGTTGGCACAGAATAAAGAGTCTTAGAACAGTGACACAGGCAAGAAAATCTTGGGTTTTGTTCCTTGTTTAAGCCGGACCTTCAACTTAATTTAATGAAAAGCCCAAACTTATAAGAAACTATTCCTCAGCATCTAAAATTTTAATATATTTAACTCTGTTCAGGACTCTAGGATATGGGCACCGCCATCTTGCCTCAGAAGTATCATATACTGAGGAGAGGGCGGGGGAGAGCAGGGGGCGGGGTTATAGCCGTACTTTGCACAGACAGAGCAGAGCTGGGGTCAGGAAACGTAATCCCAGAATGCAATGCGGCACAGTCAGACGACACTTCCTGCCTGCAGGCAGCCTGAGACTCCATGTACCTCCA